>VHKM01000493.1:5085000-5556333 GCA_007210695.1 Neogobius melanostomus
CATACGACATAAAGTGACTGTATAAACTGTTTCAGTTTGAAGTTGCATCCAAGTGACTGCGGCGCTGTACTGCTCCGCTGCCTCCTCTCATGTTGTTTTACAAACACAATATTATTTGTAAGAGGATTTGGCCAAGGGGGATTAAGCTTTATTTTTGTTAGTTGGATGTTGGAGAATATTACGCAAAAAGATTTCTTCAGCAGAGCCACAATAATAATAATAAAAAAGCTTAAAATAACTTCTAGATTTATTTCCCTTTGATGTTTTGAGAATCTGAGAAATGTGCACCAAACCGGGACTATAAATATAAGTCGTTTTGCACTCATTGGACTTAAAGGGGCTAAACCAGTCAAAGATGCATGTGGACCAAAATACTACATAAGAGTATTTTTCATGAAGGAGAATGGTAAATGTGTCACTTCAGTATATTATGGACTAAATATACTGAAGTGCCAAGTCTCGTAGATGCCACCGCTGCATTAGCCATAACTTTGTGATGTACTGCGCCGCCCAATCATAAAACACCACAAACACACAGAGTAAACAGTTCTCCAAAGTGTCTGTCTCCTTGAGTTGTGCTCTGCTGCTTTCTAGTGAGGTTAATCAGGGTGAAGCGAACACGGGCTACACTGCATGCTTCATACAGTATGTAAAAGGTACACGCCGACACAGGGGCACCTCCGCGGGCGCTCCTCCTTTCCCCGGCAACCGCCCGCGATACATTTAACCGCACAGTCTCGTTCTCGGAATTCACATTTAAACTTTTAAAAATATATTTAAAAGCTTTAAAACTTTTCAGAAATTGTAAACGTAAAGAAAAGACAGTAGTGAAAGACTTTGTTTTTCCTAACAGCATGCTAACAAATCGATGGTGCTGTGATGAACACACTTTGAGCACAGAACTGCTCAGAACGGATCCAGTGATGGCTTTAAGAATGTGGAGGAAAAAATTAATTAAATAAAACATTTTAAAAAGTATTCAGACTAGGGCTGGGCAATATATCGATATTTAAGATATATCGATTTTTTTAAAAGAGATATGGAATTAGACCATATCGCATATATCGATATAGTCCAAATTTGCGCTGTAATACTTGCTTCAGGCAAACCGCTGATCGGAGCTCTCTGCACTGCTCCCAGTGCCCCGGCCCCGCCCCTCCTCAGACACTCAGGCACTCTTCAACAAACATGGATAAAGCAACAACGTCTGTGAAGCGTGTGGAGGAGAGCCCCTTGTTGGTAAAACAAAAAACAGTGGCTCAATCATTTGGAGATGGTTTGGATACAAATGATCAGATGAGCAACAAAACCACGCTATATGTAGGGAGGCACGCGATTTTGGCCCATGCAGCTGATGGCCACGGCCTATATAGAAGTGAATGTAGCGGCGAGATATGGTGGCGACGTGCGCTGCGCCATGTGCTTTTGTTTACTTCTCAGTCTAATTAAGTTTTGCGGTAGATCGTGGATGTACTGTGAAAATATCAGCGTTTATAATGCTGCCACCGTGAAGGACTATTGCTTTTTCCCCGTTAGCATTGTGTTAGCTGCAACGCTAATCACTCCATTCCCTCGCTGATACCCGCTCTGATGCACTGATCATAAACTCCCTCACGTCTGTGCCTCCCTCCACAGAGATGAAGGTGAGCCTGTGCTTGTAAAGAGTAAAGAGTCGTTTGTGGCTTAGTTTAGGAGGCTTATGTTTGGGAATGCTTTGGATAAAGATAAGAACTTATCTCACAACCACTGACTAAAACACAGTTAAATCAAGAGCAAATATCAAGAAATTATTTGGGCTATTTGCACACAAAAAAGAAGTTAATTATGTAAATGAGCATGTGGACTATTTTGAATTATATTTCATGATTATTAAGGACTAAAAAGTAAGTAATACTTTAATAAGTCATATTTCATTGTCTCAGTTTAGGCTTTAGTTTAGTTATATGCAACATAAAGTTATTAACAGCAAATGGGGTAAATAAATAAATAAAATCAAAATCACAATATTAAATATTAAATACTCATATTTGGCAGTGACTTTGACTTAAAGTACAACATCTGTAATGTAATGTAATGCCTTACAGTACAGCCTGGTTTTAGAATTTATAAAACAGCTTTTTCATTTTTGTTGTAAGAGAGCAATAAAAAAAAAAAAAAAAATAAATAAAATAAAAAAAGCAAGTCTCCGATGCGTCTGTGCTGTCAGACGACGCTAATCAAACGCACCCCCGGCCGGAGGATCCATGGATCCGAGCAGAAGTGTTGTTTTGAAGACTTAGCTCTTTCTAAACATACTCTGGACACCGCCTGTTCTTTTTTCTAACCTTTCCGGGATTCAGCTAGCTACTATATCAACCAACCTGATGGATGCTTGGTGAACCTAGGCCAGAATCAAAGTGGATTAACTTTTAAAACTTTTATAACTTTTATAACCAACGCATGTCCCATGGGGAGGCCAGACTGAGTGGTGAGTTAATCAAAACGCGTGTTAGCGTGTGTGTTAGCCATTTATGAAACTGTTGCACATGTCAACTCCTTATAACTGCATTATGTGAAGTAACTTCACTTTTTGCAGCGATATTTATATTTATAATACTGTGAATGTGGAATGAGCGGAGAGAGGGGCGGAGTTAACTGAATCGAAGCGTCTTGTCTTCCGGGTAGGGAAAATACCCCCCAAAATACTTATATTTCTCTCAAAAATGAGTACTCCATAGTGATAGAGGTACAATATATCATATATATGCCTATACCTTACTTTGGAATGGCTAAAATAGCATGATACAGATCCTTTAACATTTCATTAAACAGCTCTCACTTTGTGGAAAAAATATTGGGATATATATCGTATATCGATATTCAACCTAAATATATCGGGATATGACTTTTGGTCCATATCGCCCAGCCCTAATTCAGACCCCATAAGACGGGGGTGTCCAAATTGTTTTCCTCGGGGGCCGTATATTGAAGTGCAGTCAAACATTCAGCTCGGTGCATTTAAGAGCAGTTTAAAACGTTCCCCACGTGTTTATTTAGGCTTGGAACCTTCAAACCAGCGCTGTCTCACAATAAAATGTCAGTTTTAGAGGTTTATATCATGTTGAATTAATAAACTTGCTGTAAAAATCTCTGGGGATCTCTTGGGATGCAAGCCTAGTTAACAAGACGCCTAAGGGACACCAAAAATTGGTCTCAGGGCATCATTTGGCTCTCGGGACGCACTTTGGGCACCACTGCTAAGGCAACTGCAGAATTACTCTCAATCATAGTCACTGATTTTGAGCATTGATAAAAGTTCATGTCTATGCTAAATTCCATTCCTTGTCCATGATATCTGAAACGAAAAATAATAATAATGTGAACCTTTTCATAACCAAACGTGTCCATAGAAATAGATAGAGGAGCGGAATAGTTTCTGTGTTTATGTGTGCGAGCAAATGTTCTTTCCGTTAATCCGGTGAGGCCATCTCTAGCCACTGCACCATATCGCCCCGCTAAGACCTTTGGTGACCTATATCCCGTTTTCAACCAGCGTGGAAGCGCTAGTAATTATTTTGTCTTTGTTCCTCCAGCGCCTGACCTTTTCGACAAAGCTCCCTCTGTAATAAAAACTGACTGTATACCTTTCCTTATTGCTGTTTGGTCGTATCCAGCTCGCAGCGGAGGGCGAAACCACCGGCTGTGATGTTGTTCCTGTCATATAGTGTTTCTCTCACAGTGACAGAGAGAGCAGAGAGGCTACAAACCTTCTGATTTTGCATGTCAGAACTCTGGCAGTGAAGTGGAGCTCCTTACTCATGCTGGTCACGGTGCTGCTCAGATGGCGATAACTGAGTCGCCTTGCTCTTTAGGGACACCAGACACAATGGGTCCCAAGGAAAGAGCAATGTCAGGGATGAATGATTTTGAGACAAAAATAAATAAAACTAATTTGGCCAGCGGATGTCATGATGGTGTGCTTCTCTCCCGCGTGTCATATGACAGATTTTAATGCTCTTAAAAATATGACTTATTTAGATGGATTACATCAGTTGCAAGGTCATCAGTTGCATAGTTATCATTTTTTTCAGTGAAAGCAGCAATTTTAATGAAGAAATGTTGGGCAGAAAAGTTATTTTTATTTGAATTTTTAAGCTGCTGACAGGAAGTGACATAAAAGGAGGTAACATTCCAAAGCAGTTTGACCAATACGTGTGTAAAGTGGTGACATCACAGCTCTACTTCCGGGTCCGCAGATGTGCGAGAAACTACAAACCCTCTTTAATACCACAATCAATATTTCTGAAACTCAACAGAGAGTTACCTGCAGAAGGATCCATGGGGGCTGGTGCTATGTGATTTGGGCAGCTCCAACGGCTGCCCCCACGACCCGGCAACGGACAAGTGGAAGAAAATGAATGAATGAATGAACAGAGAGTTACTGAACATACTTATTTATCAGGCCCATCAGCCAAAAATGCTGTACCTACTGCTATAAAAGTAATATTTACCAAAATCAGTACTTCCGGGTTAGTGGAGAAAAATGCTAACGGCGCAGCAGCTACGCTAAACCCGGAAGTAGCGACTTTAGTAAATATGACTTTTTTAGCAGTAGGTGCGGCATTTTTGGCTAATGAGTCTGAGAAATATGTTTTTTTCTCGCATATTTGCCGGTCTGCTAGGACCCGGAAGCGGAAGTCGTGACGTCACACTTAACAAACATATGGCCGCTAGCTGCTCTGCTTTATGACCGCAACACTGGAGGCCTGGTTTCTATTTTTTGAGCACTTTCTATGGCTACATATTCCTCCTGTTATAACGCTGGGTTAGTCACAAAAAAAGAAACCAGGCTGGTTTTCGAAAGAAAAAATGTTGAAATCTCATACTAATGAGGGTCGGACTGTTGGCATTGGAGCTCCACAAGCTCCACATCACGCAAGGGCCGAGTCTACAGTGAAAATCCCGCCCTTATTAGGAACATGCTTCGTCAGAGCTGGGGAGGAGGAGCCTGTAAATCTGCCATGATTTCCCCCTCGAACGTGGTCATTATGGTAAACGGGGAGGAGTGAGGAGGAGATGTCTAATCTTTTTAACGGTCTATGAGTTTAACTCATTCATTTCCCATTGACTTAACATGGTTGCATGGCAACAGTTTAAAATGGTTTACCTTCTTCAATGTCACTTCCTGTCGGTGTCCAATAAGGAAGTGAAAACATAAACATCACAAAAATGGTCAAACTAAAGAAAACTGGGTATAATCTTTAGCAAAATCTTAAATATAATCGTGTTAACTGTGTCTTAGCAAAAATTGTGTCATATGCACTTTAAGTCCAGGAAGGAATTGGGGGCGGTTTACCAAAATCAAAATACAAGCCATCCTTTTTAGCCAGCAGTTTGCTAACAAATCAATGGTACCAGGATAAAAAGCAGTTTGAGCGCAGTAATGCTCAGAACAGATTTAGTGATGGTTTACGGGGAGGACATTTCTCGATTCAATCTGTTACGCCATAAAATCCAGGGAAATACAGAGTGGAGCGTTTTGTGGAGTGGAAGAAACGACCAAAATGAGCTAGGTGACTGAACTAGGTCATAATGTGGTTAAAAGCGTAGACATAAAATGGCTCTTAAAACTCTAAAATATAAGGTTTAACAACTTTTAATCACAAGGGCACAGCAGTACAGTTATAAGTCAAATGTGTATTGGATTTAAACCTCATGTTTCGTTGGACATAAATTGGTAATGTTTGGAAAGTTGGGAAGTTTTTTCAAACAAGTACAGTTTAAAAGAGAATTTCTGAGAGGGAATCCGAGGCCGAAGCGAAATGCGCGCCCCGATGTGTGTCAGAGAACACGTGCTGCGGAGTTGCTGCAGCGCGAGTGTCAATGCGCGGAACATGTGGCACGCTCATTTCAGATTACACAAATAATGCATAACAACCACAGACGGCTCCTCTTGGCTCTGCGGATGAGGGGAGCGGAGTCTGTGGCAGCGTGACCTATTTCTCATGCAGCCGTAATGCACTCGCTGGTTTAATCTTTCATTTGGCGGGGTCAAGGTTACTACAAAGCTAATGTGGGCTGGAGACGTCGCAATGTCAAATTTTACTATTACGGTGAAGAGAAACAGTGCAGTTGATTCAGAGACACAGAAATAGTGAAATTTTTTTCATTTGGGTTCATTTGGACTACTTTATGCATGTGTGATGCATAGAAGTTAAGTATGGAATAAGTTATATTATAAAATTCCAGATGCTTCTCCCCTCATCCAGGAAGCATTATCTATTCTTTGTATTGTATCTTTGTGTCAGTTTTTGTAGTGTCGTTAATAAATGATAACCACGACCCAATTGTGTCCCAGTCAGATATTAAGTAAACTTGCTCAAAACAAATATTGATTTTCTAACAATAATTGCATGTGTTATTTCTTCTTCTTCTTCCATCCATCCATCCATCTTCTTCCACTTGTCCGTTGCCGGGTCGTGGGGGCAGTTGTTGGAGCTGCCCAAATCACATTGCACCAGCCCCCTATAGCTCCTCCTGCAGGTGGTGGGTCCACGGGAGGACGGCCTCATGGTTCTAACCGGGCCTGTTGGTCTCTCATAAGGGGCTTCGTTATTTCTTCTTGAACTTGTTTATTCTTGCAATTTTTCTTGACCTGTTCTTGTGCAGTTGTCTGACCAAAAATGGAGAGCACATGGAAGAGGCTATAGTGCCATTTTAAACCAGCAGGGGAACATGCTGAGTACAGTGGTTATAGATTCTTCCGGTATGAACTACTTAACAAATACAAGAATGAGACGCATTTCAGAACATGTTTGGCGAAGTCTAAAGTACAAGACTATTTAATGTCAAAACAAAACAAACTCCTAACCATTCATTACTGACCTGTGATGACCAGAGTGTATGGCACGGAGGCTTCGGTGAGCATGCCCTGCACATGTCCAGTGAAGAGCTGCATGGTCTGGCAGCGCCCGCTGTTAGGATTCACCAGGATCATGACTCGGCACGGGCGCCGCACCTCTGCATACATCACACCTGTGCAACGACACAAAGAGAGGAGAATGACTTTGCATGATCTGATATCTCGACGAAAGATGGCCTTTATTTCTTTCTCAAACCATTCCTTTAGCTCGGATTGTGACCTTGCTGTCAGCAAAGGAAGTGTAGATAGTGGCCTTAAGATTGAGGCGCACAACTGACTGAGTCACTGCTTCTCTCTGCAGTGCTGATACATCCTTAAAAAGAGGCTGTTTTGGTTCCCATATGCACTGTTCACTGCACTCTTCCTTACACTGAATGTATACAATAGTGTATACATTCAACAGGGGGGTCTTGTACTTTAGACGCACGCATTTGCGTTTCAAGGTGTTAACTGGCGTGGATAAATTGAGATTTTGCGCTGCTTAAAAATCTACTGGAGCTTTTGACCTACCCCCAAAATCAAAAGGGATGACCACCTGATTATTGCTGTCATGTTGTTCCACATTGACCCGATATTGGCTCGTACCAACTTATAAGTTATACTTCCTCCCACTCCTTTTCTAGTTTAATTATGTACAGCAGTGGTTCCCAAAGTGGGGTCCAGAGAGGCACTACGGGGAGTGGTGGTGGTGGGGGCAAAGCTTGACCTACAAAACAAGTGTGTGGAATTTTTTTAATATACATCAGTATTTAGTCTACAGCCATTGCTAGATGTTGCTTTTTATGTAATTTTATCTGTAAAATAAAACATATTCCTTTAAATTGAGTCAATTATTATCAATTATTATTTTTGGGGGGCCCTCGGCCATGATGTCCCGAACTTTGGGAATGGCTGATGTACAGTACATGTATATGTGAATGTATGTTGAAATGTGAAAACTGAATACGATAATGCGATAAAAGTCATAAGTATATGTAATGTACATTGAACTCGAAATAAACAATCAATCAATCAAAGATGTCTATTCTCTCCAATGATCACATAATAGTCTTAAGCCAAATTCACATGTGCGCCCTACTCAATGTCAGGATAAATTACCAGAATGGCTGCTAAAAAACAAAAACAACTGAGAGATTCATTTTTGTCAACATCACCCACCCCCAGAAAAGGTGAAGCGGCTTTGCATGATCAAATATCTCCGACAATAATTGAGGACTTCTGCTCCCACGGGGTCTCCATGGCACAAAGAAAATGACAAAGGTACATTTATAGCCAGTGACAGCATTCACAAAGTTAATACGACATCAAAAGAGTCAGGAGTCAACTTTTTTAACATCAGAAGTGATCTGACATCGTCCCCATGAGGAAGCTGGCCTGTTGCGCCCGTCTCAGGAGAGAACAGTAATTCAATGACTAAGCCTTGTTATTACTGTGGAGGGATGGCAGCTTATTGCTGAGGGGCACTGTGCGGGAGAAATTCAAGCAGCGCTTTCACACATGGTGGTTTTAGAACAGAGGAGACAGTTTTCGATAACTAACAAGGCGAGACGCTGAGGGAGACAGTGCTTGGCAAAGAAAACACCACCACATTTACTCGGTTAATTAGTGCTAGTGAAGCTCCAGTAATTAAAGGGTGGACATTATGTTTTTTTGTTGTTGTATTATTTAAATCGTTCTTATTCAGTATCGATACAGACGGCATGTTTGGCATTGCCCATATATGGTCATGTTCAAAGCAGCCAAAGGGGGAAACAAAGACATTTCTCCACCATTACTCAACAAATGCTGAATTATGAATATACAGCGGGAACCATATGTTTACATACACTTTATAAAAAGACACATTTGCATTTTTCCTCACTGTATGACATTAGACCAGAATTTACTTTTATTTTATTTTTAGGTCATGTAGAATAAAAAAAATAATAATTCTATTTGTTAAATGCCAGAAAAATGAGAGATATGTATATATATATATTTTTAATGCTTTTGTTACTTTTTTACAAAGTCAGAAGTTTACATACACTAAGATTACTATACATTTAAACAATTTGGGAAAGCCTAGATGATGATGTCATGTCCTTGGAAGCATCCACAAGTCTGGTTCATCCTTGAGGGAAATTTCAAGACACTTGAGGTGCCAGGTTCATTGATTAAAACAATGATGGAAATGACCAGTCATCATACAAATCAGAAAGAGGGCGGGTTCTGTGTGCCAGAGCTGAACGTGCTGTGGTATGAAATGTGAATATCAACCCAAGAACAAATGCAAAAGGCCTGGTGAAGATGCTGAGAGTTTGTCATTATCTAGAGTGAAACCAGTACTGAAATTCAACCGATGAAACGCAGCCACTGAGATCAAGCCCATGTAGGGAAAAGATAATTGACTGGAGTTTACGGATGGCTAAGGCCAGGCTAGGTCACTTCCAATAAGGAAGTGAAAAAAGAAACAGTACAAACATTGTTAAACTTAAGAAAACTAGGTAAATGTTTTTAGCATATCTTAAATATAATTGTGTTAACTATGTTTTAGCAAAAATTGTGTTGAATCTGTCATATACACTTTAAGGTAAGTTTAAGTTCATTTGCAGCTGTAGTCCTTTTTTTATACATTAAGAACGCATCCTACAAACATGACCTTTAAGAGGAGCATTCAGAAAATCATACTCAATAACAGTCAACAACTTCTACGCTTCAAAAATAATCCTTACTGCTTTCTATTAACCATAAACTCAACGACTTAAGGGAAAGGCTCATCTTACGTCGTACAATTGAAATTGGGTTAGTCGCCTCTGAACCTCGTGATGTAATTCCTAATATATAAAGCCCCTAACATCATGTAATTCTGTCCGTAATCCCAGTGCAGTAATGGCCCTATGTCACAGTATCTCCTCCCCCGCTTTGGGTTTCATGTCCACCTTTTAAATCCTAATTTCTACAGGATCAGGTTCAGTCCCCTAATTGTGATACGGCCTGTTACTAAAAAAAGGCACTCGAATTGCTCCCCCTCCTGTGGCTTTTGGTGCTTTGAGACCAGATACCCTTGACTTTACGCAGCGGACACACAAGACATTATCAAACGAATCGGAACGGTCATAAAAAAAAAAAGTGATATGGCTATGGGGGCTTTTTGAGGACAGTTTTCAGTACCTATTTCCGTCACAATTATTTGGCCGCAGGTGATGCTGACGGGAGCAGACAAATTCAGACAGCGCCCGGAATGAGCTCTATAAATGAACTCTAACAATGTCCTGATTTGTTGTGTTTCTCGATAGCATCTGTTCGAGTGGAATTTTCCCTGTTACTTGTACTGCGTTGTTGTGCCGTGGGTGTCCTGGTTTCTGCTAGGGCAATGACATTAATTACAACAAAAAATAAAGAAAAAATCCAAGTCACAATTCGAAAGGTCCACAAGGGACTCTCCACTCTCCACACTCGGTGGTGACAAGCGACATACCATTAGCCTTCTCCACACGAGAGGATTTTAAAATCGTGATACAAAAATGCACAGACCACAGACATAAGGAAATTTTCCCCACAATTAAAATTCTCTCACAGACTAAACAATTCTTATGATAACTGAACGACATGATGGGATGCTACCCGTTTTCTATTCTGCAACTGTTTTGCTTTAGCCTCTATCCTACCTACCCATCCTTATCAATGTGCAAAGTCTCCTGTCTTTTTTCTACAATTTTAAGATTTGCATCATATGTGAGACCCTGAAAACGAGTCATATGATGAGGGCTGGGTAACTTTAAAGGTCCTATATCGTGCAAAATCGACTTTTTGGAGCTTTTAACCATGTTGTTATGCTATTTCCTTATCAAAAACACCCCCAGAGTGTTTTTTGGCTTCATTCACGCAGTTCTAAGCAATCCTCCTGAATCCTGCTCTCTGAGCAGCTGCTCCGCCCTCTCCTGGAAAACGACTGAGTTGTGACACTCTGATGTATTTTACGTCATAGTGTCAAACAGGAAGGGCCAGACCTCTGTAATGTAATGCCTTACGGACTGATTTTAATTTATAAAACACCTTTTTCATTATTTCTGTTGTAAGAAAAAAATAAAATAAAAAAAGACTCTCCGACGCGTCTGTGCTGTCCCGGGAGAGTAAACAAACACACCCCCGGAGGATCCGAACAGAAGTCTTGTTTGTGAAGACTGAGCTCTTTCTAACCTACTCTGGACACGCCTGTTCTTTTTTCTTACCCAACGATAATGTCACGGATGCGCGTTTGGCTACGAGAGGAGCAGGACTATTCGACCTTCCTAAAGAAGAGTGCACTCGCCAGAAGTTGGAATTTCTTTCTGGGATTCAGCGAGTATATCAACCAACCTGATGGATGCTTGGTGAACTTTGGCCAGAAGTGGATTAACTTTTATAACCAACGCGATCCCATAACCCGATGGGGAGGCCAGGCTGAGCGGTGAGTCAATCAAAACGTGTGTGTTAGCCATTTATGAAGCTGTGTTGCACATGTCAACTCCTTATAACTGCATTATGTTTTTGCAGCGATGTTTATATTTATAATACTGCAACTGTGGAATGAGCGGAGAGAGGGGCGGAGTTAACTGAATCGAAGCGTCTTGTCTTCCGGGTTTGGAAAATACCCCCAGAAAATACTTATATTTCTCTCTCAAAAATGAGTATTCCATAGTGATAGAGGTACAATATATCATATTGATTCCTATACTTTACTTTGGAATGGGTAAAATAGCATGATACAGATCCTTTAAACGATACCATTCAAGTATCAGACAGAAAGTTTAGGTAATATCGATATAAAATAAAGTATCGAAAGCAGGTACCGAAAAAATACATCTTTAGAGACCAGGTTTTGACGTCTGTTGGGTCCAGAGACAGCACTAAAGAAAGTGGTTGGTATCATTTGTATCATTTATTGAGCTGGTTGTTTCAGCTCAAATAAATGATGCAAATTTAAAAGAAATAGCCTTTTATGCAATAGATTAACAGTATTGTTCTGTGTCATGGTTCTAGGTGACAAACATTTAAGTATAGAAAAAAGTGTTGTTCTATCTGTATCGTAAACCAAGTATCATATTGAAAATGTAACAGCACCCGGCCCTACAGGGGCCATCAGGACCCAAACAAAACAAGCCAGATACTGGACATCATCAGCAGCCTATCCTTTCATGACTCGTACCTCCAGCGAGAGGAGAAAACATGTGAAATTCTGGTTTCAAAGGCGCCACAGGAGCGAGCTGGATGTGAGCGGAGGGGACTGGAGGTGGGACGCTGAGTTTCCTGATTGGCTGTTGCAAAAGAAGCATCAGTCAAACTGCAAACAAGAGTTAAAATTATTAAACAGGTTTGTTACTTAAAATTTGAGGCTGTGGAGGCTTCAATCCGACAAATGGCCGTAACACAATCACACTGACACCACACATGTCAGGAGCGCAATCTCAAATGATTGCTTGTGAGAAACTATTATTGTTTGACCGGACACTTTTGTGCATCTTTACTGTGTTTTAGTGGAGGTTCAGAAGGTTTTAGTCCATAGCCATGAAAGACCCAGTTTTTTTTTTAAATGAACAAACAGCTAGCTTATGAGCTAAAGACATCTGAAACCTACAAATGTCTTCTTCTGAAATGCTGAAGAGGCGCCAAGAGCTCTTCACACCTACAGCACCTTGGAGGCGTCACAAGCATAGACATATTAATAATAGACCGTCATTACTCACTCCTCCCCGTTTACCACAATGACCACGTTCGAGGGGGAATTCATGGCGGATTTACAGACTCCTCCTCCCCAGCTCTGACGAAGCATGTTCCTAATAAGGGCATAAGTGCGGGATCTTCACTGTAGACCATTGCGTGACGTGTAGCTCGCGCAGCTCCAATGCTAACAGTCCGACCCTCGTTAAGTACGAGACTTCTAAAATTTATCCTACGATAAATTGTAGAGTGTAGCGTGATTACGCTGTCTAACCCAGCGTAATCACAGGAGGAATATCTAGCTGTAGACAGTTCCAAAAAATTAGGCACCGGGCATTAAAGTTGTTTATAACGTGTCTAAAGTGCAATGGATTCCAATGGGGGACTAGCAGCTATATGGCTGTACTACAGCAATGACGGAGCAATGGCGGCCTCCAGTGTCGTCATCGCAAAGCAGAGCAGCCAGCGGCCATTGGTACCCGGGCAAGACTCGTAGCTAAGCCACACTAATCATCTATTCCTGCTATTGCTGTGACTAATGTTTGTTGTTAGAGAATATGACGGATTATATTCATCTGCTATGCTCTTTTCAGAAGATGGTGAAAGACTTATGGAACGAAAGGGAAGAGGAAGGAGGAGGAGCTGACCAGTGCAGGACACCACGCTCTTAGAAACGGACAAACCCAGGAGGCGCTGCACCGTTTCAGAGGATCAGAGGAGCACTGAAGCCAGCCTCCAAAAAAACAGGCTGGACAGGTCGGCCCACAGAGGTGACCCGCTCCGTCGCAGTGGCTCAGGATTAATCTAAAACCTGAAAGCAATTTCGTTGTACAATTGTACAATGACAAATAAAGCCATTACTTATCGACCTTGCCATAACAAGATGAGACAAAGACGGCTCAAAGTCCTCCAATGTGTCTCCTGCTTACGTGTCATTTAGGGAAAATCCAAATCCTCATAAATTTTGTTGAGCACATACAGCCTGTGATACATAAATATATTGAGTGCTTTGAAAGTATGAAACCAAAAACCTCAACTTGGCAAAAATTATATTATGCTTAGAGACTGACAAAATGTAACCACAGCTGCTACACTGACACAAAGGAAATATGAGTGCCCATTCTATGCCAAGGGCCACTGCGACCACCATCTATCACTCGTTTAAGGTCACTCTTACACATTCACACATAGATGGGTGAAGTGTCATGCCCAAGGACACAAGGACAGGATTTGAAATGCTGGTACGATCCATGGACGATCTATAGCCACAGAGCTAAAATGCACATGTTTTTTTGTATTACTTTCGCAGTTCATTTTCAGTCGTCTCTCAAATCCTTTGGGACATGTTAAAATGTGCACTGTGAACTGAATCCTCACAAAAAAAATTATTAATCATATTCACATAAAATCAGAATTCTCGACAGAATCATTGCAATTAGCTATTTTTCAAGAACAGTTCAGCTCCAGCCTGTCAGGGGCACTACTAAGTTGACATGAAACACGTCAACCTCAGCTGCCTTTCACCCACACATAACCGGCTTTTTGTGTGATGCGTGTACCGCCGCACAATGTGGCACACAAAAGGGCTGCTACACTTCCACGATACTGTCAGCAAAAGTGACAAAGTGACACTGAGTTATTACACGCATATGCCGGCAACCTGCATGCTCCGATTCCCAGAGACATCGCACTGTCATCTTCAAGCAGGAATCTGAAAAGTCAAGACTGATACGATCAAGTGCACAATGTATGAAGAAAATTCTATAGACGGTGAGGCATACGTGTTGAAGTGCATGTGTACAATATGTAACAAAATGACATAGATTTCCAGAATTTGCACAGTGAAAAACCAATGTCAGTTAAATACAATATGCCCACACATAAGAAGTATATCAGCCATTCTCAAAGTCAAGAGTAGAGATGCAACGATCCAGATTTTTTGACTGATATTTAAGGTTTGAGTATCTACCAATATCTGATGCCAACCGATACCACAAGACAAGAAAAGTGGCTTGAAAAAGTGAATGGTCCTCTTTTGCAAACAAGATGTCAAGTGGTTTCTATAATGTAACTATAACATTAAATATACAATATTTACATGAAATGATGTAAATATTGTAAATAATAACGCACTGTAAATAATAGCTCAAATAAATAAATCAAATCAAAAATCAAATCAATCAAATAAGGATCGCAGGACTTTCTAAACTAAACATCTATGGCTACATAGGCACAGGCTAGTCATCAGATCATTAAGCAACTTGTGCATTACAAATATGATATCAGTTATTCTTTAACAGCCTTTCATGGACAAAATTACAAACATAGAGACCTTTAACAATGGCCCAAATTATTTCATTATTTAAGGCCTAGTTTCTTTCCCAGTATTTATTAGTTGATGTTAGCATTAGCACACTGCTGCTAGCTGTGAACTAATGCTAGCACTAGGGCAGTGCAATATGGCCTAAAATCTATATCACAATATTGAAAAAAATCACGATAACGATATATTTAACGATATAATTGACAATGGACAAAATACTTCAAAATCCAAGGCTTACGCCTATTGAGAAAATGTATTTAAAGATTTTCTTTTTAACACCATGCTAATCTCCTCACAAACTTGATCAACTCAAGCAATTTACATCCTTGATTATATTTTACTTCTTATGCACCTGCCCCTGTGTCCTACACAGTCAGTGTTTATGCTGCTCTAAGCGGAGTGGAGCATTAGCTGCAATCTCTGTCTGCTCCTGGTCTTTCTGACTTCAGTCAAAATCAGCTGGAGTGCACATACACATTATATTGTGTCCACAACGATATAAAAAATTATACCGGTATAACGGAATACGATACGATATGGCCCACCCCTAGCTAGCACAGTACTGTACGTTTACGGAGTGTAAAACTCACTCAGCGATTTAATTCTCCAGGTCTAGAGCTTCAGTGAGGTACCATATGCCCATATTCACTGAGATTAAGTTGGAAAGTGAGCGCCAAAACATCAGTTTTTATTTTATTTTATCTTATTTATCCAACTCAATGTCTCAAGAGTTTCAAACACATCAATTATAAACAGTTCAGGTTCAGGATATTTTGAATCAATAGCTGATCCTGTATTTTTTGCCAGATCAGCTCCGATATCCAATACCACTTTGGATCGGTCCATAGGCCAGAGTGTTGTGCCCCCCTTATAGAGTCAAAGAACTCATGCCACTTACTCATACATTTAACATGGTAAATTATGAATAGCAATCAATTAGGCTAATTATTATAGTTATAGAGTTATTTAAACAAAATGTCTGTAAAATACGGTTCAAACTCCATTCCTTTTGATATGCTGGATGTGTTGACAACCCCAGGGATCACCAGACCCCACTTCGGGAACCACTAGAGTATCCTAGCTGGTTCCATTAAGCCTATAGAAAACCATTGCTTGTCGGTAAGCCAGCAGCAGACAATGAGAGTCCCAGCACACCGCTAATTCCACACAATGCTCCTTTCAGCTCCAATTTAAATTTGGTCACAACCCACAAGACATTTTAACAAGTCAATAGCACTGCATCGATTACATCCTGCCTGTGAAAAAACGTCTTGTTCCCGGACCTTTCTCTCTCTCTCTCTCTCCCTTGCTTCTGTGTGTCAGGACTGAGATGACAGAAATAGGCTATATTCGAGAAGTGCCTATGATGTGGTGTGAAATACCTATGGGTAGCACCGTCTGTGTAGTTTCCAAGTCAGTAAACAAAAGGGGAGAGCCGGGGTGGATTCGACAATTGTTTACCGCCAACCAGACCAGAACTGACAGCGGAAGAAAAATCGCTCTCATCTGTTGTAAAGCAAAGTCATTTACTCTCAGGTATCCTCACAGGTGGGATCTGTTAGCAGGCCCATGGAGGGAGGGGGATTCGGAGCAGAAAACAAATATGCGGCCTATTTGGTGAAAGCTGACTTGTTAGAAGTCGCACTATATTCGGAGTGCAAACATTGGCGAGATTGCGCGAGAGAGAAAGAGAGAATTCATTGAGGCGTCTCGGGAGTTGACAGGCCATCACAGCTTCGTGCCAAGGCTGACAGAGGGGAAGGGTAGAAGGGTGGGTGAGGGGTGTTGGAAAGGGTGGGCATGATGGGTGAGAGGGGCGAGGGGTCGTCTCTTCATGCGTTCAGCTCCTGTTGCTTTTTCCAAACTGCCATGTATTCTGCAAAAACACTGGCAGATGTGCACTTGACCAAGGGCCTTAAATATGTGAGTTAGAAATGGTAAATAGTGTATTTTCCCCTTGAGTTATTTACGATTTGTCATATGTTGTTGCATATTATTGAACTAATGATTAATGTGAGTGCCTCTTACAAAGGCTGCCATCACATCTCAAGTGGTAGGACTGTAATCTTGACAAAAAATGGCAACAGCAGCTATTAGTGTGTGTTACGTACTTCAGAATAGGGTTGTATTATTTTTAGCAAAACAACAATGCTCAAAGTCTTTTCCCCCCATGAGCTACTTTCCCATCTACTATAGCCTTAACAAATATTGAATGCACACAACATATCTGTGACTGCTCTCGATGGCTTTTCTCCTACTAACAAAGTCTTTAGTAAAAGGAAGGTGGTATTTTAGATTGTTACATTATGGAAAAATGAGGCATGCCGGGATGACGACTGATTAGCACAGCGGCTAACAACACGACCAAAGTCTTGATATAAATGCTTGTATTTTCATCATGTGATCTAGTGTGCACCTCAACCATGAAGAGAAAAGTGGTGCACAAACCCATGTCGGAACAAACAGGGTTTTACGAGGAACGCACTCTTCTTAACTGACCATTAGTCCAGCTCAATCTCGAGATGGGTCCCCCCGGGCGCTGCACTGCGGTCCCCCACTGCTCTTTGCGGGTTGCCTCGGCGACATCAAAGCGACGGTACATACAAGTAGGCCCGGATATACAGGAGTGCAAAAGATAATTCAAAACAAAGAAATTTGATTTAGTTTCTCCAAATACTTCCCCATATTTGCAGTTAATTGTTTGCCGATTTTGTTCAATATATTCCATCATTTGGTGCATGTAAAGATACAGCATAATGTGAATGGTTTGACTCCTCAAACTTGTATAGAAGTATAAAGAGCATTTTGGTAGCTACTTGGAAGGAGCATGAGAGATACTGGTTGGAGATTGCTGGTGTGGACCAATGTCCAGTACATTTGATCAAAAATACTGTATCACAAAGTGTTAAAATATGATGGAACATTATCCTACAAAGAACATAAACATACCCTTGCAATTATGCACAATAAAGCACTGAAGCAACAAATGCATAAAGACGCCATCTGTAACAGACTTCACACCAACTGTTCCCTCAGCTACAAATAATACAATTGGAAGCACTGAAGGAGATATCCGCTAGATGGGGACTTCAAATCAACTAATCATCATCGTTTTATTCCTTCTATTCTCATCTCCCTGTGGATCTTGCGACATGAGTACACAAACCCACACGTGCGCAGCTGTATCATGGAGTGCACCTCATTATTTACGCCTCTTTCGATCCAATACAGCTAAAATGAGAACGCAAAGCCATGGAAAACTACTGATGCGATAGAGTCCCAGTCGATTCGAGTTAGATGTTAACCCTATAAGCTGCCGTAGGGTAAGCGGTGGTCAGCAGTATTTGCAAATGCACAATGATATTATTGCCTCATACCCGGGGGAAATAATATCTTGGAATAGAAAACTAGTCCACAAAAAGATACAATATATTCAGATATTTTTCATGTTTGATTCTTCCGTTAATTGCAGAAGACAAGTTAATTTTAGAAGAGCATCATGTTGCACGTCGCATTTGTCACCAATCTCAATATGTTCCATTCCATTTCAGTCTTTCCGAAAGGCTTTGCAAACTATTCGCTTTTTGAATGTCTGGAAATGTGCTTCAAAACCAATGCACCTACCGCAAGTCTGAAAAGTTACTGTAGATTGGCAAAACAGAAGTCATCGAACAGCCATCGTTTTGTATATTTCTGACATGTTTTGAGAATAGAATAGATTGACAGACAGATTAAACCAATCCAAGAACGCATGGTCTGGCTCTACCAAAACTAACATGCTCGCATTAGTAAGGAGGAAGATGTGAACAAGAACAGAGAAGAGTACAAATTGCTAAACTAATGCAATAATCCGATGCATTTCAGAAAATTTAGACATGTAAGATGGCAGACCACATGCTAATAGCGACCATCCAATTCTCCAAAGTTGCAGCCCTGTTTCAGACCAGATCATTCATCATCCGGTCAAAAACTTGTTTGATTTTTGCATGTGTCCAATCAAACCAATGAAATGAAATTCTGCAAAACCCCCCGGTGTTTCTTTCACTTCAGTAAGTCCCTCATTAAGATGTCTCACAAATCTTTGCACTTTTAATCCAACCTTTTCCATCTGCGTATCCCGATGACAAGACATGCAATTAACTTTGGGAAACCACACAGGGAGATTAGCAAACCGCAACTGCCTTTCACACAGCCTCTTTGATGAGCTTCTTTTGGAATTATTAGCACGACTTTACTCCCTAACTACCGTGTGATTGAGGCGCCTCGGACACCAGACCCATTCCCCTTGTCATCCCCTGCATACTTGTAGGTAAATGAATCAAATTCAACTAACGTCACGGTCATATCCGGCCGACAGGGCGATGCCTTACTGGTGGCACCATGAAAATCACAGAAATGCACGTCTGAGCCTGTTCCTTCAAATGAGTACTTCTGTTAGACAACGATTTCCCAGACCTGTTTGAATTGAGCGTTTCATCCTACAAACAAATGAATGGTGAAGCCAGTCTCTATACTAAAGTATGGCGAAGGTATGTCAGTTTCATGGATTTAAGTCATTTCTGTGGTTTCTCTATCATTAACATATTATAAGATGATGTTTAGTGGCCATTGGCTGTGTACCAAACCCCGCAAAAAGCTGAAATTAACTGAATACTATTTAGCATTTAGCTCAAAAGCCACTTTTATACGCTAATTCTTATCTAAAGTAAAATCTCAAAAGATCTGTGTTATTCATTAATGATTTCTAACTGGGCTTTGTCCTCACCTAAATGTGGTCGATGGGTTGACAACAGCTGAAAACATTTGATTCTTTCATGATTTGTGATGTCGGACAGCTAAATGTTAATGGTTATAGGAAAAATACATTGAGCAAGCTAATGATTGCTGAAGAGTTAGCCAGTCTAGCTGCCTTGCTAACTGTCCATATACAGTATACGTAAGGCTCAAACGCCACTTCTGCTTTTTAGTTTCATGGGTGGCACTGTATCAATAACCAATCACTGTGCAATCAATATGACAACCTCCAGCAGCAGCTGCTTATCACATGCCTGCAAAAGATCGATTGTAACATTTTCTTGAACCTTCCTTTTCCCATCGCTTGTGTTGAGTCACGTCACCTGAACCATGAATAGTGCGTATTAAGCAAAATCCACCATTTTTGATATAACATGCGAGCCTGGCCAGTGAAGGGATTCATTCATTTATTCTATGATTATTTTAGTATAAGAAATGTTTAAAATATTTGGGCTTATGTTACAGCTGACGTGGCAGACATGGGAGCGTTTTTAATCCTGCATTTACGCTGATAAACCACATTCTTGCTCTAGGCCCGTTTCCTGATAACGGGTGCAAAAACATCTACGGTTGCAAGGACGTTAGACAATCTGGCAGTTTGTGACCCGGCGCACAAGACAAGAAAAGGAGATTGTAATGAAGGGAGTCAGAGAGTTTGAAGTTTAATAATATGTTTGAATATGTTTAACATGTTTGTGCTCTTATTTACAGTGAATAATGATAAGGGGAAGGTTCAGGACCCACACGCACACCTGCCCCAAACCTCATTCTTTGCTCTATTGCTCTTCTATAAATGTTAACCCAAATCACAGGCATGTATGAGTCACGGGCACAGTGGACAGGCACAGTGACACACGGTGGTGTCTTATCAGCGGTCAGTGGAGCTTATCAATGAGGAGGCGCACCCGCTCGAGGACATCCTAACAAAACATCACACGTGGAGAATGGAAGAAGACCACATGGCTCATTGAATACTAATGTTTGTGTTTTTATGTGCTGGGTGCAGGGACATGGGCAGAGCAGACCGCCTGTCGTAAGCCCCGCTTAGATGTAGGCCGCAGGGAGAATTAGATATGCACCCAGAGCTCTGTATTAGAATTGTAAACAACAGGGAATAAATCTTTCTTGAATTTAACTGATTGAATCTTGGTTTTCCTTCCAACAGACGAACATGCCTAACACCAGTCATACTTCTTTGAAAGAAAGTCTCCAGTTTACAATAAACACAGGAGAATGGTGTGGTTTGCCAGGCTAGAAACATAGAAACATGTATCATAGTCCATGGACTTACATGAGTCATACGTAAGAATACTTTACTTAACTTTCATTTAAGGGGCAGTGTGCAGACATGAAACTCACAGAGACAAAGATATACTGCACCAGATTATAGCGAAATAGCTCATTTCCATCTGTAGTTCCTGAAAGTAAATTAGAAGTGCACATTCAAAAATACCATCTCAGCAACAATACTCTAAACTTCCATCGATACGTTCAATTTTATTCACAGTCAAAGCATTAACTCAGTATTTAATATTTCAGAATCGTCATCGGTTTAGCATTACACAATCTGAAGTCTCAGTGCTGCCTCTGTCTCATTAAAATGTGTAAATTAACACCTCAACGCCTTCCAAACTGCAAGCGTTGATGCGATATGATAGAGCTAGCCAGGTTACCATCTGCTAGCCTAATGGAAAAAAAAGCTCCCTGTGAATACTGACTACTGAGGTTTGGCTGCAGTCTAGAGCGAAGGGAAGCTAGATGTTCCTTTCTCACACATCGCCCAGTCTTTATTTACCACGGAGTGTTTGCTGTGTACACCTGGAGGCAGCTACCGGGAGGGCAACCCCATTTCTCATCCCAGCGACTAACACTCCCCTCTGTCCCCGGCAACCGGGATTCCAAATTAGTCACCGCTCAAACGGCCCGACTCCAGACACTCCTTTGATCTGTGCGACCAAGCAACCAGTTAAATACCAAAACTAAATCGAACTAAATCGACTTTGAATCAACCATGGCATGTTTGCACTTTGAAAAACAACTGATTTGTGCATTCATACAGTTTTGAGTAATGGCCTGAGATAAACCCATATCGGTCGACCTCTATTAGATATATGTTTATGTATTTCTATGATTGAAACCTTTACTATAATAATAAATGTTTAAGTATAGACTATTTGAGAGACTAAACAAAATTACATCAAATTAAATTACTTGAAATATCGGCCTATCTATCGCCAACCCCCTTCATAACGGTATCAGCATCGGACCCCAAAATGATGCATGATGATACATTTTTTTGCCAAAACATAGTTAATAAAATTATATAGTTTTCCTTACTTTGACATCTATTGCCGCATTTAGGGCTGCACAATATATCGCTATATTGTATCGCTATATTGGGTGATGCAATATCAGTAGGCCTATGCAAGAAGCCACAATATATCGCAGCATCTTATATCTTCACCCGACTGAGATCCGCACATTCTTTGGCAAACTCAGCCAAAAAACAAACAATGCATTAAACCTATAAATGTCCAAGAGTTCAGTTTTAGTTCAACATTTACTATAGCCTGGCTAACGCCAGACTGCTGTGTGCGCTCGAATCTTTCGAACTTCACAACAGCCTGGGACATGGCCGACATTTCATGATTGGCACCAATCACAGAACGAGAGGACGGTAAGACGATGACGCGCTATTGACATACAGAAGCTGTAGTTTGTTTAGGATAAAAAAAAAAAAATTATTACGGATCCAACATGACAGCAGCAGACGCGAGCATCTTCGATCAAGCTTTAGAGGTGTCTAAATAGTTTAGCTCAAAAGTTTACAGCAGTACTCATACGTCATCTGATACCATGATACGATTGGTATGGCTACGTGCAGACACAGAGACATTCGTAGCTCTCAATAAACGGTATGGACAATGTAAACCACACCTCTCCTACGAGAAAATGAATTGGTGGTCCCAGACTAATATCATTGTGATTAGTCTGGCGTTAGCCAGGCTACATTTACTAACTTAGTTCAATTAAAGGGATGTAACGATTCATCTAAAATCGATTTAAAATCGATTTAATATGCCTAAATGTGAATCATGTAAAAAATAAAAGAATCGATTTTAAAGCCACCCTCAGCTACTACATTTTGCGCGACCAAAATAGACCGGAACACGTTAACTTTTTCTCAAGACAAGCTCCACACCTCCTCCGCCTCACCCCAACACACGCCACACCATGTAAACACATACACGTGTAGGCATTGAAGCAGCAGACGCAGCTAAAGTTAGCGGCTATGAGATTGGCGTTAGCGGCTAACGCAGAGTTTAGCATTTTGACAGAAGTTTACCAAAGATCGTAAACTGACAAACATCTGACCAACCTGCTCAGATTCTGCTGAAATCCTCATCAAAGGTCCGCTTGTCAAATAATCCAATACAGGGAGCTGTCATGTCTTTTCCTCCTTATACTTACAAAGGCTGCACCGTGATGCTGTGAGGCGTTCGAGGGTGAAAAAACTGCACTGTAAAATAGTTCTAAATGGTAGTATTATTTTCAAACTGCAAAAAACAAAAACAAAAACAAAAACAAAGGTTTGGTAAAATAAATATAATCTCAAAATGTTTGCTTTGCTACATATCTTATTTATGCTGAAAACATGTAAATTTACAAGCACTCATGTCAAAATGATTATAGTTCATTTTCATGTCTTGTAATTTTTTGTAATGTAAAGTTCTCTTACTGAGACTGTTGTGGTTTGTTACAAGGACAAAAAGGCAGATGTTAAAACAAAAGAAACATTGGTATGAATGTGTCATATTCTTTTCTTAAAAAAAGATTTTAAAATCGGAAAATACACGAAATCAGGAACTTGAATCGAATCGGGGCTTGCGTGAATCGTTACATCCCTATTCAAATTATAATGTTGTTTTGGTCCTGATGTAGTATTTTTTATAAGTCTTCTTTTGACACAATTTGCTGAAAAACTAGTTACTTACGATGTGTGTTTAATTAGAATGGAACATATCGTATCGAATTGGTTTGGTGAGATATCGCAACGATATCGTTATTGCAATATTGCACAGCCGTATTGCATATCGCAAGTTACTTCAATATCATTCAGCCCTAACTGCGTTCATGTGGTCCTCGGGAACTGGGGAAAACGTTTCTCCAGTTGAGATGCACATGAAAGCTTTCTCTACTGGGGAACTCGGTTAAAAGAAGATTCCCGACTTGACCTGACTGTAGAAATCAGCTGATTTGTTTATTTCCGTTTAATGTGAGCTTTTGGGTTAACTGCTTCTTTCTTGAGTTTACTGTAAGCTGCTGTTGTAACCGCTTTGTTGCTTTTCATCACCTTTTTTTCCGCATGTTTTGTTGCGTTTTTGTCGGGATTTTTTTAACCACTTTGTTGCCTTTTCATCACTTTTTTGTCGGTTGTTTTGCTGCAGTTTTTTCAGCTCTTTTGATGCTGTTTTGGCTGCGTTTTCATCCTCGTTCACGTCTCGTTTTTTCCGAGAAGCTTTTAGATTTGGTTAAAGTCGAACTGGAGAAAATGTGCTCAGTTCAGGTTGGGGTTAAGAGGGTTAAACACCTAATATAGACTGAACAGTTGAAAGAGCAGGTGCATGAATGTTAAAAATTGATACAATACAACGCTGGTTCGCTCAAAAACAAACTGCAAAGTCAAAATAAAGCACAACATATTCCTAGTAAACTGGCACACTATAAAGTTTATATAAAAAAAGACTACAAAGGCAAGTGTTGTGGAATTTCTTACCACTATAAAGGAAAAACGCTTGAAAGTATTGTCTAATCAAAAGTGCAAATTTATTTAACACACGTGCGGAGAGCCGACAAACAGAAATCCATGGTGAGCTCTGCCGGTCAGAGCCTCTGATCAAGTTAATATAGACAAGACATGAAAGAAAATCACAGCATGGGCATGGGGGGTAGTACTGCTAAGATGTCGATGCAGGCGTCCAATTGGCTCCCCGGATCATGCAGACATCACCTTTTGTGATGTTTAGAGGGAGGGCCACTGGGCCTATTGTCTTAGGTGTGGTAAGGGCAATCCGAAGGGCCTTTGTCTGGCGGTGAGAAACTCATCATGTGCTTCAGCCGAGAGGAGCCAAGATAAGGACAGGGATGAGTCCGGACATTGATTAAGCGGGCCAGACGGTACTTCACAGTTAGTGTATTGCTCCGGTTGGTTTTAGTTTAATTAACTCTAAAAACCGCCATTACACAAGTTAAGTATTGAATCATGCAAAAAGAAGCCACGTGTGAATCATCCCGATGTAACCCTATATCAAGTTTTCTCTGTGGGCCAGCAGCGTTACTATTCTAACAATGGTGATTCATCTAACAGCTAGCGTTGCGCAATCAATCACAGTCGAATGAATCAAAAACGCAATTTCGAATGGTTGACAGCATATCCTGACTATGAATGCATGAATGAAACTTTCTATCCTGACCTTCTCTTGACCCATCTCCAACATCAGACCATAAAGATTTGCATTGTTTACATCCTACGCCAACAATTTTTGTCTACGGCTGGTCCCTCTGAGTCAAGACATCAACTACATCACACAGATATACAAGCCCTGATCCGCCGGGAAGCAGATGGTTCACCCCCAGTCTTTACTTGTCATCATTTTGCGGCCCACATGATTTTTTTTCTCCATCATTAGCAGAGAGCCTCCCAGATGAATGATAACGCTAATTATATGTGCATACACTTCTCACACTGTGCTTATGCTAAATATGCCAAATTACCATCTTGTTACGCGGCAGAACAGAGACGCTGTCTACGTTTCTAACAAAGGATGGGGGCAAGGCTTGACAAGGGCCTAATTAGGTTGAAAACAGCCTTTGTTTTGATGGGATCTCTCTCCACTCGTCAACATGAAATTCTCGCGGGTAATTTGCCGGTGCCGGGCGCGCAAATAATGAAGCAGCCAGCCCAACGGAGGACCGACTATAACTGCCCTAAGTGGTTGGTTGTAAAAAATAAATTAAATAAAATAAAATAAGAGAGAAGGAGACAGGATACGGTGTGGTGTCTGCACGGGTCTGAGAGGGTTTCACTTCTCGCATGCGTAAAGTGAATGAACGAGGAAGGAGTCGTCTAATTATGACCGGGCGTGCAGGGAGGCGGCTGGGTCTTCTTTCGAAAGCAGGTGCAGGTTCGCAGAGAGCAGTTGTTGGGAGCGCGTATATTATAGCCCTTCACAGAATCCCCCGCAAACCTGTTCCTGTCAAGGAGAGTTCACCGAGAGCAGAGTTCAACTGTGAGGCATGCTTGGTTCGGCACAAGATTGAAACAATGATAATGTAGAGCTGCCGAAGGAAGATAATAAGGGTTCGGGACGCGTCGAATAGGCGGCTCCCCCTTTACCTCACTGGTTGATGTATAGATTTTTGCAGTGGGTAAAGCATTTGGAAGAGGACTAAATGTATTTAAACATAATGTCCACATTGGAGACAAGCTGGTGATGCCCCCCTCCCAGCAAAGTTTACGAGTCAGGCTGAGGAGAGGAGATCCCGCTTGAAGTAAAGACAAGTCACATACGTTACCTGAAATGAAATTTATGCTTGTGTTTTATACTTTTTACTGGGTTAAGTGTCACGCAATATAGGCAAGGCAACTTTATTTATACCGCGCATTCAGTACACAAGGCAACTCAATGCGCCTTAAAGTGCATAGACAGATTTTAATGCTCTTGAAAATATGACTTATTTAGATGGATTACATCAGTTGCAAGTTCATCAGTTGCATAGTTATCATTTTTTCAGTGAACACAATTTTAATGAAGAAATGTTGGGCAGAAAAGTTATTTTAATTGAATTTTTAAGCTGTTGACAGGAAGTGACATAAAAGAAGGTAACATTTTAAATGTTTTAAATGTTATCTGTAAAGCACTTTGTGATACCTTTCGGTATGAAAAGCGCTTTATAAATAAAGTTTGATTGATTGATTGATTGATTGATTCCATAGCAGTTTGACTCATTCATTTCCCACTGACATGGTTGCACGGCAACGGTTTAAAATTGTTTACCTTCTTCGACGTCACTTCCTGTCGGTGTCCAATAAGGAAGTGAAAACATAAACATCACAAAAATGGTCAAACTAAAGAAAACTGGGTGTAATCTTTAGCAAAATCTTAAATATAATTGTGTTAACTGAGTTTTAGCAAAAATTGCAATGTATGCTTTAAAATGAATGTCCAGGAGCATTTCAATTTGAGAAGATAGCAATAACAACTAAACGAATACAAGGATCAGATGCGTTTCAGAACATAGAGATCTAAACGGCAGGTTTATGTATATTAAGACCACATGAAGATATTTTGTCATTTCCAAATTTCTGCAAGCTGGGCTGTTGCTGCTCAGTGAATGATTAATGCGACGTGCGAAAGTTCAGTCATGATTTTCCTGATTTATCCCCATTTCAGCCTTGTTTAGGTCCCGAAATTGTATTATCAAGACTTGGCGTTAATACAATACGATGAAAAAACAAACAAATTGCTTACATTTTTTATAGGAGGTACTGTGTTGAAATGGTTTAGTTATTATTGCAATAATACAATTCATAATCATTCATCAGAAATTACTTTTATTCCTTAGTGTGCAGCCCTAATCGCAAGTTAGTGTGCTGCACTAAGCAAAAACTACAATATAAACAAAATGTATAGGCTATGCGAAAGTGAATATAGTCACTTAAAACATGAAATTGAGATTCAGTTAAATACCTAGGTGACTTCTTCTCCTGTGTGATAAAGTTGCATCCACACTTGTGCTTGACTTGTACCCGTCTATAAAAGGCTAGATTCACGGCTTACCCACTCTCCTCGGAGCCTGCAGCGCTGAGGCGTCTCTGATGGCCCGAGCCCACCTCTCAGCCTCCTGGAGGTTAGCGATGGGGTCCTGGACCAGAGCGACCCGAAAACACTGCTCCACTCTTTGGCGTGCCACCCCGGCGCTCATCCAGCGCCTCTTGAACGGGTAGAAATAGGCGGTAAAGTAGGCGCCAACATCGCCCCTGTCCGGTCCGCGGTACGCCCGGCAGCCCACGCAGTCGGTCAAGTTAAACACCACCTTAGTCCGGTCGGGTGAGGAGGAGATGGTCTGGATGGTCAGCGCGCTCTCGGACAGGCTCACCGAGAAGCGGACGCTGTCGTTCTGGGAGTCGGTGAACTCCCCGTACAGGACGCTCGCCAGCCCGTTCCGCAGGCAGCTGGACGGGTCCGGCTCCGAAACGTCCTCCTTCTCCATCCCGTCCTGTGGGAGGGGGGTGCGACGGTCCCTGCAGAGGCGCGCAGGCCGGGGGAGCGGATCGGCGGTGCACACAAGACGCTCGACTCTGGAGCTGGGAGCTTGCTGTGGGACGCTTTGACAGGCGGGGGGAGAGTAGTAGCGGCTGCATCCAGTCCACTGTCTCTCCCTAGTGACTGAAAGAGGAATGGCAGCGACGATGAGGAGCCGGAGGAGAGCGAGCTAAGTCCACTGTCCTCCATTCGCTCAGTACACTCACTGTGACCGGACAACAATTAGTGATACCCACTTTGGTAGAGTAACTTTGGGCATATGTTAATCGTTATTTCAAACTTTTATTTTAACCATTAAAACAATTGTTTCCCCCTCCTCTATTCAAAATATAGGCTATTTGAGTTCAGTGTACAAAAATAAATCAGAATCAACGGGTTATGTTATATTGCCATTGTCAGGATGTTATAGGATGTTATTTTTTTCCGTGTGCAGCCTGGAACATAAAGTAGTAATAACAAACCGGTAAATGAGACCTAGAATTATTATGCCTAAATTAATATTGGGAAAATCATAGATAGAAATTAATAATAATAATAATAATAATAATAATAATGATAATGATAATGATAATAATAAAAATAAAATATAATAACAAAAACAACAACAACAACAACAATAATAATAATAATAATATTGGTAACGTTACAACTCATTAGCTTCCTTCTTGATTAGTACGTTACAATAAAAAAGATTAAGCTGATAGAAATGACTTATTTTTTTTATATAAAGCTGATGGAAATGTCGAAAAAGTTAGCGTCACAATCATTGACAGTAAATTTAGAACTTCCTTCACTGTCAATGGTCACAATGGACACGTGATATGTGACGTCACACTTCCACTACATAAAGTCATCGCGCCATACTTTTCTTTCCCTCATTCTCTTCAGCTTAACTTTAGCGTGAGGCATGGGTTGGGGCAACTCCCGGTTGTTTTCTACTTGCTTTCAAAGACATATTGGTCTAATCATGGACTCCTTTAGACCACCGTGACTCGTTAATATGGGGGTTCGTGAGACGCAATCGATGTTTTTAGTTTAGTCCATGGATTTTGCCTGAGAAGAGTCTTTTAGCTCGGTGTTAGCATAGCTGCATGCTAAAGGTAACACGTGCTGCTGTGTAACTGACTGCAATGCTGCCCCCAAAACGATTTTTAACACCTTTCTTTTCTTTTTCTAGATACTTGGTGCTTGGAGATGCACCCAAGCATAATGTCCAACTTAAAAGCATCAGGTAAAGTCTTATTTTAAGCTTGGGAGTACCTTTTATATCTTGGCTAGCATGATGAGTTTTGTTATCCCTGTCTGAAACCCATAGTGTAGACATTTGTGACTACTGATTTGCTAAAGAATAGTTAATAAATCTGTAGGTTTTGTGAATACATTATAATTGACATATCCCTTTCTGCTCTAGAAATGGTTGACGATGGCGCACTTTGACAACGGCATTATTCTAGATCATGGAAAAGGTTTGTATTTTATAGATAAGACTTTAAAATGACCTGTAACAGTGATGAAAACAGCTACATAGGAAGTGCCGTCTGATGCGATACCTGACGATGGGATAAAAGCTTATCTGAGACGTGAACTAAGTTGATATTGTGTACTGTATCAAATACTTACACAAAAGGTAGTAATCACTGCCTTTCTTCCATTCAGGTGATTGAAGAATTATGCAAAGAAGAAGCCCAGCAGGTAATTTTCTCTCTGATGGAATGTCAATGAAGTTGGCCAGTGATGATAAAAGTTATCCCTGTCTTAATGTAAATGTGTGGAGATACGGTAACCTGAGGCCAATGTCTTGCATGGATCTAGACCCCATAGTTGTGCCATATTTGGGGGGTTACTAATGTCCTTTTTAATTTTTCTTTTTAGATGTATGCCAAGACTGCGAACTGGGGTGGAACCAGAACAGTGAAGACTCTGACTTTAAATTTGTGCTTTATTAAAGTGTGTAATAAAAAAATAACAGCTATCAGTCTATTAAGTTTGAGTTGTATGATTTCTTCTTAAGGTTCTCCAAAAATATTTTTTCATCCTCGAGGTATTCACGGTCCTGTAAATGACACAAATGTAGTTAAGTGGGTTCTTGGCCCTCTATTAAAAGTTATGGTTAGTCGTTCTATTGGGGGAACCACATTGACAAATGTGAAATTTATGTTAAAGGTTGTAATGAAATTGAGGATATAATCAAAAGGAATGCCTTCTGAACTCTATGTACACACATTTATTGCTAGTGAGATGAATGATTAGCTCCATACCCGTTCAGCGGCGTACTTCCACAGAGCCAAACTTGCGTATAAAGCCATCGACTCTGGGTTGGCACTTGTATTTGGCAGAGTATTCATTGTTGCCAGCTTTGGGCTTGGCACTAGTCTTGTCAAATCTACAATTAAAAGCAATGGCACAAAAACGGACATTTATAGAGAACACTGCAGTAAAACAAAGGAATGCACAATAAGCACCTGGTGGCACTGATGTCAACACTTGAGGAAAGGTGGGGAGGCCCCTCGGCTGCTCTTTTTGCAAATTGTTGACTTGCATTCTTTCCTGAAAAAAAGTGATCAATGGTATATTAAGTTACCTGCATGCAGTTTTAGTATATTTTTAATGACTTGTTATTAATTGCATTTGCTCTGCTTTACAGTTTCATGTACTGTATCAATCATCCACTCCCCACCATAGCTGTTGAAAGTGTCCCGTTTTGACCGGGAAACGACAGTATTTTACCCCTCTTTCCCGCCCTCCTCCCGTATTGGTATTATCACGTAAATCTCCCATATTATAACAAAATAATAATCAAAGATTCCTCTGCCTCTCCAAGCTGAATATTGCCACTCGACTCGCGAGAAATGCCCCCTGCAGTGGCCTGGGTGGCAGTTGTCGCGAGGTTGCATAGCTGTCAAGTGTCCTGTTTTGGCCAGGGAACAATCAAATTTTACCCAGTCTTGGAGCTTGGTTGTGGTGATGGGACGCAGCTCGCAGCAAAAATGTCCCAAATCCAAAACTTGACAGGCAACACCAACAACTCACCATTTTCCCACATTGGCAAGGTACATAAAATGTCTTGTTGAAGGACATGACAATAAGTACAAATCAGTGCTTGGAGTTAAACTACTGTGATCCATAGACAAATGTTCAATCACTGAGCCACAGTCCGTTTGGCAATACTCCATTACAACTCATTATTAATAGAAATAGGAAATGTACAAAAGACTTTGTTTTTATTATCAAATTAATGTCTTCTAACGCAGATTTACAGTGTGATTGTTTATTTGAGTATCTTATCTTGGGCTTTAAGAATTTATTGAATAGTAATTAAAGACATTTAATTCTACAGCGGCTGGCACACACCTGGAGGATTCGCTGCTCCTGTTGTCTCAGTTTCTCCGTTTGAGAGTGGATCTGCCGGAGTCTCGCCTCGTGCTCGGCCTCCACGAGTTTGGCCTGGTGTAGCGTCCGCTCCCCTTCTTCAAATTTGTCAGCAGCAAGCTTCACAGAAACAGATCCAGATACTTACGTTGTTATAGGCTTAAATTAAAATGTACGCAACATTATACGGTTAATAAAAGTCTGTACCTTACTAAATGCTTCCACCTCTTGAGCCTTCGTTTTCAGTCTCAAAGCTGTGGCGCTGATTCTCTCCTTCTCTCTGTCCAGTTCTTCCCTAAGTCGGTCCAGATTTTCCCTCTCTTGAGCCGTAGCAATCTCCTTTTGTTTCAGCTCTGCTGTGCGAAGTTTCAGGTCAGCCTGCTCCTGCAAATGAATGGAGAACATTTTGAGCAAAGTGTGTTACATTAGTACAGCTCTTACATCAAGTCCTGATATAGAAAGTCCATTTGTTCTGTGCATCCAGTACATCCACACATGAGTCAGTAAACCTAATTTGTTGACTTCAGTTCATTACAGCATAGCCTTATTGAATCCAATTACTCATTGTAAGGGAGGTTATAAAAACGGAATGAATAATATATAAACGCAACCCTTGAACTGAACTCAAAGACATGAAACTTTTTCTACACACACAAAACACATTTTTCTCTAAATCTCTTTGTGTTCCTTTGCAGAGAGAATCCATCCCACCTCACACGTGTGGCATAATCATAGACATATTATTAATAGACCGTCATTACTCACTCCTCCCCGTTTACCACAATGACCACGTTCGAGGGGGAAATCATAGCGGACTTATAGACTCCTCCTCCCCAGCTCTGACGAAGCATGTTCCTAATAAGGGCATAAGGGGGGATCTTCACTGTAGACTCGGCCCTTGTGTGACGTGTAGCTCGCGCTGCTCCAATGCTAACAGTCCGACCCTCATTAAGTACGAGATTTTTAAAATATATCCTACGATAACCAGCCCGGTGCCTCTGATTGTGTCTAACCCAGCGTAATCACAGGAGGAATATCTAGCTCTAGCCACTTCTAAAACATTAGGCACCGGGCATTTAAGTTGTTTTTAATGTGTCTAAAGTGCAATGGATTCCAATGGGGGACTAGCGGCTATATGGCGGTACTACAGCAATGGCGGAGCAATGGCGGTCTCGAGTGTCATCGTCGCAGAGCAGCCAGCGGCCATTGGGCATAATAGACTGCATGAATATAAAGCTCAACAGTCCCACCCACTTCCAGTCACGTGTCTGAGTCCGGACGTAAAAAGTCACATTAATTTTTTAGCATCAACCAAAAAATTCAAATATTAAGAGTTGAAAAGCACCACGCCAACAAACTCATGGACATAAAACACACAAGGTTAAATTGAAGACTTGTCTAAAACATTTTAAACTGAAAAGTTATATAATAATTTCATCGTATTTCAAGTATTTAGTGTTTTCTATCTAGTAAAATATCCGCACAACAGTGGGTAGTTAGCACACAATTAGCCTGATTAGCTCTTATCTGAATTTTTTGAAAAAGAGCAAGAGGGTGGCACTGTTGAGCTTTATTGCACATTGCTGATCTTATGGTGTGTTCCAAACAACTGGTAACTTGAAACCTCCAACTTGGAAAAATGCCTTTGAACGCCACTCGAAGTGGTAATTATAACATGGAGATGACCACAGAGCCCCAAATTCAGATATGAGATGGAGTCAGCAATGGCGGCCCCCAGTGGAGAAGTGCAGCTAATGATAAAACTTTAACAAAGCCACTGCACCAGTCAAGTGCCAGGCAATGAGGTTTTAACTTGTAAGTAGTAATTTTCAAGTGAGAAAAATACCAGTTACCAATTGCCTGGAACGCACCATTAGCAAGGGGGATCTTGACTGTTTACGTTTGAAATTTCTTTTGCTCTCTTCATTTTGCAAACTCGGAGTGGCTTTCAGGTTCAGTAAGGAGGGGTTGGGGAACTTTTTTGTTTGTTTTTTCGTTTTTTCATGTCACTCTTTCTTGCTCCTCATTTTTGCAATATTACAGACTACCACTTTAAATGATCAATTTTGAAAAAAACAATTCTGGACACCGGTGGTACTCACAATTCAGCTTGGGATTTTTTTTTTTTCTTAGGTTGGTCTCTGCTGTGAAAAGTTTTGAGAGCCTCATTTCCATGCGGATCGTACCTGTGCCATACTGATGATGGAGCCCTCCCTCCTCTCCAGCAGGCTGCTCACTTCCCTCTCAGCCCTGTCATGTCTCTGCTTCTCCTGCGCGTGGAAGCCGGCCCACTCCGCTGCCAGTTTCCTCCGCTCCTCGGCGCAGTGCTGCATCACCGACTTCTGCTCCTCCAGCAGCGCACTCTGAGACACAAAGGTGATACACATCAAAGGGACGAGAGAGAGCTGTATTTCAATGTTTTTCCTGGATTCACCTTCAGGGTTGCTGGATTGCACGAGAGAACTATAAAAAGGCGCCTATAATAAGAAAAGAATTAAGACTACTGACCTAAAGGTTAGAGTTAAGCCAGAATTTGTCCTGTTTTCTATGTGTCAACACCTGTTTCGATAAAGTTTTTAGACTTTCTCAATCATATAATACTTTTCCAACTTGGTCTGTTCGATTCAAGGACCAAAAACATTTGAAAGACTATGACACAGGCATACTTAGTGCCAGGGTTATCAAATGTGGCACAAAATCTTCTCCTGAGATGAGAAGGATAACATTTAATAGGCATGATCGAGAATTTTCAAACATTAATCATTTTGTAGGCAAAAATAGTTAAGACAAAATGACAATCGAATGGTCTTTTATTTTTGGCGAGCTACAGGCTTTTATCAAAGAACGGAACACAGAGAGCCTTCCAGCCACATGTGGTGCAAAGTGAACACATTTTTTGCAAGGAGTGCATGGTAAAATCAGGTGTGAGTCTGCTTTACTGCCTTGGCACCCTTCCCTTAACCGCCAAAAGTATAGAGACGGAATATTTATTTGCGATCACAGAACATTGTGTGCTTCCGCTGGTTGAGAGGTTACGGGATGTGAGGGCTGCCAGATAAATTGCAACGAGATCAAAAGCACGATGGCTGCAACCATTTAGGACTAATAAAATGTTATGGTAGGTTTACACGTAACGACAACAAGGCATGAATCCACGTTCGACGGATGATCACGAATGTGGATGGAATTTGATGATTCGGTGCAGAGGCTTAATGCGCCACCTCAAACTGTTCCGATTAATGGCATGAATTGTTACACACGAATGCCACGAATATTGTCCACCTGCTGCGCACCATTGGGAATAGTCGCGTTCTGTCAGGATTCTGTTAAGAATGTCAAGAATCGGACGAATGTGGTACCTATTAAGTATAGATAAATATGAAATAAAATCGCTCCCATTCTCGTTTTGCAGTATATTGTTGAAGGTCCGTAGCCTGGCACGAGCCAGACTGATCCTCCATGTTAAGAGATACATGGGGATACAGTCTGGAATTGTGCGATCTGAATCTCGCTGACTCCGGCAAAACCAAGACGAGCCAATCATAGCACGGGAGGCGGGAGTTAACGGTGCATCATCTTCCACGCTAGGATTTCCAATCAAACACCAGCGCTCCTCCGGGCCATAACCAAAACAGTAAAGATGGCGGACGCAACACAACGATCTTTTTACCAGTGCTCTTTCTTCTGTTTAAAATGAGCTGGACTTGTCCTTAAAGTCACAGCAAGAAACTGCTCTGAGGGATTTCACCGGAACATTTACTCGACTGCACGTGTGAACGACAAACAATCATGGTGGAGGACATAAACACAAAGCGTAGGATGTTTTGTGTTTGATTGGTTTGTTCTTGTTCAAACTGCGATCATTAGCCCCGCCTCGAGTCTCGATTTGGAAATTGCGTCCTATTACCACAATTCCAGACTGTCTTTATATGTATTTATAAATACATAAATAAAGTCAGTCTGGCTTTATGCCAGGCTAGAAGTGCATGCAAATCAGCCACGTTGACTTGTATTTTTGTTTATAAGTGAAAACAAAACTACGCAAAGCTGCCTTCATTTAGGCCATATTGTTACTATAATAACATTCATAAACTTTGCTCTGGTACATGCCTTTGCTTCTGATTTGTCCTGTTTCACCTGTGTCTCTGTTACACACCGTGCTGCGCTCCTTCCATCGACCGATGCAGGGTTTCTATACATTTTGAGCGCAAACGTGAGAGAAAACTGATTCCTACACTACGAATGCTGTAAGAATGGTATGACGCTGAATTACAAATCAACACTAATCATTCATCAGCATCTGTTGCGACCCCCACGAATTGAGTTGTAAGTAATTATTATTATTTTATTTCAGTGAGGCAGCAATTTTAATGAAGAAAAAAATTATTTGATTTGAATTTTTAAGCTAATGACAGGAAGTGACACATATGGAGGGAAATTTCTATTCAATGGCCGCTTTCGTGACCACTACGCAGGTGCCAACATTGCTGCAATACCTCCATCTAGTGGCTGCAGAAAAAGCTAGTTTGCACTAGAAAGCATTACTCTTTACCAATGGCCGTTGGTTGCGCTGCTTTACGACCACGACGCTAGGGGCCAACATTGCTGCAGTACCTCCATCTAGGGGCGGCAGAACAAGCTAGTTCTCCATAAGCTACTATTGCACTTTAGACACGTTAAAAACAACTTTAAAGCCTGATGCCTAATTTTCCTAAGCTTTCTTCAGCTAGATATTCCTCCTGTGATAACACTGGGTTAGGCGCAATTACAGGGACCAGGCGGGTTTTCGTAAGAAATACTATACTAATGAGGGCCGGACTTTGATTGACAGGCCGTTAGCATGAGAGCTAATGACGCGGGCGTGGCTCTGACCGAACTACACGTCACTCGAGGGCCGAGTCTACAGTGAAGATCCTGCCCTTATGCCTTTTTTAGAACATGCTACGTCAGAGCTGAGTAGGAGGAGCCTGTAATTCCGCCATGATTTCCCCCTCAAACGTGGTCATTGTGGCAAACGGGGAGGAGTGAGGAGGAGTTGTCTATTATTTTTTACAGTCTATGCTCTTTACACACGTTTTAGCCTGGTTCTAATTTTGTTAAACTTTCTACAACTAGATATTCCTCCTGTGATAACGGTGGGTTTGGTACAATTAAAGAAACCAGGCAGGTTTTCGTAAGGTAAATTTTAGAATTCTTGAATATTAATGGGGGCCTGACTTTGATTGACAGGCCGTTAGCATCAGAGCTAACTGCGCTGGTGCCGTTACGACCGAGCTACACGCCCCGCAAGGGCTGAGTCTACAGTGAAGATCCCGCCCTTATGCCCTTTTTAGGAACATGCTCGAGCTGGGTAGGAGGGGTCTGTAAATCCAGCATGGATTACCCCGAATGTAGTCATTAACGTAAACGGGGAGGAGTGAGCAGACGCTGTCTATTATTTTTTACAGTCTATGGTTCCATAGCAGTTTGACTCACTCATGTCCATAACATATGACATAACATGGTCGGCAAGGCAACAGTTTAGAATAGTTTGCCTCTATCTATGTCACTTCCTGTCCGTGTACAATAAGGAAGTGAAACTATAAACATCACAAAAATGGTCAAACTAAAGGCAGCCTGTTTTCTTTTTTGTTTTAACTAAATCTTAAATATTATTGTGTCAACTATGGTTTAGTAAAAACTGTCTGATGTGTCATATGCACTTTAAGACTTGTATTGAAGTCCCCTTCCTCCAAACAAAACGCAACCGACAGTTTCCAACCAACTTTTCACAGCCAAAACAACTTTCCACAAAAACACTTGGGACCTTCGTGTGCTCACCTTTGCTCTTTCAAGCTCCTCTCGCTCCATATTCATCTGCATGCTCAGGGAACGCCGCTCTTCTTCAAGGCTTCTTTGTGTTGACTCGGCTTTTGCCTGCTCTGATGTTGCTTTCCAACGCTCCTGACAAGTGAAGTAAAAAAAAAAAAAAAGGCGTTACACGAGGATCCTGTTTTAGCCATGCAGTCTGTTATTCCGGTGCAGAAGAGCGGTTTCTGAAAATGAGTTTTTCTTGAGTTTATTATTATTATTTTTTCTCAAACCACTGACCTTCTCAAGCGCTCTCTGCTGTTCACTGATCTGCGTGTCCATCCTGGAAATGATTTCTTTGAGGTAAGCCTTCTCCTCAGCCATGGCTTTCTGCTGCTGACCAAGGCGGTCCTGCATAACTAAAAGTAAAGCCGGGTTTAAAACATGATCATAATGTGTTTGTTTTCAATTCAATTCAATTCAATTCAATTCTCTTTTATTTGAGCATCTGAGTTCCACACAGTTCTACATATAAACTGAGTTCAGCACAGTAATCAAAGCCAAAGAGAGATACATGCATAGGTGAATAAGTAAATAATTAAATAAATAACGTGGATATATGATGCTCAAATGGAGTAGGCAGAAGCTTAAGCTTGTTGGCACCTACCCCCTTTTGTACTTAAGAGATCGATACATTCATTTACTAAGCATAATCAAGAAGATATGACACAAAGTTATTTTGTCCTATTCCAGTGACTATACAAACAGCAATATTACCGTCACAATATTCTGCTGATCCCAAGGCAAGAAAAGATAAACACTAACCTTTTCTTCAGTAATTACAAATACCCATCACTGCCAATAACAACTAGTCACCAATCTTTTAATTTGATCATTTGTTCCTTGTTGTTATGAATTGAACAATATCATGGATTATGTTATCAACAACCATATTATATGATTTATTAATAATGTAATTAATTTCATATTTTTAACTATTATATTATCATTATTGATTACCTAATTTATTATACAATTATAATATTATTTAATTATTATTATTGTTGTTATTAATACGTAATCAGTCACTTTGTTGTCACCATCTACAGCAGACTATGAGACAGTGTGAGCCCTATTCTGTGAGGTGCATTAAAAAGCGGAGTGTGGGCAGCCGGGAGGGGGCATTGGCCCCCAATCAACCGGCCCAACACTGCTGCCCTGAGTAGTTAACTTTACAAGTGATGTTGGTAATCTGTGCTGTGTGATGCGTTACATAACGAGTTTAATGAGCCCACTGGGAGGAGGGGGGCCCTTCTCTCCAACAGGTCCATGTCTCGCCTGCCCTTATCCTTTGTATAGTTGAGGAGCAGTGATGGTGACAACAAGCAGCCACAATATTGTGTTTCTTCAGGAAAACACATCAGGAAAAGTAATGGTGATAGTAAATGATCTAAGTAGATCTAACAGCGATCTGCATTTGTACTTACAGCAAAATATAGTCATATAGAGCTGAATCACATAGCTAATCACATAGCTAATACATAACAGAGATATGTGAAGAAAAGAAAACAAACAAAACAAAAACAAAAATTGCCGGGTTTCTATATGGGCCTGTAGCGTTTAAGTGAGATGATGGGGAAGAAAAATGTAATTATGGCGAGACAATGCAGGTGAACAGGGAAAATGAACAAATTCAGAGACATCTGAAACTTGCAAAAGTGTATTTTGGGGGAAGATATCTGAATAATGGATACATTTAGACTCAGGTTTAAATGTATGGGTTTGTTTTGGTGACATAATAGTTACACATTTACAGAATGGATTTTGGATATTATTTATTAGTTACTGTGGACCAAAGACTTGACTGATTTAGCTCTCAATTCCATGGCATTCTCAGACCTCATATACATTTTCATAAACAAGCTTTTAAATTAAGGTTTTCAGTTCAGAGGCAAAAAAGTTAATGAGAAAACGCCTCTAAAATGGGCTGGACTTGTGACTTAGAATGCAAATTTTACTTTAAAGGCGCACTATGCAACTTTTTATGTAAAAAGAAAAACAAAAGTTGATATTAATATGTAATATTAATATCTTAAATTAAGAAACAAACATGAAAAACAATTGTCAGGATATTTGTGATTTATCACGTGTTTACATTTTGTGTATTGCAATGAATTTGTGTGTGATTGAAAATTCATTCTTAAATGTACTCGTAAGCAATGACCTGCTGAACTAAGCATGTGTTAAAGTGACTTCCTGACGTCCTGGGGACAATCTGGTAATTAAGTGACCTGTGAGATAAGATAATGCTGTTTATGTTTACACAGAGAGGAATGCAGGCTGTGGAAGTGTGACTTTTCCTTTACGATGGGCTGTTAGCCTTCTTTGTAAATGTTGCTGTAGAGAGGGTCACACGACCTGTGTTGACCTGTCATTATTTACTTTGATGTGTGTAAGGGTTATGGCTCCCTACAGCAAACAAATGGCCCCAACGGAAATGTACCAGCCCCATCTTGACTGAAGGAGCGGAAACTTACTGGGGGCTGGGGTACTGGGGGTGGTACCCTGGAAGGCTGGAAAAGGGGCATGGCTATATTTTGTATATAGTCTGTAAGATGTCTGTATTCTGTGGGTTTTTGAAGGATTTAGCAAGCTGGTGGGCTGCAAAATTCTGTGACAATGCCACCTTGTATTACAAGTAAAACGATGGTTCTGGCGTGACCTGGTGTTTTTAATCTGGTTATTTCTATGACAGAAGATAACAGAGCGTTTGCCGAAAGTTGTAAATTCCCTGACAACAATGATTTTTTTTTTTCTTCATTTACGTAAGTGCAGATCTCTTGAAATTAGTGGCTCAAACCAGTGGTAACTCTACATATTTCAACAAGATTTTACAGATTTCTAGATTACATTTTTGGCAGTGTATGCACTTTAGAACATGGAGGGGCCTTATGGATGAAGTTCCGACGCGTACATGAGTGTGGGCATTCGTTTTGAGAGTGTAAGCGGGCGAAGGGCTCTCAAACGCGCAAATGAGCATTTCAGTAACGTGTCGGAGGTGAAGTATCTTGCCCAGCGACAACAACTGCAGCTAGAGAGGAACCAACTGGCAACCTTTCGCTTCAGTAGGTGATTGTTGACCTATTTAAAGCCCCGTCGCACCAGTATGATAATGTGTGCGTGTGTATATGTGTGTGTGTGTGTGTGGTGAAGAGCCGTACTCCGGAGCTGCTCGTCCCTGTGCCGTGCCCCCTGCTCCAGGCCGTGGGCTGCGCTCTCGTGTGTGCTCTCCACTCGGGATGAAAGCTCCCCCAGACGAGAGGAGAACTGCTCCATCTGCTCGATCACCCCGCTCAGAGACCTGGCCGCACCGCGCAAAAAAGGCTGGTTACTAGAACGGAGCATTATTGTGCTCATAGTTTTCAGTGACGTCACTTGAGCGTAAAGCTTTGTCGCAACGTTTTTCCACCATTTCCCACCTGGTCTGAGACGTGGCACTTGTCACCGCATCGATCTCGTCCTCCTTTAACTGTTTCAGTCGGCGAATCTGGTCCTCGTGATCCTTTTTCATTTCCGAGATCGATTTCCTTGGAGCAAAAAGACACATACAGTTAGACACTTTTATTCCCCAAGTCGCTGTATGTAACTTCTATCCCATTTCTATCTGTGAAATTAAAAATACTCTCCACATAAAAAAAATGTCTAAATGTCTTCTGTCAGTTAAAAGGATGTTATTAAGCCACAAGATTATTAGGACCTACCTCTGGAGATCGCGGAGCCTCTCCACTTCGCGGTCCCGCTCTTGCTGGGCCTGAGCCAGTTTGCGCTGGTACTGCGCCTGCTGCTCGGAGCGCTCTTGCTGCGTGGAGCGTGTTAGCGCGTCCAGCCTCTCCATCAAGTCCTCACACTCCTGTCGAAGCCGAGTCTCCCTCTGGGCTGCAGATTCCTCCAGCAGCTGCACGCGGGCCCTGCACAGGGAACAGAGCAGACGTGGCAGGCATATGGCAAATAGAAATAGCAATGAAGAAAAACTTAGCCAATCTTTTTTTTCACTTTCATTAAGAAAGAAAGCGGGTCTCAAATAGTGAAATGATTAGAGCAAATTATGGTAAAAAAAATAAAAATAATTCACAACAATTTTTTATTAAATACTTGGCATTATATTTATGTTTTGCATTTGGGAAGCTGCGATGTTGGACCTGGCGGGGCCCAGCCTGACTCCAGCACGAGCAAGTTGGGCTTCTGGGGAAAAATGTTGTGGAAACCACTGTCCAGCTTCATTACATTTTGAAAAAAACTTTCAAATTCATTAACTATTTTTCGGCATTGGCATTAAAAGTCCAGGCACATCCCAATGGGAGGAGCTGGAGGAAGAGACTATAGGGTGGATAGGGAAGTCTCTCTCCGCAACCTCTAGGACGCTCCAGGACCTTTTTTATTTCAGGATTTTTAAGGTTTCTGGTAGGTTTTCTAGATGAAATGTATACGCAACCATGGGCCAGATCCAAACCTACCAGAACCCCTAAAAACAATTGTTCCTGGAGCACCCTCGAGAGCACCAGATGGAAAGTGAAGGCGCCATGTTAACCACCCACACAGCCGCTGGGTCACTGAAAGGTCAAATATGCATTAACAAAACTTTTTTCCATGCATAATGCACCTTTAAAAAGGGACAAGAACATAGCCCTAATGTACAGGATGTTTCCACAGTTATTTTATCTCTTCTCATGTCATTTCCTCCACACATTTGCAATAAGGTCTGTCAATATCCAACTAATTACACATAACATTTTAAAGTAATGATTAAAGGTGCATTATTCAGCTTTTTATGTTTGACATTTCAGACCCCATGATGCTCTAGGATCAATTTTAATTCAGGTTTTTAGGGTTTGTGGTCAGTTTTCTGAATGGAATGTATGCATAACCATGGCCGATATAAGACAGCAGATACCGTAAAAGCAATTGACGCCATAGGGGCCACTGGAATAGTAAGTAAAGGTACTATGCTAACCACCCAAGCAGCCGCTGGAATACTGAAAGAAAAAAAAAGTTGCATAATGTACCTTTAAAGTGATTAAAGTAACATATTTAGTAATATAGTGTGTATAATTGACAACCTGGGCCTGGAATTTGATGTAACATAAGTAATATATATTGTATTACTATATATTAATATACAATAATAATATAAAGTCCCTCCTTTTGCTGATCTCAGCGACTAATCAGCTTTCCAGTGAACCGGCCTGTCAGGTCCAATCAGCAGGGGAGGGATCGTTTACTTATGAGATTTCTTTCTCTCGCTCCTCACTTTAACTTTGCACAGTTAATAAATACTTAATGTTCACTGCGTTGAAGATATGATTGTGATCATGATCTAACAATGTAGTTCTGAGCCTTGCTACACAATAATTCAGTTTATGCATATTTTGACGCCGTGTACAGCCCACAGTCATGTGACACTTTTGATATCACACTTATGATGTTTTGCACGCCTTACTTGTGCACGTTCTCCATGAGCTCCACATCCTGTTTATGTCTCAGCTGAATATTCTCCAGGAGCAGCTGGCTCTGGTCTCGCTCCAGCTGTAGAGTCTTCATCTGTGCAGAAAAGCAATAAGTGCATCAAACTGTGAGCAATAACGTGCCTCTTGGAGGAGAGGGGCTGACCTTACCTGTCCCTCAAGTTGAATGATGCGGGCCTGCAAAGACTGATGATCCACAAGTGGCTGTGCTCCTGCAGGCGCATGTCCACTCAGGCCCAGCAATGGAGGCTGCGTCACCTGCACAAAGGAAGAAGACACAGTATCAGCTGAATATATATATTAGATATAGGGATGGTCAATGAAATGTTGTTAAGATAATATTCATGTAACGTCAAGGTCAACGTTGTTCATCACATTTCAACAACTACAGCTCCTCAAAGGTTCTACTTGACATTCATTTGAATAATAAAAGCTAATTAATAAGTTATTTTTTTGCTTTAAATTACAAAAGTTTGTCAGGTTGGACAAGGATGTTTTGGTAAAGTACAGTAGAAGTGGCGCATACAATAGTAACAACATATTTTAAAAAGTTGGGAAGGCGTTAAAGTGGGGGTATTATGCAAAATGGACATGTTGCTCTCCCATCAAAAACATACCTGGAGTTGCGTTTCAACCCACTCGCACATCTTTGAGTAATCTTTGAATCTTCCCTTGTGGTTATTCTTATTAGCGCTGGAGCAGCTCCCAAAATGCTCCTCCTGAGGTCCTGTTTCCAGGAAATGCTTTCCTCACCTCTCGATTCCGTGCAAAGCTTAATCCTTTCATCGCCGAGTATAAAATGCGTTAGCATCATTAGAGCCAATTCTTTTTCTCGCTCTCTTTATTGAAACAGCTGCATAGCAAAGGGGAGCAAGAGGAGGGGAGTGGGAGGAGCTTATGGTGAGATCTCTTGAAAATCAGGATGTGAAACTACTAAATATTTTTGATTTGGCTGCTTTAGGTCAATATTGCATTTTCGAACCAAAAAAGTGTAAGATAGGGATAAAGATAGGTTTGAGATTATTACACAATACCTGCAAAAAGCACAATACCCCTTCTTTAAAATAAACACATATATGGGATTTTTGTGGTAAAAGTAACAAACATAAAACTGTTGGTAGACCAAAATAGCCCTATTGCTAAATACAAACTCCTGTGATGTTCTTGCTGCCATTTGCCATGTGTTGATGAGAGACTTCATGAAAAGGATTCTAACCTGTTGTTGCAGTAACATCTGCAGACTGTCGGCCAAGAGTGTGATCTGTGACAAAACACACACATGTTAAAACCCCAAAGTAAATGAATCACTGACAACTCGTGAGTTTAAATACCTGAGGTTGCTGAAGAGGCGTCGGTGTGCTTTGTAAATCTTTTGTCGTCTTGTCTGTTGACGTCAAAAAAGAAGGTTAGCCGATTTTTAACATATTAAGTCCCATGGAGGCCAGAATTTTCATTGTTTACAAAAGACAAAAAGTAGATGAGACTCAATACGAATGAAGAGAGATGTAACCGAATAAACGCAGGCTTTCGAGACGTACCGCGTTTCATTGTCGGTTCTTTAATTGGCGTGGAGTGAGCTGCCGGGCCTGACTCGCTGCGAGAAGTTCCGCTGGATGACATGAAAGGATACGGAAATAATAGGGCCAACATCAAACCAGTATTTTGTCGCTTTCAGTTTTCTAATTGCTACGTCACCTTATTTGCCTGACAGCTGGAACAGCGTCTTCTCTGATCCCCGGAGCTTGAGAAGAAACTATCTTACTGCAAAACGAAACAAAGCCATTAACATTAGCATTAGTATCAGTAGTAGGATTTTTATTATTATTATTTGTTTATTTGATATGGACATAACAACTGCATTGGACAAACCAGATACATTGTTTTTAGTGTTATAGCAAAACTGCTCATTTGCAACACTTGACCATAGGAGGCTATTCCTTTCACAAAACACAACACGATACAGTACACATTACAATATTTAAAAAGGTAAACAATACACATCATCATCATATATCATATATATTTCATACAGCGTTACCATGTGAGCAACTTTGACTTGACTTCAGCCAACTTTAGCCTTTTGTCCATGTATAGTCTAAGTAATAGCAGTTGTAGCATAGCTAGTACTCAAAGTAGTAGTTATAAGTTGTACCAGTAGTACTGTAGTAGTATCAGTAGTATCATATATATTTTGGCTAACTTTCTGTTGGCCAGTTTTAAGACATTTGAACATAAATGAAAAATAACACAAGATTCAAAAAACAGAAATAAACTTAAATAAACGTCAAGCTGAAGTTAGTTCAGGTGGTGGTGCTATTTTTTACTTTTGTTAGCGTTAAATTAACATTATCCTTTAGCTTCAATGCTAAAACAGCTACAGTTTATAAACACAGAAAACTTCTCCAATTAAGTATTTACGTCCTACGTTTTAAATTTGTTGTGATTATCCAACAACAGCACGTTTAAATATTTCTTTCTTTCAAACAGAGACGGCTAACTCTCCATAGGAATAGAACTAGGACAGGACTAGCCGTTAGCCTACCCTAGAAGTTAGCATCATGTTGCTATGCTACATTCCATGCACAGAATCTACTACTAGTAGTATTGGTTATTAGTAGCCTCAGTAATAATATTATTAGTGTTGTAAGCAGTAGTAGTTCCAGAAGTACAAAAATATTATTAATAATATTATTAATACAATTGTAGAGATCATGTCATGGAAAGTAACAGCGTGGCAACAGAAGCCAAGTGAGAGTCAATGATGGTGAAAGTTGTTATTACACGTTGTAGAGGCTTCTGTTTAGAATGAATATAAGTGCATACCCTCCTCTAGTAGTAACACGAGTGTATTTGACCCGCAGGTGCTTGTGGTTACATTACTTTATGTGTGGGTCCAGATCCGCCCTCTCCGTTGGTCCTAAGGTCTCCTCCCGCGTTGACATTTGTGTTGCTGCCTCTGGCCTGGATGCGGACAGCGCTCTCTTCCTGCTCAGTGCCCCAGATAGCCAGTCATCCTCTTCATTCTGCTTCTGGCTCACGGACACTTCTGCGGCGGCCGCTTTGACAAGGTCATTATCAGCTGGTGATGGAGGATCCGCAGCAGGCACTGTAGTGTGGACGCTTACCGATGCCCTTCTTTCCAAAGGAGGGCCTGCAGGAGAGTTGAATTTGACAACATATTTTTATTTTGTTTTTCAAAGTGTTCATATTTTATTTGATTTAGGAGAGTTTCACTGTTTGATTTGTATCATTGTGTTCCCCTGTTTGTTCAAATCAGCAATGTTTGTGAAGCCCTGTGAAGCAGCTTCTGTTGTAATATTAAAAATGAAAATATCTTGACATTTTAGCAAAAATACAAAAGACCAAAATATGTTCCTGTATTGATGAATTTGTGAAGTTCGGAGTACTTTGATCGAAAGAAAAGAAAAATATGTTCTTCTTTGTTTAGTTTAAATATTCCATTGGCAAAAACTAAACCAGGTGATGAGACCGACACTAGCCTTCTGGTGGATTTGAAGACGCCATCGCTGTCTTGCTCTCTGCGGCGTCATGTAACAGCTCGTCATCATTTGTTTTAAGACCGAGCCAGTCTGCAGAGCCTCGCTGTCGGGTCGGGGTGCTGGGCTTTGCCTTCTTCTCCAACACGCTCACGTCCTCAGTGGAAAACCTGATCAAAAACAGCATAAACCCTGTTTATATCAAAACTGCTGTGGATTTAAAGGGGGGGATGTTTTGTATCAGCCACACGTGCGGGACCCCTAACCACTAGACCATCTGCTTTAAAACGGATGTTTGTTTTGATGGGGAGCGCGGGGGTGGGGCTTAAGGACAGAGGCTCATGTTGAACCAGGAAGATGGGTTGAGCGAAACTTTGATTAAGCTGTGTTAGATCAATATAGTATTTTCTAACTCACGAAATGGAAGACAGTGATCAAGACACACGCTTTAATCTCTTTAAAGCAGAACTAAGTAACTCATGCCGCTAGAGGCCATAAGCGCCACTGCAGGTGTTGTAGCATTTTGGTTTTTTTTAATCATTAATTATCTGTGAGAGTTAATACTACGCTGACAGAAAAGACAAAGGGAGAGAGGGATATTGAACATCAAATTACACAATGGAGATAATTTTTTCACTCAAACTTGGCTGTAAACACTGTTTAAGTGGTGCTAGCCCGCAGTTAGCTTTGCCCGTTAGCCTGTTAGCTTCTTCTTCGTGATTCCATTAGTGTGTATTGCGCCTCCAACCCGGTGCAGGCAAAGTTGCAAGGGTGGTTTTCTGGCCAGAGACACCAGGGGAGATGAAAGACCCCCTCAATCATCCCATTAACACTTGTATTACCCCCAGAGGGACTACGAAAAGGATTTATAAGGTAAATAAGTTACTTAGTACTGCTTTAACCAACACCTGAACCGAGCACATTTTCTCCAGTTTGGCTTTACCCAAATTTAAAAGCTTCTTGAAAAAAAGCATCAAAATAGCGACAAGATCACGAAGAAAACATGGATGAAAACGCAACAAAAAAGTATTAAAAAGTGACCCAAAAACCCCCACAAAAATGTGACAAAAACACAATAAAAAGCTAAAAAAAATTGACTAAAAAAGTAACAAGAGCAACAAAAAAGCAATGTAAACGTAATGAAAAAGAAAGTGGAAAAAAGTGACGACGACAACAGCGTCGTTGGTGGTGGTCGGAGGGGCTGATGGCGCAGACTGGTAGCCTCGCTTCCGTCAGTCTACCCCAGGGCAGCTGTGGCTACAATAGTAGTTTACCACCACCAAGTATGGAGTGAAAGAATAGTGCAATGTAAAGCGTCTTTGAGTGTCCAAAAAAAGCGCTATATAAAACAGATCCATTATTATTATTATTATTATTATTATAGTTTTGTAGGTCTGGCTTGTTGTGTTGTGTAGTTGCTCTTGTAACATTGCAACATCTGATCTGGAATGTTCCTCGGTGTGGCTTTAATAATAAACATGAGTTTATGAGAGAGATGGGACGCACCGTACAGACTGTCGGCGGGATTGGCGGCCCTCAGGCATGGACACAACAGAGGGTTGATACGATCCAAATGTCAGGTCATCATCTTGTTTGTCTAGAATATTACACATATATATTATTGCCTTACACGCAACACGCAAACTGCAAAGACAAATATCTTAAGTTACGCTTTGATGTGCCACTTTCTCCCAGGGTTACCTTTAAGGACAGTGTTTTTCTCTTGCGGCTGTTCCTTCTTTTCACCAGTAGGGGGACGATCGAGAAGATGAGGCGAAGTCAAACTCTCCACAATCTCATCTACTTTAGTCCGAGTTCTTTGAGGCGGGTCAGACCTATGGAAGCAAGTTTGGAAATACCTTGGATTCATAATGACTTCTTTTCATAACGTAGCATTCTGACATAAAAGTTATATTAACCTCTTAAAAAAACCCACATGAACTGAGCACATTTTCTCCAGTTTGGCATTACCCAAATCTGAAAGCCAAAAAAAAGTGTTGGAAAAGCAACAGTAACACAATAAAAAAATTTAAAAAAGCGACAAAAACGCACGACGAAAAAGTAATAAAAAAAAGCGACAAAAATTTGATGACAAGGTGACAAGAACACAACAAAAAAGCAACAAAAAGCGATTAAAACAGACGAACGCAACAAAAGCACCTCTGAAACGTGGCAAAAACACAGCAAAAGAGTGACGAAAGAGCAACAATAACACGACTAAAGAGTGATGAAAAAGCAACAAAAAGTCAATAAGAAAGCCACGAAAGAGCGACAAAAAAGATGAACAAAAAAACGACAAAAGCGCTTAAAAAATGTGACAAAAAAAGTTACGATTCGTTTTGTAGGTCTTCGCTTTCAAATGAGACGTTACACTGGCCTGTGTAAGCACTAAAGGCAGGAAGCTTTTAGATTTGGGTAAAGCCAAGCTGGAGAAAATGCACTCGGTTAAGGCGGGGGTTAAGAGGTAAATTTATTGTCTATTAAAACACTATTATTTTACATAATACATTTCTCTTACATATTTGGTTAAATATCTGTTTATCATCCATTACACAGAAAGGCGCACACTCTCTTATAAATCTAATGAAATATACTAATAATTTGAACTAAACCAGTTTTAGACAAAATAGTGACATAAGAATAGACAGCGGGGTGTAAATACTACCGCAGCTTACTATATTTGTTATTTGTGAACTGTGCACACAAGAAGCTAGAACAAGAGAGGGAACAAAGTGGGAGTTACCTTTGTTTGGACCATAGCTGCGCGTTTTTTTCTTTGTACTATTTTGATCACTGTCAAATCCCAGAGCATCTATTACATCATCCTTGTTGTCGTCAAAAGTGAGGTCGAGCAGCTTCTTTGTTGTAGCTTGAGCCTTATCTAAAACGAAAAACACAAGGCTACAACAAAGCTCTCACATTTTCTTAACTAGTTATTAAGGATAAAAAAAAAAGAAGTTTTCTTTTACTGTTAAGAACTGGCGAGGCAGGAGAAGATGGCACAGATTTGTCCTTGGCGTTATGCTTGTTTTTTTCAGGAAGGAGGTCATCCAGTTGGTCATCTAGGTCTGCAAAGATGGTTTCAATGTTACTTAATGTGATACAATCCACACTTTATCCTTGTCAGATGTTTACGAAGCAATTTGTTCACTCCCAAAACTTTATCTTCCTTATCTTTCACATTTTCAGTATCAAACTCATTCCTAACTCGCTTTGCATATTTCTAACATCCTGTCTTTCAGCAAAGAGTTTAACCCCTAAAATCCCACCGTAACCAAGAACATTTTCTCCAGTTGGACATTTTCTCCAAATCTTGATCTGGGGGTTTACAGCCTATAGGCCAGTTGAAAGCTAAGACCAAGAAAACTCATCTAAGCCTCTTCCTTGTTTTGCTTTAATCGATTTTGTTTCGTTTTCATTACCTTTTGTAGGGGTTTTTGTCACATTTTTGTCACGTTTCATTGTTTTGTTGGATTTTTGTTATGTTCTCGTTGGTTTATTGGTAGCGTTTTGGCTGGATTTTGTATTCTAGTGTAATGCAACTGTAATAAAGCCACGAAAACGCGACGAAAATGTGACGAAAACACAACAAGAATGTGATGAAAACGCATTGAAAGCGTGACGAAAATGCGACAAAAAATGTGACGAAAACACACCAGAAATGTGACGAAAACGCACAGTATATGCATAGAAAACCTAATGAAAACGTGACGAAAATGCAACATAAAATGTGACAACACAAACAAGGAAAGAGCTTAGGCCAAAGCCTAAGAAGCTTTTAGATTTGGGTAAGGTCGAACTGGAGAAAATGCACTCGGTTATGGTGGGGGATAAGAGGTTAAGATAAGATAAGGTAACATAAGATAAGATAAGATAAGATAGCCTTTATTGAAGCTATCTTAAAGTGCATATGACACATTAGACACAATTTTTGCTAAAACACAGTTAACACGATTATATTTAAGATTTTGCTAAAGATTATACCCAGTTTTCTTTAGTTTGATCATTTTTGTGATGTTTATGTTTTCACTTCCTTATTGGACACCGACAGGAAGTGACATCGAAGAAAGTAAACAATTGTAAACTGTTGCTATGCAACCATGTTAAGTCAATGGGAAATGAATGAGTCAAACTGCTTTGGAATGTTACCTTCTTTTATGTCACTTCCTGTCAGCAGCTTAAAAATTCAAATAAAAATAACTTTTCTGCCCAACATTTCTTCATTAAAATTGCTGCTTCGCTGAAAAAAATGATAACTATGCAACTGATGAACTTGCAACTGATGTAATCCATCTAAATAAGTCATATTTTCAAGAGCATTAAAATCTGTCATATGCACTTTAAAGACATAGCCACGGTATTGGGCCTTACATAAAGCCGTTAGAGAAGAGAACTGTAAAACAGAGTCAGACAGAAATCTTTTTCCACAGCTTACATGTGGGTTCTTACCAGAAAAGTTGAACGTTTTATAATTTCGTCCCAAAGATGGCGCAGAGTTTGGCTTTTTCTGATTACCGGAAGATGTAACTGCAGGGGAAAAAAACATCTGCTGTATATCAATGCATTCTTTGTTTGAAAAAAACCCTCAATGACTAAGGTACTAATGAAAAGTTAATATATGCAGGAACACTGTGTACTAAAATACCTCCTGCTCCCACCGCTTTCTCATTATTTTCTAATATAGCGGCATTCTTCGTCGGCCCGCTTTTACCAGATGACTTTGTTTGTGCAGGGGCTGAACTTGGCTTTTTCTTTGGAGCGAACAGATCAGCATCCATATCGTCCATGTCCTATGAAAAGACAACACAACGAAATATTAACCTCTTCACCCCCACCTGAACCGAGCACATTTCCTACAGTTTAACCCAAATCTAAAAGCTTCTTGAAAAAAAACAGGTCAAAATAGCAACAAAAGAGCAACGAAAATGGGACGAAAAAGTGACAAAAATGTGGGACGAAAACGCAACAAAACAGCGGCACAAAGGTGACGAAAACGCAACAAAAAGGTGTTGCTTCTTTGGAGCGAACAGATCAGCAACCCACCTGAAGAATAGAATAGAATAGAATATGAATAGAATATAACTTTATTGTCTGTTCCAAAAGAGCAGAAATTTGTCTTTCCGCACGGCTCAAATCAATCAATAAAAACACACACAACATCATTACAAATAACTGAGCACATTTCCTACAGTTTGACTTAACCCAAATCTAAAAGGGTTAAAATAGCAACAAAAGAGCAACGAAAACGGGACGAAAAAGTGACAAAAATGTGGGATGAAAACGCAACAAAAGAGCTACAAGAACGTAACGGAAAGCGAATAAAAAGTCGCAAAAATGTGGGCCGAAAACACAACAAAAACGTGACAAAAAGAGCAACAAAAAAGTGACGACAACGCGAGGAAAAAGATCCAATATTAGATGAGTTTTGTAGGTCTTAGTCTTCAAATGAGACATGAGAAAATGCACTCAGTTAAGGCGGGGTGGAGAGGTTAATTGGATGGGATTCATTTTTGCCGCCCTGTGTGTTTACCTTCATGTTCTTCAAGATATCAGTTGGATCTGCTTCTGAAACATCCGGACTCTGTAATCAACAAAGCATAAAGGTTTTAAAAGTTGATGTTAAATAGTTAATGTATCTTCACACTCATCTGCCCACAAACATACCTCGCTGTCCGCACCATCCTGCTTTACCTCCTCTGCAAGCATGCTAAATATGTTATCAGCAGCAGATGAGCTGGTAATAAAACAAATGGCGGAGTTAGCATTTGTGACAAAGTGCAGCAAAACTTTGCGTACTTTCAGTTACCACATACCGAGTTACTGGGGAACTACGGCTAGGACCATTTCTGGCTGGGTGTTCTTGTGCGTTTATGGGAAGATAAAAAAGTTACTACCCGTTACCAGAAGCTGAAATAACAGTTGCGAAAAATGCACTTACTTTTATCATCTCCCAATAAACCTAACGAGAATAACAACAAGTATACAGCTCATCAGATAAAATAATGGCAAAGGCAGAAAATGTAGAACAACAAACATTTAAAGCCATACTACGTAACCCATTAATACATTTAAAAAAATGCAAGCACCTCTGAACCCCCACCTGAACCGAGGACATTTTCTCCAGTTTGGCTTTACCCAAATCTAAAGGCTTCTTGAAAAAGCGTCAAAAGTGACAAAAACAAGAAGAGAACGTGCAAGAAAAAAAAGCCACAAAAATGTGATGGAAACGCCATAACATTTTAGCCTTAAAAGTGCAAAAAAAAGTAACAAACACTCAACAAAAAAGTGGCCAAAAAAAAAAGCTATGAAAGTGCAGCAAAAAGGCGACGAAAAAGAATGTGAATAAAGTGACGACAACATGGTAACAACGCGAGGAAAAATATCAGTTTCGATCAGTTTTGCAGGTCTTAGCTTTCAAATGAGGCGTTACACTGGCCTAGAGGCTGTAGTCCAGAAGCTTTTAGATTGGGGTAAAGACGAACTGGAGAAAATGCGCTTGGTTAAGGTAATAAAGGTTAAAGGGTGCCCTCTTCCAGACAAGCATTGTCTGAAGTTTCACTGGTATTTTTGTTAAAACAGTACTAAGTAACTTGTTTACCTTAGTAAATCATTTTCGTTGTCCCTCTGGGGGTAATACAAGTGTTAATGGGACGATTGGGGGGTCTTTCATCTCCTCCTGGTGTCTCTGGCCAGAAAACCACACTTGCAGCTTTCCCTGCTACGATCCGGAGCACCAATACACACGAATGGAATCCCGAAGAAGAAGAACAGGCTAACGGGCAAAACTAACTGTGGGCTAGCGCCACTTAAACAGTATTTACAGCCAGCGTTATTTACAGCGTAGTATTTACTCTCACGGACAATTAATGAGTAAAAAAACGCAACGTGCTACGACACCTGCAGTGGCGCTTATGGCCTCTAGGGGCATGAGTCACTTAGTTTTACTTTAATGCTTTGAGTTCCATGACACTCCGGCGGCTGAAGAGGTGTAGCAACATACCGTTATAACCTGATAAATGTTCCGTAGTGTGGCTTTAAATATTTTCCACATAATAAAAGGCTACACATACTTGGTAACTTTCTCGTGCCTTTTGTTGCCTGCAAAAGGGATAATTACACATTCGAGTTCATTATGTTAGTATTATTGAACAAAGAAACAACAATTGAAATTCATCCTACCATTATCACTACAATCTCCAAACGCAATGCAGGATTTATTAGATGCTAACAAGTGCTAACGCTAGCTAAATCTGATTAGGCGTCTCCGGTTTCCAGGGGTAACCACACAGCTCCACCGCAGACCGTTCATGGCACACAGCGAATGGCAACAGAAAACGCAGTTTTTACGATTTTAGCGTCCTTTTCGTTATCATGGGCAGTCCATCTGTTCAGCGTTCATACACGATCTTCGTAACTTTTAAGAACAATCAATCTATAGCAACAAAACACAGAACATTGACCTAGCTGGTGATGTCGACAGCGAAAGTGAATGTTTTACAAACCATTTGTATTTTTATGAAAAGACAAATAAATTCTGAGAATTAATTCATCTTAGAGTGCCAGGCTTTTGTCTCTAATCTCAGCCCTGTGCATATGTAGCGTGTACAAAGTAGCAAAAATTCCGGACTACGGAACCGGGCAAGACACTTCCTGTTTACCAACAGCATTGAATTGTGGGTAGCGTAGTTTTTGTTAGAATGTTCAATATGTCTATGGTTCAATGGCTCGATGAAGGTAAAGCAATTTTACAGCAATACATTTTACACCATAACTTTGCTTCTGTTTTTAATAGATACATTGAATTACACAATTTTACCAGTAGATGGCATTCTGGCATTCAATTTCCTGACAGCACATTTTTATGCACTATTTAGAATTCCTTTGTGGAATATGTTTAATTCATTGTTGGTTGACACTATTGTACCAGTAGAAACATGGCTAGGGAAAACTGGGGTACAGTGAGCCCTAAAGTAAAGTAAACCATTAAACATTGGAAACTGACAGATGAAAGCATTGCATAATTACTATGACTGTTTTATTTTCTTCTTTTTTTTAATTTATTTTTTTATGTAGTCTATCGAAAAGGATATATTAAAGGTGCACTATGCAACTTTTTTATGTAAAAGAAAGTTTATATTAATGTGTAATGTGTGTGCACAATAGGCCAGGATGAATGAGAGTGTGTTTAAGAGCATACCAAAGGCTACAGTCCGGTGCGGTGTGTTTACATGCATGTTCATTAACATGCACTGTCCAAATAAACCAATAAATAATCAATTGATCCTTTAGTGACCCAGCGGATGCTCAGGTGGTTAGCATTGCTTCTTTACTTTCCATCTTGGTGGTCTGCAGGACGGCCTGGGATCTTTTTTTTTAGGTTTCTGGTAGGTTTTCACTGCTGAATGAACCGTTTCCATGGTTACACATATATTCCATTCATGAAACCTACCTGACAATGTAAAATAATTGAAATAAAATGGATCTTGATGCATCATAGGGGCCACCGCGATGGAAAGTAAAGGCTTTAAGCTAACAGTCGCTGGGTCACTGAACAGTCAAATACGCACTAATATTAACTTAATTTTTTTTACATAAAAGTTGCACAGTGCACCTTTAAAATGTATAAATAAATACATATAAAAAATATGCTGTTTTTAACAGCACCTGTGGTAAAGTGAGACACAAGCATTTTCTAGAGCCACTTTCTCTAAAACCGTATGTTCCAGATTTTTTTTTTTTTTTTTTGGTCATTATGTTTTTAAACAGTAATAACCAAAGAGAATGGTTTACCCCGCTCTCCCATACTGTACATCTTTGAAGTATCATTAACACACTTCGTCTGTCAAGATTCCTGAATTCCAGCTCAGTGGCGCAAATACCACACCACACCAAATTCCTCATAAAAGTATTTATGACCCAAGTCTTTTCATGCTATCATCAGATGATCATTTAAGTCAAGTCTGATAATGATCTTTTCCTTCATGTTCCTCTATCCCACTGACCTATTAGCCTGGCTAACGCCAGACTGTTGTGTGCGCTCGAATCTTTTCGAACTTCACAACAGCCTGGGGACCATGGCCGACATTTTTCCATGGATTTGGGCACCAATCACAGAACGAGGAGGGACGGTAAGACGATGACGCGCTATTTGACATACGGAAGCTTGTAGTTTGTTTAGGGATAAAAAAAATAAAAAAATATTTACGGATCCAACATGACAGCAGCAGACGCGATGCCATCTTTCGATCAAGCTTTAGACCGTGTTCTAAATAGTTTAGCTCAAAAGTTTACAGCAGGTACGTCATACGTCATCTGATACCATGATACGATTGGCTATGGCTACGTGCAGACGCATGAGAGACATTCGTAGCGCCCAATAAACGGCTATGGACAATCGTAAACCACACCTCTCCTACGAGAAAATGAATTGGTGGTCCCCAGACTAAATATCACTTGTGATTTTAGTCTGGCGTTAGCCAGGCTACTGACCTATGACTCTAGGAATAAAAGTACTTTTATTTCACAGGCATTTTCTATTCACGGTAAATTTGGGGTGTTCCCTGTCCAAAAAAGCTTGGAGCAGCTGGCTGAATATATAGCAATCCGCTAGGGACCTTGTTGTAGGCAGCTCCCATCTTTATTCTGAAAATATGATGAACAAGTTGTAGGCTATAAATTAGTTTGGATGATTACAATCAGTTTCATTATTTCATGTGACACAGACATTTTGACCATGAATTTATATAAAAAGAAAATACTCAGCCTCTCTGGCCTTCCATTTGGGAACCACAGCACGCCTATTCTATCCGCTCAGTCATGCGCAAAGGAAAATTTCAACATTGGCTAATTTATTGTCACCCTCCATTGCGCATATCTTACTTTTGCTACCCTGTGTTTTGCTTGAAATTGCATAGCACAGACTTGGTTTTTGAAAGTCCATGACAGCTGAGGACAAAAGAAAAGCACACTGCTCTGATTTCTGTTTTTTTTTATTAAGCCACTGCACAACTCAACAGCCTTTTTAGAGCGAAGGAAACAAAACAACTGTAGCTTGCACAACAACATTCACCAGCATGGCATTCATTAATGAAAAAAACTGCATCACCTCTTAACTAAATCAGGCCACTTAAGAGTTGTCATTCTTCCAATTACAGTTTAAAGCAAGCGAAAGCAACACTTGCACAGCCGCTTGCACTTGCACCGCTCTTCAAACACATAAGAATGTTTTTGAAGAGAACAGATTTATTGCCAAATATTTCACTTAATGCACGCTTGGGTTGACTCCCTGTATCAGCAAAGAGCGGCAAAAGGCAGGAGGGGGGAAGTGGCGATCAAAAACAAGCTGCTGCTGCCTCTGCTTGTTGATGTTTCGCGGCCCACTTTTTTGAACTCCTGGTGGGATCCTCCTTGGTTGGAGCTGTGATGTGCAGATGAAATACGTGTGAATCGTTAGAAGGACAAAAGAAAGGGGGAAAAAAGACACGGGTGAGAAATTCAAGTGCCCATTGAAATTGATTCTTCGATAATAGTGGGAAAACAGAACAACAAAAAACAGGGAGTTGTCGTGGTAAAAATTGGTTTCAAATTGGAAAGGAATAGATTGGGAGATCTGGTGGAAATGCAGTCATGCTGCATAAAGGAATGTGTCAATATGACTGATAAAGCAGGCGCACCGTGTACTGTCTGTTTATTTTGTTCAGAGAAGATCAAGTAAAGATTAAACCGAGTATTGCTCAACCAAGACCTAAAACCTACTTGGGTTATCGCCGCTTCGTACTTTAAAGGGGGGGTATTATGTAAAATCGACTTTTTCAAGCTTTATATCATGTTATTATGTCATTCCCTCATTAAACACATGCCTAGAGTGTTGCCTTGGCTCATTCACATATTTTTGAGTAATCAGTAAAAACTCTGATGGCAGCCATTTTAGGTGTAGCTATGCCTCAGTCCTCCTAGGAACGCCCCCACCTCCTGGAGACGCCTCTGGACCTTTCGTCACCAGCCAAGCCACCAACCACTGCTCCTCAGCTCAGCACAGCCCCCTCCCAGCACAGTGTTGTTGTTTAAATGCCACAGCAGTGTGCTGAAGGGGGCGTGTCGGAAAGCTTCTTAAAGAGACAGAGGCCTATTTCAAGACGTTCAGTACAGCCATTTTGAGAGAGCAATTTTATTCAAGGCAGTTATTTTAATTTACTGCATATACAGACCAACAGAAGGTTACGTCATCATTGTAGTATGCTATAGACTGGTGCTATGTGATTGAAAAAAGCATAATACCCCCTCTTTAAAGCCACACCGCGTAAACATTTCACCCCAAACAGAATCAGTACAAGCCTTCATTTCAGTATCGATACTGAATCGTGCTCGCTTCTCCTCAGACCCGACTCGTGACTTTGCTGGGAGCAGGACATCACCAACTCGTCTTCATGGAGATGTAGCTGCAGTCCTTGGACTACAGACAAACCCGAGGTTTAAATACATTTGGTGTTTGGTTTATAACGATAACCCACTGCAAACATTGCAATGTGTGTGTCTAACTGATCATTGGAGCGAGGAGAAAGTTTAGTGTAATAGCAATATGTAAAGTAGAATGTTATATATAAAAAATATATATTCTTGACTTTTTTTGAGCTTTTGTCAGTTGTAAAGTTCTTCTCTACTGAAAAACATGCCAAAATAGACCTGGCTTTGTTTGTGTACAGTATAGGTAAAACACAAGGCTGAATCTGACAGATGACTCAGACAAACACAAATAAAACAAAGTACATCTCCAGGGACTCCTTTCCAAGAAGGAGGAATATTATAGGCTTACAGCTCAAATAGTTTATATAGTGGACAATTCGTCACTAAACTGCTTTCGATTTCAATGGTAGAACGCTGCAAGGATTTTTCTGAAAGGTTTTAGGTCTTGGTTGATCAACATCTATATTGAACAAATCCAGGTAAATACAATCCAAACTGCTGCCATTCCATGTCCGTCAAAGGTTAGGAGTGCTATCTGTATGTGCGATCAATTATAGTGACATTCCCTTATGCAGCGTGACATGAAATAGGCCGACTATCTAGACTTTAACAACTCTGATGTTCTCCCTCTAAATGATTTAGTATTGGCAGAGCGGCGGTATAAGCTAAATATAAGACATGCATGTCGGTTTTTCATGCATCTGTGCATCCATAGCATGTACCGCATACTCTACTCAATGGTCTCGAGCCCCCTTTGTCAACTCATCACCAGACATAGCTATACTCGATGCTCAATGCTGTCCATGTATGTCAAGATAATCGTAATCAAAACGAATTTGCAAAATTTGGTTGTGTTTCCCATTCTAGATTTTGATGATGTCATAATCTCACATAGAGGGTAGGTGTCAGTACAACGATATGGGATATTCTTACTTGCCCACCACCTAATTTTGAACAATGTGATTGTTAAGTGGTGATGCCATCGCATCCATTGCCAACGGAACTTTAGCCCTATTCACTATAAAGGGATTTTGCTGATTTTAACCTGCTGTAAAGCCGACTAATAAGATCTTTTTAAACATCTGATCGCACAGAAATAGCACATTTACTGTACGCTGAATTTTCTTTAGTAATGTTTTTCCCAATTAATAAGACACATTAAGCACATATGTCCCTCAACACCGCACTTTTAGGACTCCATTCTTAAAGCACAAATTGTCCATGTGGCTTTAGAATTCCTCTTTTTTGATGCATATTTTAATTGTAAACAGAAATATAACTTTCAACGTGGCAAATTAAATAATTAATTTTAAAGAATAATATTGCCCGGTTTGAGAAACTTAAAGGGGGTATTATGTAAAATCAACTTTTTCAAGCTTTATATCATGTTATTATGTCATTCCCTCATTAAAAACATGCCTGAAGATGCTCATTCATGTTCTTTTGAGTAATCAGTAAAAACTCTGATGGCAGCCATTTTAGGTGTAGCTTTGCATGAGTCCTTTTAGGAACGCCTCCACCTCCTGGAGATGCCTCCGACTTTTCGTCACCAGCCGACTTACAGCCCACTGCTCCCCAGCAGAGCCCCCTCCCCACAAGTCCAGGGCAGATGCAAACAGTCAGAGTCATCATGAAGGATTAGCTTCATGTGTTGTAAACCGGAGCTACAGCAGCTCTGAGACTTTTACAAAGACACATATCAGTGTTTCTTTAACCTAAACACCCAGGATTAAAACCGGTGACAACAAAACTTATTTCCATGGCTGGTTCTGCGCTGGGAATGTCTTAGGACCTTGATGATGCACAGAGCCTCCGGAGAAAGCTAATGCTACAAGCTAAAGCTCCGGTCATCATGTGAAAACGAGAAATATGCACGAAAAATAGATATAACCACCACCTATATAAAGAACCGTTTAACAATGATCACACACTGAGCCTGGCTTGTTGATTTTGAAGTTTATTGCTCACATTGAATCTACAATGTATCGTAGCCAAGTGGTTTCCCCCCGGAGCTGACGCACCAACATTAGCCGCAAGGCGCTAACAGCAAACTCGGGAAATTCATTGAAAACAAATCAAATCAAATCAAAGCAGCTTATTATGCACTAATAACGTCAATAAAGCCGGCAACTACTTGAAACAGCCTTTACGATGATCACACAATGAGCCTGGCTTGACACATTTGTGGTTTATTGCAGACTTTTCATCAACAATGAGCTGTAGTCGATTATAACATGCTAACGGGGTACCTCGAATAACTGTTTAACCACTTTGCTCCTGTCCATGTAAAATATTCTTAATTCACCTTTTGTAAATAGCAGTAGACGATACATACGTTTTTCTGTAAGGCAAACACATTACAGTAGAAGAAAGAAAGAAAGAAAGAAAGACTTTCTTTCTTTCTTTCTTTCTTTCTTTCTAACAAATATAAACACTAACTAAGGGGGTTATGTCAAATTCTGAGATCATTAACTAAACACAGTGTTTGTTTACCGACCTGGCGCTGCCGTCATGTGTTTTAACCGGCGTCACTGTTTGACCCAGCGTCAGGTACGTCTTTCTCCACGCTCTCCTTCTGCCTGTGAAGGACGACAACAGGAGGATGATGGTGTTCAGATTCAGATTTATTTTTATTCAGACATTTAAACATTTAACAGATGACGACATAAATAAACATAAAGTCTGAAATGGAATAGTGTAAACTTGTCTTGATCGTCCAGGAATTTTCCATCGCAGCAGAGGTTTGAAGAAGATATCGCTCTCTCTAGGGCTGCACAATAAATTACCAGGTGATCATCAATTGCTGTGGTTACCGCATACCAAGAGATGAGCAAAACCCCCACTCCAAGAGCCACACCATTTGGTGGTGCCGGAAACTCTTTAACTTCCTGTCCTGCCTGTGAATGACTGATCAGTCAGGACTAACAAACACAGTTGAGTACAATGAAGACTGTGATGATCCTATCTTTTATATTTCACCACCGGAGGTGAGAACTCTTTATTGATCTTCGAATTGGACTAAAGACTGAAGCTCATCCGATTTGAGTAATAAGCGAAGTTCCTTCATTCACAGAGAGAAAGAACTCAACTAAACGTTGCTAATGAAATTTCTTTCCCAGGATCAACAAAGATACAATGTACATAATGTCGAATGTCGATAATGGATTTGTAAAGTTTGTTAATGTGTTTATTTCAATAGAAATTTATTTCTTAAATCACATTACTGTAAGACTTTCTCCATCCCACTGTGACTGTGTCCCGATCATATCGAGGTACAGACTGAATCGATTGGTCGAGTCCCGTGGAGACAGAGGGACCGCCCCTGGTATAAAAAACGGTACAGGAAGCAAATCTCTGGACGTGTTCATGCAGAAGATTGAGTTCGAGAGCAGAGGAAGATGCAGCGGGACGGGAGGCTTGTACCACCAACAGCCCATCCCCGCCGACCTCTGAACGTCTTTGTTTCAGAGAAGAAGGCTCCTGAAGTTTTTGCCCGTCATTTTTGAGTTGATTGTAACTAACCAGTTACTTCTTTTACATTTGCATTTTTCCAACAAGACAACAACATTTTTGATCGCTGCGTTTTCAGTGCAACCATTTTGAGTGTAGCTTGTCAAGCTAATTCGACTAAGGCCCAGAGGAGCTGGGGACAGGCCCCCGCCCTGCATCAGCTCGAGAACGCCACCCGAGAGACCACGACCAAAGGCCGTCGGACACTAGCCTTCGGGACGCCGGACCACATTTAGCGTGGAAAACCTTTCTCTCACGGTCGTAAGCGCATCTAACAGACCTGGCTCAATAAGACTCACATCACCTCTACGCAAAACACCTTAACTTCACCTACTGACTTTCAGATACAATTTTAGACATTTAATATGAGTATTCACTCTGTAAACCTGCTAGGTTATCCTGTTTTGCATTTTAATATTTAATGCCGTCTGTTAATTGATTTTGATAATTAAATCTCCATAAACCGCAGTTTGCTTTGGTACAGTAATGTCTGTGTTTATTATTTCAGACTAAGGGTCAATGTGTATCGGTCCAAAAATTCACTTCCTTCAGATAAATCTGTAGTTTAGCCTCTTATTCTTACTTTTATTTTGTTCGCTTTATCGAACTGGTGCCCCGTTCAATTTTAAGGCTAATCTACCAACCTATTAATTAATTAATAAATAAACAAATTAATGGATTAATAAACCCTCATACCCTACACCACAATATAGTGCAAAATCAAAGTGTTAGTTATGGTTTTCCTAATTGAGTTTCCTGATTTTCAGTAAAAGAAAAAACAAATAAATCACAATTTACGTTTGAACTTATTCTGTACTTCATGATGTGCAGCCTAACACATGCTACACTAAGCGGCACGTGGAAGGGACCTCTGCAGTGATTGTCACTGCTGTGGTTTCAGTCGTTACTGTGTATAACAGTGCCAGAGCCACATGGCATTGTTTGCATGTGCAGCGTGAGTGCACAGAGAGGGCCAGGGCTCGGCAGATAGCACTTTAAGTCAATTAGTCGCTATAGAGCGGAGGGTTGTGGCACTCACCCTCCATCAGCGCCTCTATTCACCAAAGCGAAATGCTCGGTTGCCATGTATCAAGCCACTTAAACTTCATATGGTTGCTCAGGGCAAACCTCCAAACAATTACACACGGATTGCAAATCGATGATGCACTCGTTTGACCCAGTGCGTGGCCAAAAATGCGGGGGGAACGGTTCCGACAGCTATTTTCCTCGTAACCAGGGGTGAATATGGAACTCAGTTTGGTAGAGCCGTTTGCCTGACAATCTTGTAGACTGCATGAGCAAAAGAAAGCGTGTCGGAGAGTATGACCACCTTGCAAAGTCTTTTCCAGCACAACTTTGGCAAAGTTTCTCAGTGGGGTTAAGATCTGGACTCTGGTGATCAATCCATGTGTGAAAATGACTCATGCCTGAACCAGTCTTAATTCCACTCTGGAATAAGCCCGTGCCATCAGGGAATAAGAAATCCATTGATGGAATAACCTGGTCATTCGAGATGTTCAGGTAGTCGGCTGATCTCAATCTTTGGGAACATAGTTTTGCTAAACCTAGACCTGACCAACTGCAGTAACCCCAGTTAAACCCAGGTGGCAACTTGTGTTTTGTCAGGCAGTGTAGCACGTGGTTCAGTTCCCACCACACCCACTTAGAGCATGATATCCTTGAGCAAGGCAGTCACTCTCCATGTTGGTAGAGTGACTGTGCGTTTCTAACGGTCATAGAGGTCAAGAAGTCTGAATTGTATTGAGGAGTGACTGAATATTGCATCGGATTTGGCCACCTTGATTCCGTAACCCTCCAAAAGACATTCATTTCAAAAGTAAAGTATTCTGTTGTATCAAGATCCGACAGATTCATCAGTCATTTCCCGACACACCAGTTGAGAACTGCTGAAATGCATACAGGTACATAATCCACAAATGACATAAGACCATTGCGTGATGACCAAGTTTACTCACGGCCGGATCTTGTTGGAGAAGAAGAGCTGTCTCACGATGAGGCCGATGCTGGTTAAAACCATCATCGTGGTGCACATGGTTGGCGCCTAGGGGAGAGAGAGCTGCTTATCGCCCGGAGACCTGTTCTTCCATGGAAAATGCTTGAATGGCGAGGAGCAACAGTGCGACTATTCCTGTCTTTACACTTGGCTGCCACTCACGACGGGGGGGATTAGCCGAGAGGGATTAGCCTGGATCAAGGAGGGGAGTTAACACTCACTGGCAGCATGGGGAGGTAAACAGAGCAGGCTGTGGGTTTTCTATTCTGAAAACAGCCATCTCACTCGCTGCCGCGTAGGTACAGCTGCACGGTTTTTGGGGAAGTGTCTAATTTCTCTGACAAGTATTGCAAATAGATTGTGCTTGTGTCCTCAAAAGCAGCCAAAGCAATCCAAATTACCTTTAAGGGGAAACAGTTTCAGATTTAGGGCTAGTTTGCTCTCTTAACTTTGTTTCAATTTGAAACACATAAATAGCCAAGTCTTCACCAAAAAGTGTTTCAGTACAGCAATAGCATTGTTTCTTAAAATATTTATACGGGTAATTTCAAGAGCTATTTCCTCACATTGTGGCAACAGCTCTACTTAAAGCAACATCTATGGGCACCAGAGTTCCCAGTTGTGCAATATGTTACTTTTTATGAGAAGAAGTGATTTTTGTGCGTAGTTGACCTTGTAGTGACCCAGCAGCTATATGAGTGGTTGGCATGGCACCTTTACTTCCCATCACAGTGGTCTGTAGGACGATCCGGGATCAATTGTTTGGAAGGTTCTCGCTGCAGACGGACCCTCTCACCAGAAAACCTTCAAAACAATTGATCCTGGAGCATGGTAGAGGCCACTGTGATCGAAAGTAAAGGCGCCATACTAACCAATTATACAGCCGTTGGGTCGCTACAAGGTCAAATACGCACAAATATCAACTTTTTTTGGGCAAAGTTCCATAATGCACCTTTAAAGCAGTACTAAGTAACTCTTGCCCCTAGAGGCCATAAGAGCAACTGCATGTGCCAAAGCAAGTTGCGTTTTTTAACTTATTAATTGTCTGTGAGAGTAAATACTACGCTGACAGAAAAGGCAAAGGGAGAGAGGGATAATTGTACATCCAATTACACAATGGAAATAATTTTTTCACTCAAACTTGGCTGTAAATACAGTTTAAGTGGCACTAGCCCGCAGTTAGCTTTGCCTGTTAGCCTGTTAGCTTCTTCTTCGTGATTCCATTAGTGTGTATTGGTTGCTCCGGTCTGGTGGCAGGCAAGTTGCAATATAATATATATATTTTCCCCCCCTATTTAACTGCAGTGTTGAGACCAATTTCAAAACACAAATCCAGAAAAATCATCCCCATAAAGCCCTACCATCATGACATCACTGCACCCGCCGTTCACACCATGACTATTATCCCTACGGCTCGATGAGTGCTGTACGATGGAGGGAATCCTATTCAAACTGAATAGGAGTGGCACTTAGCACACACAGCATTGAGTTTGAATTAATTGACCCAGGCTATTATCCTCGATTGTATTTAATCATTAATACGCTCTTATTGGCAAAACGATAGGCCATTCTTTGCAGGAATTTCAATAAGCTCGCCATTATGTTGCGCTCCGACCGAAAATTGGACCCAATAGGATCATTGTAGAAGATATTACTAGGCTGTTTCTAAAAATACCAGGCTCTGTAATGACATCCCCCTGGGCTCACTGCGCCCATCCTGCCATATATTAAGAAAAGAAAAGCCATAGTGGGATAAATGGAGGTAAAAATAGACACCTTCGAGCCACTTTTATAATTAGCAACGCTGACTCAAGTGGAGAATAGGGGATCAGTAGGGCACGTTAAAGTAAGATAAAGGCCTATTAGCACGTTGAGATAAAAAGCACACTGGATTCTGGCTGCTTTTTATAACCGGTGTTTAATACATATACAAAGGATAATGTAAAAATGTACAATCGTCACTATTGTTCAATATAAATGTGTGGGATAAACATCTCTAATAGGAAAACGTCACAATAAGGTTTTAAGAATGGTATATACATGGCAGTTTCTAGATATACACATTCAATAGAAGGCACATCCACGTCCTATTTATTCCCCCCCACTCTTTCACAACTTTGTCCCTTCTTCTAAATAGATTGGTCCCAAACTATGGTAGACAGTGGCAGTTTTAACAGTATGTACGTGCTGCTAGGCTATGGTACCTACTCATATTACATTAGATTATTGTATATGCATAATAATCATCCAGCTTCATCTAATGTTACATAAAACTATAATTTATTCATAGTTTTCTGGTGAAATCATTGGAGGGCAGCTCAATCAATCAATCAATCAATGGTTTTGTATAGCCCAATATCACAACAGGAGTTGCCTCTCACCGCTGTGTGAAGCACTTTTCACACATGTAGGCAACACATGACCAACATTATGCTGCGTTTCAGGCCACTGGTCAATTTCCAACCTCCAACGAGGAAGATTACCAGAGAGATCAGCATGGTCCGACTTCAGGTATGAACAGACAACAACAATAGCGGCCCACACAAAGAAGTGGAGCTGAATGATAGAACTGAACCACTGCATCAGTGTGAACCTTTGTCATTGGTCACAGCCTTCAATAAAACCTTATTCAGCATGTTTTCAATTACATCTTGTATGCTTGTATGATTGTGTGTTTCTATTCCATAACCGAACCTCGGATTCAGGAGGAAGGAACAGTACGGTTTTCGTCCCAGTTGTTTCCCCCATGGTTCTCCACCGGAAAAAAGTGGCTTCCCCTCTTCAGGTCGGTGGAGAGTCTATCTCAAGTGGAGGAGTGAGGGACAGATGGAGCGTGAGATCGATAGATGGATCGGTGCAGCGTCAGCAGTGATGCGGTCGCTGTATCGGACTGTTGTGGTGAAGAGGGAGCTGAGTCGGGGGCCAAAGCTCTCGATTTACCGATCGATCTATGTTCCCACCTTTACCTATGGTCATGAGATTTGGGTAATGACCGAAAGGACGAGATCGCGGATACAAGCGGCCGAAATGAGTTTCCTTCGCAGCTCGGAGTTTCCCAGTTACCAATTGCCAGGAAAGCAGCAATACACAAAATAGCATTAGGTAACTATACATTAGTCACACTAATTGTTGAAAAAGCTCTGGATTGTGTCATCAACGCCGCTAAGTATTCTGGGGAAAGGGGTACATATCAGTATGATAAACCAATGGAGATCTTAAAATGTTAAATTCTGATGTTATGGCTCACATTAATGCATTTGGACACTACATTGTGTTCGATATATTTACCAGTACTGACCCGGCAGCTAATGAAGATGTTCCACTGCTCTTTTCTGTACTTTTTTTTAAAATGCATTTTTATAATATTTTTTAACTAATGTTGGACAATGTTTGCTGGTTCCCCTAAAATGACAGATTTCCAACATTAATTTCATACATTTGATCCCAAACTCCTCCTTAATATACAGTATGGTCCTTTGTCTAAAAGAAGAACTGCTATGTGGTACATTTATAGTCCATTGCTATGGTTACTGCCCCTCAAGTGATGTCACTGAAAACTATGAATTCATTTTGTCAGATACATTGCTTCTCATAAAAGATCAAAGTGAAGTTGATCCCTTCAGTATGAGGCCATTCAAATGTCTCTGTGAGTTACATAATCGCAGCTGGGAGGTCACCCACTCGATGTGGACAGTTTGGTCCAACCCACTTCCTCGTACACAGCGGAGATGCCACAGTAGACCGTGGCCAGCAGCTTGGTCCATGCTGCACCCACCTCCGGGGTCACCACCTGCGGGAACGCCTCTCCCAGGACTTCCAGGATTACACCGCTCAAAATCTGGGCCGCACAACAATAAGGGCAGAATGTAAATAAACATGTCCGACTCAAGCTTTGGAACAATTATCAGTTTATGCTGATTAATTCAATAAGCTTGACCTTATTTTATTGCATTAAAACAATATTCATAATGAGTTCACATGCACATAAAAAATATATATTTCCTATTCTTTTAATGTTTATTTTCTGAAGTTGTCATTCTTGTTACTGATGACATAGTATCATTTACTATGAATTCTATTGGATGTTATTCTAACCCCGTTTTTAAGTCATTCTGTAGAACTTGGAGACGAGCTTTGAAACATGATGAATTGCTCTCTTCAGTCAGGGTCTTTCCGGCTGCAATCTAGATCTTAATGATTTCAGCAATTTTAGACCAGTATCTTACACATTTTTAGAAACTTTTTTTTTTAGATTTTAGATTAAACTATGATTCACAAAAGTGAACAGTGTTGGTTCTACTAGATCTAAGCGCTAGCTTTGATACAGTAGACAACACTTTTGACCTGTTAAAAATACACATCGGCCTCTCTTGTGCTGTCCACAAATGGTTTACTTCACAGACAGGGACATTCATGGTGAGTTTGGATACCTGCTCCTGCAGAAACCATAAAATTACATGTGGTGTGCCCCAGGGTTAAATTTTAGGCCCAGTGCTTTTTAACCTGTATATGCTCCCTCTTGGCGATGCCATTAGGATACATTCACAGTTACGCTGATGATACACAGTTGTGCATCTCCATGTCTCCTGATGACGTCAAAGGCCAGTTGACGGACTTTGTAAACTGCATGTTAGGCAGTGGCGGCTGGTCCATTATGGGCGTGGGGCGCCGCCCCTCCTATCAATTTTTGCAAAAAAAAAAAAAAAAAAAAGTTTTAAGTTGAGCAAAATCATGACTTTCTTATGTACAGTAAGTGTGTTTTATACACTGGAGCGAGGGGGAGCGTGTAATTTTCTCTGCCAGCTTCATCCTGTGCCGCAGCAGCATCATAAATGTGTAGTTTTATGCTTGGGGCGGCGAGGAACAGCGCCCTCGCGATATAACCAATGGCTCTCGAATGTGCTCTAAAAACGTCACTACATATCATTAATTCAACCAATCAGAGACGCGCAATGTAAAATCTCCGATGGGCGCTTGGCCTGAGCGCCCATCGGAGATTTAACAGGTGAAAGACGAAGCGAGGCCTGGAGGCGTCTACTGTAAACAAACGCGAGTAGCAGCTCTGAGCTCACGGACGATCGGAGGAAAAACTTCTCATTTGAGAGACCGGAGAATCTTCGTGTTGTTGCCTGAGAGGAGGTGAACGGATTTAGTCAAACTAATGGACTTTGGACAAACTTTCTTCAGTCAGAAGTGACGTCTAAACGGACTTTACTGGAGGTAGCATTACGATGCTAACTAGCTCGTCTGCTTTAGCTGCTGCTTGTTTATTTCACACTTTGGGACAACCCTTGCTGACTTGGACAGTATTGTCCCAGGACGTGGACATTAGATGGAGAGAAGATTCAGGACCGTGAGGAGCGAACGACACGAGGGGAACGTCATTTAGTTATTCATTCATTGAGTGAACCAGAGGTGGAGCTCCAGGTGCTACGGAGGAGGACTCTCAACACGTAAGTCACATAGTTATTTCTGACCGGATCATTTGTCTGACGGTTTATACAGGTTTAAACCTGTGGCTCTGAGGCTCATAATGGAACCATAGCAGGTCTGGGACTAATACTGTACATGAAATCAAAGAGGAAACACCTCCTGCCTTTGTTCTGTTGGTACAAAACACAAATCAGTCCAAAACTAAAATATGTATAGTGACTATCTTTACACTTTTATTTAATTTCGTCAGAAAAAAGATTTTCCAAAAGCATAAATTCATTCCATGCTTCTTTATTTTTAGTTGAATAAAACTATGTTTAGTTTTGATTATATTCTGCATAAGATAATAATATTAAAAGCCCCAAAGATAACTTTCTTTTTGAAGTTAAAAATTATGTTTTTAAGTATCTTTTAAAATATAATTGAAGGTAGGTAGAGGCAACAGCCCCCCCTGGTTTTCACATTACCAGCCGCCACTGATGTTAGGTATCAAATCCTGGATGGCAGAAAACTTTTTCCAGCTTAACTAGGACTGAATCCATCCTCACAGGTGAAACAACGGGGTGTGATTATTCACAGTGAGCTTTCACAGTGGGTTACACAAATGGAAACACATAGCACTTCTTCCATACTACACTACCAGGGCCCCGTAACATGAGCAAATAATTGCAGCATTTGTCAACAGTCTATGATATTGCGCTAATAATATTATTGTGACACAATATTATTGTGTCACAGAACGCTCCAATTTAATAACATTAAATAATACTCAGTTTAATTATTTATCTTTTCCTAAATCACAGTCAAAACAAAAGTACAATTCATGACTGAACAGAGCTCTTGAAGATTTTGAAGTTGTCATTATGTTTTGATTTAGGCTGTGTGTCCCAATGTCCCAATTCTCACATTGTAGCCTTCTGCAACTCTGATGCAATATAGATATTGTGTCATCCAATACTGTGATAACCATAATTTGGCGTTATAATACACTACTCTATTTTATGTTTTAAAATATAAAATATAGATATGTAAAATGTCCAAAACCATGTATGTAACACTACACAAACGCTAGAACTTCTCACCTTGAAATAGACTGGATCCACCTTGTGTCTTAGAGCGTGTGCCTTCCCCAACGACTTGAGCACGGACGCCACCTTCTCGGCGTTCTCCAGGTTCTCCACCAGGGTGTTGAGGGCGTTCATGACCCGCTGAGCATGCTTCCTCAGTTGGGCACTTTTCTCCAGGTCCTCGGCCTCCTCGATGTGCTTGAACTGGCTGAAGTACTGCTTGGATGAGGGGAAGTTGACAAACAGCCTGCGAAAAGGGAAAGGAAGAGAGAGGGAGAAAAATGTAAGCAGGAGCAGCTGCTGAGAGGCTCCACAAATCGGCGAGTTATTTGGCTAAAAACGAAGATCGGAACTGGCAAGAGACCACAGGCAGACAACACATCGCAGACTTGCTTGCTGTAGTTTTGTGTTGTAGAATTGTTATTAAGGCATAGAGAGGCGTTTATCAAAATCAAATTGCAAAAACGCTATTAGGTCACAATAAGCAAATCGCAAAAACAGCACTTATGTTCCACTCCAGAGAACACAATATCCTTATTTTTATGTATAAAACCAGCTAGATTTAGATGACCACACAGTGATAAGACGGCATGAAAAAGTGAACTCTGATAATTTTTTTTGCAATATTTTTGTGTGCTGTTGTGACTCTGCATTAATGGTTTGGCTGTGCTTAATGGTTTGGCTGTGAGGAGCTGTAAAAGAAAAAAAAGAAAAGAAAAAGAATATATATATATATATATATATATATATATAAAAATGCAATATATTTATCCACTCAGCTGTATGTCAGAAATGTTACATCCATATCTTAAAATAAAACCAATGTCAGCTCAAGTTAGACCTGCAGTTTGTCCACGAACACAAGATGGCGCTGCCCACCCCGAGTTCCAGAATGAGGTGAATAATAATGGGAAAAAAATCTCTGCTAACCTCAGAGTGTGCAGAATTTTTACCGAATTACTGACATGGCAGGTTCGCATGGGCATAGGAAGTCATAGGTCGTCAGTCATTTTTACTTTTTACCTGAGGTTCTAGATAATTCTAATCCCGTGCGAATAGGGTTTATAGAAATATCTGAACATCACAAAAGAATTAGCTAGTGCCATCACACAGCAAACATAAGGGATGTGACAATTTCAAGTGTTCAGATGGAAAAGTGATCATAGACTGTAAATTTAGAATGGACTAAGTGTGGGTGTGTTCCCCCACAGAATTCAGCGACGGCTAACTGAAGCTTGTTTATGCTAGCAATTTAGCTGGGCTTTTGGAGCTAGCAAAAAAAGGACAAAAATAAATAATAATAATGTTGCGAGGGTTACGACAAACAGAATGACAAGATTGTGTACAATAATGACTAAAAGAGGGGCAAAAAAAGACCATGGAACTTTCGGAGCCTGCGGCAATTTCCTTGTAGGCTTCAGGAAGAAAGAGGCCATAATTAGTCCATTCTTAATTACAGTATATGGGTTTTAAAGGTTACTCTATGGCATTATTGCCTTTTAACAACCAAATAGGTTGACCATGACATTTAATTCAAAACAGTCACCCTCAAACTCTATCATTCTTGTCTTATTTCAGCCACTATTGATTGAATAATAATACTTACATGATTTATTCATGTATTTATGCGCTGATTTGTTTGTTTACAAACAAGGAAAATTACACAGACATCACTCTCAAAAGAGGAAAAAATTGCCCTGCACCCGATTTTAACTCTGAGGTGAATTCTACCTTAAGTCCTTGGGCAGACGGACAGACACACAAGCAGAAAAGTATTTATAAAAGATACCAAAAACAAACATTTTATCACCTTTCCAATTCATCGGCTGCCCTGAAAAAACCTCATCTAACGTCAATATACATTACAAAATACATTTGTCATAACATTACCCTCTTCAGAGCTACTATCTGAAAGAAAATATATTTGAGAAGGAACAGTCCTGGACATTAATTATGTGGAGAGATCACTAACATTTCTTCTCATCAAGTCGAAAAAAATGTGGAAGCAGAGTGCAGTACGTGACATGCAGACATGTCACATACAAGGTCAATTTGATGAAACGAAAACCTACAGGTCATGGCAAAGGTTAACGGTTCGAAACCAGAAACCCATGCATTCTTGCCATTCCATTGGGCAAGACACTTAACCCATTTGTGCCCCAGGATGACTCTGGCGTGCGATTGTTGGTGTTGTTCGGTTTCGTTTTTTCACTCAACTTTACAAAACCAAAAAACCCAAACAGACGCAAGATACAGTGTCACAGGAAAGAAGGCACCATAAGAGAACACTTTTGGCACAAAAGATTATTAGGCACAGAAGTTGTAGTCTGGTTTCATCAATTGTCTAACACGGGGTTTACAATTGTCAAAGGATAAAAGTAGTTTCTTGGTGACAAGTTATTTGGTAATATGAGTTATACTGTATGGCTTACCTCAAAATATAAAACTGAGCATATCTTTAAAACAGTTCTTATATATGAATCAGTTAGCCAAAGATTCAGATCCCGCTAAAGAGCAATGAATCCCATCACTAACCAAGAGAGAATGAACAATGCGATGCAAAGTGTACATGCATGAGTTTCTCTGCCAAATGTAAAAAAAAAAAAGCACGGTTGATTGTCAAAATACGTCCCCCTTATTCTATCTGAACTTTATTTATTATTGAACTGTAGTCTTTCCAGGGAAGAGCTGTGAAGGCAGTCCAAAACCTACATGAGCCTGCTTGCTCTCGAGTCCACAGGGTGTACTCAGTGGAAATGGAAACAGGAAAATTAAAGAAATGGGGACTTAAAACATACACAGCTGGCTACAAAACAGACCAGCACTTTATTGACTCCAGCTTCCCTGACCAATAGCAGAGATTAGACTTTGGCTTGCAACAACACGCATCTCAACGAACTCCAAAAGACTTGTTTCCTCTTGTAGCAGAGAAGGAGACTCAATATGTAGGATTTCTCGAAGGTCCTATGTCAAGCTTTTATTCAGTCATTGACAGCTACTTTACGCCCTTTAGCCTTGATACTTTTTGTAGAATAACTGAAAATAGTGTATCGAATACCTTCATGTTTCAGAATATTACAAAATACAATCATACAATCGACCAGCACACTTCCTCCTTTGGTTCATAAGTAACCAGCGCAGCAGTGCACAATAAATCTCAAAAGTTACAAAAGTAAATAGACATAAAAATGACAGACGAGATCCGGGCCGGTTTGGGAAAGGTGTCCAGACGGTTAAACACAGAGGAACATTATGGAAATCTCACTGTGACAAAATATCATGCAGGATTACTGAAACATGCATGATTAAACAAAATACCACTCCAGGTACATTGTTGATGGGGGGATATTTACATGATGGCACGGTTAAACGCAGGAAAAAGTTAATTTTGCGCGATATAGGACCTTTTTGACGAGATTCCAAACAATGTAACATAATAAAAGCTCAACAGTCAGTGCATGCTAATGGTAATATACATAAACTCTCCTGTACAAGTGCTAATTCAGACCAAACAACGTTGCAGCCCACTCAATCTCACACATAGCATGCCGCCTTCCCCTCTTTCAACATAACTATTGACTCGAGAGCAGTCGCCCGCTAAACTTTCTATTATCTAGGTGTCGAGTGTCGTGTCCACTTGCTGAATCATGCTGTCCTCTGTGCAAACAACCTGATTGCATGTCAAATATGTGTTTTGTCCCCCCCCCCCCCCGGCCCGCCCCCTTTTCCCCTGTCCCTGTTTGACTCCGGAGGCACAAATTGACCCTGGCAGGAATTTGCCGACAGAAAGCCTAAAATGCCCCTCCCATAAGCCCGGGAGCAGAGCCAATGCATTTGGATGTGGGTAATCCTCATGTCATCTTGTTTCCTTAGGATCGAGGAAACAACTTAACATCGAGGAAAGAAATCTTGCTATAGCACTGTCGTTAGACCTCGTATAGACCTCTCCAAATACTTTCTGAAATGCATCTGATTTTTGTATCCGTCTTCTCACTAATGTTTATGCTTTTGAACATGGCACATCGTGAGCTATATAATTGCCATGAGATAACTTTGTATTTAAAAAAGGTCCATTATGTGACTTGTTATGTGAAAAAGAAAAGTTGATATTCGTGCGCATTTGATCTTGTAGCGACCCGGCGGCTGTTTGAGTGGTCAACATGGCGCCTTTACTTTTGATCACGGTGGTCTCTGCAACGCTCCAGGATCAACTGTTTAGTAGATTTTCTGGTGAGAGGCTCCGTCAGCGTCATAGAGACCACCGTGATCAAAAGTAAAAGGCGCCATGTTGACCACTCAAACAGCCGCCGGCTACATAAAAAGTTGCATAATGTACCTTTAAAGGCCCACTGCAGAACATCCCAGGTGAAATGTCTTTAGCCTGTCCCTATAAATGCACGGACCGTTTTGAATAGAGCGTTCTATCCCCATGTTTGTGAAGGCTCTCATTCATCCAGGAAGTATTGATCGTAGTGGAGATTGAATCGTCGACTGGACTCCACGGGTTCTATCACATTCAAATGAATAATGAGTATGGCGAGGTCCTAAAAAGGTCTATGCATTCATAAATTATTTCTAACAAGGCTTTGACCTCACCTAAATATGTTCAATGGGTTGACGGCAGCTTAATACATCTGTATCATTCATAATTTGCTATGCTTTTAATGGCTTAACGCTAGCGGCTGTAGGAAAAATACATTGAGCAGCCTAACGGACTCCCGAAGTAGTTGGCTTGCTAATTGTCCACATACCTCAGGATCGATTGATGATTTACCCTTTTTTATTTTATTTCTATGATTGTAAAACTGGATACATACACAAAGCATTTGGACACCTGTAATAATCAATGGCCGCTAGCTGCTCTGCTTTATGACCGCAACACTGGAGGCCGCCATTGCTCCGCCATTGCTCCGCCATTGCTGTAGTACCTCCATATCATCGCTAGGCCCCATTGGAAAGCATTGGACTTTAGACACGTTAAAAACAACTTTAACGCCTGGTTTCAATTTTTTTAAAGCTTTCTATGGCTACATATTCCTCCTGACATAACGCTGGGTTAGTCACAAAAAAAGAAACCAGGCTGGTTTTCGAAATATATATTTTTTTAATCTCTTACTTAACGGAGGTCGGACTGTTAGCATTGGAGCTGCGCGAGCTACACGTCACGCAAGGGCCGAGTCTACAGTGAGATCCCGCCCTTATGCCCTTATTAGGAACATGCTTCGTCAGAGCTGGGGAGGAGGAGTCTGTAAATCCGCCATGATTTCCCCCTCGAACGTGGTCATTGTGGTAAACGGGGAGGAGTGAGGAGGAGCTGTCTATTCTTTTTAACAGTCTATGGTAATAATGCATTTGGACACATGTTTGGCCACCTGTTAAAAGGAATAGGCCACCGTTTTTTCCATACTGAGATATGTTCTTACCTTAGTTTACACGAGTTGATGTGTACCTGTCTGGTCTTTGTGCGTGCCTTCAGTCACACAAACAGAGCACAAACGGTGTTAGCAAAAGCCTCGCCTCCTCCTCTCTATGGACCCAAATGAGGAGTGAAGTTAGAAGCGGCCAAGTTCTTCCACGTTTCCCCTATTTAAATACGCTTAAACATGAAGAGTTACACATCCAAGTATAGTCACCCAAAAATGAAAAAACATGTCGACATGAAAAACATGTCGGCATGAAAAAACATGTCGACTGTGCTCCCGGTGTTATTACGCCTTAGAATATAGTTCTCCTTTTTATCAAAAAATGATCGACATGTTTAATTTGTGTGACTAACAAAGACCAGACAGATACGCATCAACTCGTCTAACCTAAGGTAAGAACATAGTGTACCTCAGTATGCGAAAATGATAACACTGCAACACCATAAAGGCGAGCTAGTGATGTGCCACACCCTGCAAAGTCAGGGTCAGGTCACACGCTTGACTGTAGACATTTTGTCACCAATATAACATGCATAATGAAATTAATGCTTGTATTTTATGCTATTTGGTGGTGAAATGTTACACAGTTTAACTTAACTTAAACTTAATTTGTATTCCTATAATAACTACAGTATATATTTTAGCATCATTCAGTTTTAATGCCCCAAATTTGAATAGGTTTTCATGTAGATGCATACAAATGAAAGTTAACCTTTATTGTTTAGCCTTAACTTCACTGTCAGAACATTTGAAATGGTGTACTTTCCTTTATGTGATACTTTTAGCTTGACTTAATGGCTTTAAACTTTCTTCCAATTGTTTCTAATAAGTTTAGTACGTGATTCGGGATGGAGGCGTGATGACCTCTTTGGGCGTCGAAGGGTGGAGAGCGTTCGAACAAATTTAATGAGAAAATTTAAATAGTCATTTGGAGTCCTAATCCTCTCCTTAACTGAAGAAGTGCTCTTCAATTAGAAACGGCAATCGCTCGCAACTTCGCATTTCACGTCCTCAGCTGCCCCCAGGACAAAGTTAAAAGCCTCGCTGACAAGAAAATTCGCCATGCGTCGACTTCACAGCTCTAGTTTCACATTTCTCATTTCTCACTCCCTATGGGGTTTTGGAAAGAATGTGTGTTGAGTAGGAAAAGAGACAAGTTCCTAGAATGACAACGCTAGTATTTTTCCCATCATGCCTGTTAAAAAAAACAGAGCAAATGTTTCAAAAGATAGTCACTAGGTTTGAGCACCTGCCATAGCCCTGTACTATTGTTTAACCTGAGCTCATAACTTGTTATTCTGACCTGAATCCGTATATCATTTGTTCAATCGATTTTCACATTTAAAACAAAAACAAAAGTAAAAGTCTGCTATGAGCATTTTTTGCTTCATGTAAAGAAACCAAATCACTCTAAATTACTTACATTTTCAATTTGATGCTTAAATAGAAAGATACATTTTGAAAGCACGGGCTCAGTGCAGGATTATATCAATGATTATAATTTATTTGTTTGGTTTGCAACAGCCGGAGTTTCCTCTCTTTCAAAAGTCAATGCAGCTTCTCGTCTCACGGATGGAGTCACGTCCCCCGACATCAGCTTTTCAGCATTTTTGCTTAGCTTTTAGTCATGAGCCGCTTTGTTTACATCATACCGTCGCGTATGAAGTACGTCACGCTGTTGAGTCTTCATATGTTTGTGGATACGGCATCATGCAGATGTTTGACATGTTTTGGAGCAGTGGCTGGATGTGGCGCGGTGTAGCTACTAGGCCACTGTCGTCTCTGGTGCGCACTGAACGCGCAGCTTTGGATACGATCAGAACTACAGGTGGACTGGGATACGAGGAACCATCAGTGTTGTCTCTGGACTTAGCAGGGAAACAAGTGGGAAATACAGGTACTTGTCACATAATTAGAATATCATGAACAAGTTCATTTATTTCTGTAATTCAACTTAAAATGTGAAACTAATATATGATATAGACTCATTACATGCAATGTGACATATGTAAAGCCTTTATTTGTTATAATTTATATGATTATGGCGTACAGTCAAATTTTCAAAATATTGTAATTTTATGAGATTTTTTAATTTGGGGTTTAAAGGAACAGGCCACAGTTTTTCCATACTGAGATAATATTCTTACCTGAGCTTAGACGAGTTGATACCCGTCTGGTCTTTGTGCGTGCCCGTGGGAGAGCATGGGCACTTCTAACTTCACCCTGTTTTCAGAAAAGTCTAAACTACAGGTTTAAAAGGTTTAATAAATATAGACACCTGGGAGATCGTAATTGTCTTTGTTTGCCAAAAGGTGGTGTCGCAGTTAGCACTCTGGCTCCACAGCAAGAAGACCTTTGGTTCAATTCCCAGGTCAGGAGGGTTTGCCCAATCACAAAAGATATATGCAATAGGTGCCTCTGGCCTGGACTCGGCTAAAAAAAGAGATTCTGAAATATTTGTGAGAGTTTCCAGGATAAATCAAAGGAAATAAGCATTATCTAATCTAAGTTGCTAATGGTGACCATACGGCACAAAATGCTGCACCCATTGACCATGCGAGTTGTTTTACTGCTCTGTCTGTTAACTTTCACCGACAACAATCATAAATGATTATAAAAGGTGCATCACCTGAAGCCGTAAAACATGACTGACACGTAAAGGCTGCCGCAGTAACCTGCTTTTTTTTTTTAGCACATACCCCCCAAAATATAATCCGAACCAACTAGAGCGATAAACTAGTGATTTCAAGGTCTGATTGCAGGTGATGGATTCGTGTTGCCGAGCCATCTATGCGAGCATTTAAAAATACTCGATAAGGGAAGGGAGTCTCATCTTGCAGCCCAAGGTGTATGACTGATGGATTTGAGTGTTTACCCACCAGCACCGGTGTGATAAATGGGATTAAGAGGGAGAGGAGAGGTGAGGCGATAGGAATGCAGAAATATAGCTCGATTTTGTAGAAGGAGAGCTCGTATTTTATAACGTGTACATTCTCAGTTGAAGTCATGTTAAATCTTGTAAGAAGCTTGGGTGGTTCAGGTAGTCATGTGGCAAGGAGACTAAATTGGGCATAGTTCTTGGCTTTTCCTTTCAAGGGCATTGCATTTTTTATACAACTGAAGGGGGGGGGGTCTTCTCCCAAGAATTTTGAAACATATTTTGGAGTATTTGAACAGGTCTTTGATCGATGTCGCGATTGTATTTCTGAAAATCATCTAGGGGGCCGTAGGATACATGAGTGAGGGCTGGATTGTTCCTTTGCGTGTGGCGTCGCCTACCACTGGTATAGAACGTATTAGTTGCGACACTGTTCAGGAAGGTTCAATAACATGCACTAGCCAGGCTTTAAAACAGATTTTGCATACCAGAGCTTTGGTATTTTTGTCATATAACTTAAAATAATGTATGCATCCACAAAATATCCTACTTATAATAAAATGTAGTAGAAACGCAGCAGAGGGTGCAAACTGGCCCCTGCAGCGTGTTTTGCCTTTTCTGCTAACTGCATTTGTAGTTGCTGTGTTCCACATTGTTCTACTGGATACTTTTGTACATCTTTGCTTTGTTTTGTGAAGTTCAGTGGATTTCATATGGCAGAGAGTTTGTAAACAAACAAACAGCTTATGAGCTAAAGGCATTTGAGACCTACACATTTCTTCTTCTGAAACACCAAACGAGGACAAACAAGAAGGTATCCGGTAAGGTTGGGCCATATCGTATCGCATATCGTTATTGCGATATAATTTTTTTATATCGTTGTAGACACGATATAATTTATGTTACACTCAGCTCCATCAGAGCAGCATAAACACTGACTGTGTAGGACACAGGGACAGGTGAGGAAAGTGACAGGTTAGAAAGTGAAATGAAATGAAGGATGTAAACTGCTTTAGTAGATCATATGTGCGAGGAAATTAGTATGCCATGAAAAAAAATGAAAAAAAGAATCAAATAAAATATCAATACTCAATTTATCTTCCCAATAGGCGTAAGGCTGGGTGTTTGAAGTAATTTGTCTATTGTCAATTATATCGTTATTATTTCTTTGTTATACCGTGATATAGATTTTAGGCCCTAGTATCCGGGAAAGTCTCGCAGCTAAGTCACACAAAATCTTTTATCCCGACTATTGTTCTGACTAATGTTCATTCACTGGAGAATAAGATGGATTATATTCGTCTGCTGCGCTCCTCCCAGAAGATGGTGAAAACCTGCTGTGGAGCGGAGGGAGCTGCGCAGGAGGAAGAGGAAGGAGAAGGTGGAGGAGCTGGGACAAATCCAGGAGGCGGTGCACCGTTTCAAAGGAGCACTGAAGGCAGTACTCCAGTTTCTCCCACCTCCAAAAACATGCTGGTCAGGTTGGCCCACAATGGGCAGTCGCAGCGGCTCAGGACTAACCCAACACCTGAGCACAATTTCGTTGTGCAATAGAACATTGACAAATAAAGCACTTACTTACTTAAATCACTGATTTAATCAGCCATTAGTCAACACGCTGCAGATAAGAAAGTTTGACTACATGCAGAATCAGAGCAAGTTTTGTGAAGGTGTCCGGACTCTAAACTCAGTACATTTACGGATTACTTCATGTGTAGGATGACGTTTTAAAGTGCCCAAGAGAGAGCAAATCCATCTACATTCATCAACATCTTGATTCAGCATTGGATTTAAGCTGGGATTCCCTACTTGACGAGTCATTTTCAATTTAGCCACATTTTGGCCAGGCTTCATGAGCACTGTAGTAGTTATCGAAGTAAAAATCAACACTAAAACACCAACTCTGGATTAAAGAAGAAGAAATGTAAAACAGCCTCTAGGACAGTGCAATGAATTAAAATGGAATCTTAAATCATGTGTGGCACAACCTGCAGTTCAGATTTCCACAAACATGTCCCCGAAATGCATCCGATGCTTGTATTAGTTCATCCTTTTTTCTTCTCTCAAATATGAATACCCCTGGAAGTGTTTAAAATGTGCACAGCGAGCAGAATTTGTATTTCAGAACAAACTGCTAATCCAATTGCAATCTCAATACTGGAAAAATTGCAGGTTGACAGTCTCATTTTCTAAAATGTCACAGCCCGTAGCCCACAGCACACCGCACTACAGTGTAGAATTTTACTAGAGAAACGAAGTCCGAAAGATTTTTTGTCGCTTATGGAGTAAAAGTCAATCCAAAACCCACCTGACCAGGATAGCAACCCCGGCATCATCGCAATTCTCGTAGACTTTAGCCCACGAATCCTGTATCATGACCCTCTCCTTGTCAGTCAGCGGACCCGGGCGCTCCAGGTGGTCCGACTTCCCATCCTCTTGCGCCTTCTCCATCTCTCCCTACAGGAAAAAAACAACAACAATAACAACAACAACAACACAGACACAGTTATAGAGCTGTGAGCAAACACGTGCCTTTTTTTTAATTATAAATGCTGCTGCTGACAGGATACCCTTCCCCCTTTCTTGCATAAAAAACCCCCCAACAAAAAACAAACACTCTTTCTTATACCTTTTTCTTGCAGCCGAGAGAAAGCAAAATAGCCCGGATTCCTCGCGATACCCGCCTCCCTTCCTCCGGCACGGACACAGTCTTGCGGCTCGTCCCTCACCACTGGAGCGGGAGCATGTGTGCAGCAGGAGCACGGGCTGGAAAACACACACAAGAAAACACACGCAGCGAACGAGGAGGAGTCTCGCTCGCTTGCATACACTCTCTCTCCCTCTCTCTCTGTCTTTTTCTCTCCTCAGCGCTCCCTCGCTTTACCCACCTTACCTTTTGTAGGGAGGTATGGTAAACGCGATGAGGACGCCGAAACGACATTCTCAATCATATTAGAGAATTGGGACAGGTAGAGAAAAGCGATGATGTCAAAAAAAAATGGAGATGTATGTTTGGGGGGAATTTGCTGGATTTTGAGATTGACGTTCTGAAATGTGTGGGATTCTAATAATAGTTTAGCATTGTATATTTCAGTCTACTATCATGTCTCCTGGACGTGTTTGTAGCGCATATGACAGGTTCGTATCATTTTGTAATTTTTTATCCAGTTCAATGGATAATATCTGTTGTAAATATTATTCAGTGGAGTGGCAATTTAGAGAATAAAAATAGTGCAAAAAGTTCGACACAAACGGAGGGAGTGTCATATAATTCATTTATTAAGACTCGGGATGTGCTCTCAATATATCGTATCGAAAATATATCTTTATGGAGTACATGACAATACACGTATTGAATCGAGGCACCTGTATCGCGATACACAAAAATGTTTGTCTAACCACAGTCTTTATTTAGAACGTATCACAACAGCTCTCTAACTACTCCAATAAAAGACTTCAAGTGCATATGACAGGTTTTAATGCTTCTGAAAATATGACTTATTTAGATGGATAACATCAGCAGTTCCATAGCAGTTTGCCTCACTCATTTCCCATTGACATAACATGGTTGCACGGCAACAGATTACAATTGTTTGCCTTCATCTATGTCACTTCCTGTCGGATTCCAATAAGGAAGTGAAACTATAAACATCACAAAAATGGCCAAACTAAAGAAAGCTGGGTACAATCTTTAGCAAAATATTAAATAGAATTGTGTTAACTATGTTTTAGCAAAAATGGTGTCTAATGTGTCATGCACTTTAAAGGGATAGTCTGTTAGTTTGCAAAGGGAGGAGAGATAGAGTGAAATTTGAAAGTAAACAGTCAAATCCCTCCCCTCTTTAACCAGAAAGCCCTTCTTAGTTTGCAAAATGAGGAGAGCAGGAACAGAATTTTTAAACGTAAACGATCAAGCTCCTCCCCCTCCCTCCTGACTGGACCGCACAGGTTAGTTCACAGGAAAAGCTTGTCTCATTGGTCAACGTGGGAGGATACTAGACTCTGATTAGTTACTGTGATCCAGGAAGTCCAGAAATAATATAGATGTATATTATTACTTACTTTACATCAAAACGTAAGACCAGGTGGTCGATTTTGCACATATTATATAATTTGTAAAACATTTAGATTTGCAGACTATCAAGTTAAAGTGTATGCTGAGCTTATACATGTTGTGCACCAAAATATCATTTTTTTCCCCTTATAGTTCAGAATATTTCTTGTATTATGGACACTCTATTGAGATACACTTGAATTGCAATACGTATTGTATTGTAAAAAGGCCTTTGCCAAAAATGTCTGTTGAGAATTTTGATCGTCGGCCTTGGTATCAATGCTTAAATCAAGAAAACTCTGTGAGAAAATACTGTATATTGACGTTAAATATTATCTTACAAGCTTGCAGTGATTCAGGTCTGTTGGTAAAGGGTCCAAAATTAACCGCAGAGAGGAAGAAAGCAATAAACCTAAACCAGAAAGGAATAGAGGAATAAGACAATTTGAACAGTCAAACGGAAAAATTCTAATGATGATAGTTTGAAGGTGGGTCCAGAAACTACAACAGCTTAGAACCACTGCTCTATAAAAATGCCTTCAGGTGGCACTTTCACTTCATGGGGCGATTAGATGTGCAAAATAACTGTTTGTAAATGTCCAAACTGCAAGGCTATCAAGCTTTTGAGTTATATAAGACCACAAAAACGATATCCCTGCATCACCTGTTAATTTTCACTCCCAATAATCAGAAGGGATTAAAGAAGAGCTAAAACAAGGAGATAAAAAGGTAGCATGATGAGATGAGGGTCGTAGAAGCAAAAATCCTCAAAATGATTTATAATACATACACATCAGCAATGACGTCAACATATGACAAATATTTTGGGAAGTTGATGAATTTTGAGGAGATTAACCTGCCAGGACACTGAATTTGTGCAAAGCCATGCCACAGTAAAGTATTAAACCTGCATGACGTCTTTCAGATAGATTTATATTTATGCCTAGCAGCCGGTGACAGGATAGCTAGATATCAGTGTAAATAATCAGTGCAACAGTGATAACGGTGGTTTCTCATTTCGATAACAATGCTCTGTACTGGGCAGGAACCGTCATGTCTCAGGAATCAATCATTTGTATGAAAGAGAAGTTGAAAAGAGGGCAAATATAGAAGCATCAGATAGGGAGGGCTATTTAAAGCCTTACCGGGGAGGTGCAATGTTCAGTAGGTGTGAACCATGCACACATAGACCTGTGTTAAACATTGACAGAGCGCCTGGTTGTACATAGCCAAAGACATGCACACTGGCGAAACTGCAGGCAAAATGGTATACACATCCTGATGTATGTTTGCATATTTGGTTGGTTCTGAAATAGATTCTTCTTAAAAACAGACATCGCTATCAAAAAGTAGGTCTCATAAGGTAAAATTAAAAACGGTGTAGGCTAGAGTGCAGTTATTTAAATAATAACTTTTTATATTTTTTTTTTACATAAAACGACCAAACTGCCGTGAAACAGACCCTGTTCTGTTTACACTAGGCCTAGTGTATTTCTTTGTATTCTCAGGCGCCTGGCACAACTAATTAATCATGACATCTAGTGGACAACTGTGGTATCACCAACACTCTGTTCAATTTGACAGTCTGCCACGCCACTGTGCGTGCAAATTAATAAATTCAACCCCATTTCACATCAAAGACCAAATCGGCGGTTAAAAGTGCAGGGGGGTCAGATTAAGATCTCAAAGAGCTGCAGACCTCAGAGGGAGAAAATCCATCACATAGCCTTCAGTCACAACAGACCTGCCGTATCAAGAAAGTCTGGATTCAAGGCTTATTTATATCAGCCAGGAAGAGCACAAGGATTAGTGGAATTAACCCTTGAAGGTTTCATTTCAGCACCGGTGGATCTGAAAACACGCGTGCACAGATGAGAACACTTGCCCATAATCACTTTGATTGGTTTAAAATGGCATAATTTCTGTACGCACGGTTGCCCCTTGAACTTTTGATTGAAATATGGTTCTTTTACTCAGTAGGCACATTGGGTTGCCTTGTGTATGAAATGCGCGGTATTATTAACTTGCCTTGCCTTTACATTGGAGATGTATTTCTCTAGTCATTATGTTTTCAAATCGAGCAAAGCTACAGAAAACGCCTGTGAGGCCAACTGCGTAAAACGTCGTGTTATCCCCCTGTATTACATCATTTATCAACGGTTACACAGACCAAAATATGAGATTGTTGTAATGAGCGGTAGAAACACAGACAGATACCTTTCGCGAAGAGCGGCGAGAGGGGGCTCGACCCAGCAGGCTTCCGTAGATGTTGGTTGTTGCTGCTTAGCTAGCTACCTGTGACAGGTGCTGCTAACAGATCCGTCTGGTCCCGCAGCAGCAGCGTGCTGGAGAAACACCATTCTCAGTGATGTTAAGTGCAGGTTTAGGTTAGCTCATCTTGTTACCGTGACCAATGAGTGGTGATTCCGGAGCCCATTTTGATCACACTTTAAGCTAACATTGGCGTAAACTCGTGTTAGCCTCTGCGCCGAAAACCGTTATCTGAAAGCGCCGCGGCAGATTTTTTTGGGTCATTTTTTGTATTTTTTGCAAACCCACAACGATGAATGTAGCAAAAAGCGGCTACCGTGTTTTCTCTGCGAACTCATCCGCAGCGTGCACAGAACTGGCCAAAAAGATCACAGAGTAAGTATCCGTGGCACCCAAATCATCATTTCTAACACCTCCATTGTTATGAAGCTGAGCTGCTCCTCGCTAGTGATGCGTGACCTCTTGCTTTCATGTTATTCCTGTGTGTACGAGCTGTACCCGAGGGCCAACTCCTCTTCCTGAGTCATTTATTGCAATTCATGGATGGGAAACCGCTAACTGTCTATCGAAAGTGTATTTGCATTTTAGACTAATTTTGATACACTTAGCGTACATTTGACAACTCATCATGCTTCAATGTTGTGCTATAAATACAACATCCATCCATCGTTCACTGATTTCAAATACGTGGCTCAGTGGTTAGAGTATTCGTCCAAATGTTGCTGTGTGTCCTTGAGCAAGACACTTCACCTACCTAGCTTATGTGAGAATGATGGCGCTATATAGGACAAGATGCATTGTTACATACAGAGAGCACATAAGAAGTAACAGAGGAGGAATAGGGTAAAGCATTTTCAATTTGGTAGACTAAGTTATTTCTTTACAAAATACAACTCTCTGTGAAGCGTTTTGATTTGTCTCCTGCCTGACCTCAGCTGTACAAACAACACATTCTGGGTGTGTTCATGTTTACAGGCGACTTGGAGTTGAACTGGGGAAGTCTGTGGTATTTCAAGAATCCAACGGTGGTGAGTTTGCTTAGTTTAAACAGTTTGCGCGGTCTCACGTTAAGGTTCAATCGAAGCGCACTTCCACATTTAGTTATAAGAAACTCTTAATGCCATAGATCAGTGGTTCTCAAGTGGTATGGCTTTGGGACCCACCACTACCCACAATTTTTTATTGCACAAGCTGTAGATATGTCTATAAGACTGAAATGATGGTAGAAACAACCCAATAACATTAATATTAACAGACTCTGGTTGTGTTTCCATGCAGTTTTAGATGGAAAATATTGAAGAAGAAAAAAAGTCCCTACCCACTGAAAATGGTCCCGCGATCCACTTTTGGGTCACGACCCACCAGTTGAGAATCACTGACATAGATGGTTTTCAATGACATCACATATGGAGTAATTGTAAACATAATAGCCATAGCTTTTGAAGAAATATAGAGAATAAACTACACATTTTGTGTTAGGCTATTAGCCCTGTTCCTATGTTTTTGTTCATTATAAAAGGCGCGTGTGACTAAATGACACGTGTTTGCTACGGTTAGCTAGGAGTAGCTCACAAATCATCTACACATCAGCTCAAATCAGTTATTACTGATGAGAATATGTAAAAACAACCCTCAGACTTGGGTTTAACTTGAGTAAACAACACTTCTCCACACAGTGCAGGAATGTTAACCTACTTCCCTTCCAAACAAGCACTACCACCGTGTTTCGGCCTCCAAGAATGTCACACAAAAATCATCTACAGTCTCTACAATTGTTTAAAACATGTTTTCTCTTTGGATAACAGAGACTAGAGTTGAAGTCAAGGAGTCTGTACGTGGTCAAACCATTTTTATCATCCAGACTATTCCCAGGTAAGTGCAAACTTAATATTGATCTGTTTGTGTTGATTTTGCTGAATACTTTGGTTGTGTTGTGCAGAGATGTTAACACGGCCATCATGGAGCTGCTGGTCATGGCCTATGCTCTTAAAACGTCCTGCGCAAAGAACATCATCGGAGTCATCCCGTATTTCCCCTACAGCAAGCAGTGTAAGATGAGGAAGCGAGGCTCCATTGTGTGCAAATTATTAGCTTCTATGTTAGCTCGAGCTGGTAAGCAAAAGCAGGGCATCTAGTTGGGGGTTGTGGTTAAAGTCAATGTTCTTACGTGTCTTATTTCTGCTCCAAAGGATTAACGCACATCATAACTATGGACCTGCATCAGAAGGAGATCCAGGGTTTCTTCAGTTTCCCTGTGGACAACTTGCGCGCCTCGCCATTTTTGATACAGTATATTCAAGAAGAGGTAACTGTCATTGGAACTGCTCAACTTGCGTCTCATGATCGAAAGGTCGCGGGTTCGAATCCCAGCTACCACAAATGCACACTGTTGTTGTGTCCTTGGGCAAGACACTTCACCCTACTTGCCTGCAGTGTCTGCGTACATTGGTGTATGAATGCGAGAGTGAATGGGTGATTGGTTCCTTAGTGTAAAGCACTTTGGGCCTGATAAAGGTAGAAAAGCGCTATATATGTTGAGTCCATTTACCATTTACATGACGTAAAGGTGCTATACGCAAGTCTCTGAGTTCTTGCAGACCTATGCCCCCTTTGGCGAGAAGCGGAATTGCATCCAGAGTTGTGCACGCTCATGGACCACATGCACGCTTGCACGAGCTGTTCAGAACACATCAGCGACGGCGATTGCACAAATCTTTTGTTTAGAGTCGTAATGTCTACAGAGGTAAGAAAGTTATACATCTGTAAGTTATTTTGAATATGTGAAAGGAATTTGCATTTGAGTAAACTACATATTAATGTTTGAGAGGAAAAACGGGGGTAGTTTCTACCTGTTTTGTGTGTTCAGAGTCCACTTATGATTGGATTATAATGGAAAAAATAATAATCACACCAAACACCCTATTAGTTGGTCAAAAAAGTACTAAAATGTCTCAAGCTAATAAACTAATAATCAAATGGCACTGACGTTACCTTCTAAGCTAAAACAGCCTAATCCTCGAATATTTGCCTGTTTCATTGATCTGCTAAGTAGCATATTCCAATAGCAGGATATCATTATTAGAGAGTAATTTGCTCAACATTGTTTTCTAAATATGAAGCTTACATACCAGCATTTTACATCACACTCCACAAAGCTGAACTGATTTACCTAAATAGCCTACAACAGTGCTATTTATTTATTAGGTATTTTGACAGGGACAGTACACATTGATAAACATTTCTGTGAATTGTGCTAATACTTTTCAACTACTGTCCCTGGGCAAGGTGTGTAGTGCCCCCAACACATTTCACTAGTTTAGACATTTAGAAGGGGGAACACATAACATGGAATTAGTTCACACAGTACAAGGTCATATTTGCAGGGAAATACACAGTGCATGGGCCGGTAGTTATGCAGTTCAGAACAAAGCGAACTTGATGTAGATGAATATACAGTTATTTGCTATAGTAAATAGAAGGCCTGCTGTACAATATGAGGGAAGAAAATAAGTACCCCTTTATTTTCTTTCCTGCGATGTGTAGAATAATACAGTATGTATTTTATCACAATAACATATTTTATTTTTTCCTTTAGAATTCCAGCTCGAATCGTTTTGATGTTCCTGTGGAGAGAAGCACTGAGGACAGCAGTGGGAGGGGCAGAGTACACAGAAGACCATGAGGGAGACCAAGGAGGAGAAGCAGAAGGGCGGCAGGGGTAGGGAAGGAGGCCAGGGAAGGGGCAGAGGACAATCAAGATCTAGACTGATCAGTGAGGAGGACAGAAAATTATCCTGACCCTTTTGGCATTTATGTTGGCTATAAAGAAGCACCATTCAGGCATAAACAAGTAGTGAGCACATCAGAAAATATGGCTACGAATTAGGGAAGAAACGGCTTTATTGTAAATATTTAGTTCCATGTTTGTAAAAAATAAATAAATACGCACTGCTTATGTTTGACTTGGAGTCTGTTCAGGAAGCTGATGGCATCCCCTAGAAAAACAAAACATATTTTTTTTTGCCATTAGAACAGTTATTTTATTATGGAAAAGGACATTGAAGTGATGTGGCTAAAACAATTAATGAAAATAGGAATCTTGCATATATACTGTACACTAAAAGAAAAAAACAAATGTTCATTGTAAAACAATGAAAAACTAACACAACATACCTGCCCTCTGTGGACTTGTGACTGCACCAGATCAGCTCTAGGAGGGGGCACAATGCCAAACAGAGGTCCCAGAAACCAAGGGTCATCTGGTCTCAAGCTTCGTTTTCTTGAGAGTTCTCCTGCAGACTGAAGTCGTATTCCTAGAATTTTGTCTGCAGGTCAGGGATGTAACTGTAGTCTTTTGCCTCTTTGTAACCGGTCTGTGACTTCTTCCTGTACAGTCGTTCTTGCCTGCAGAACAAATTATATGACATTAGTTCCCAAAACATGCATTCTATAGGAAAGTCATAAAGTAATTACTTACAACACTTGGCCTTTGTTGTTGACATGCACTGTGGTTGTGGTGGTTGTAGTCCAACGCCGCAAGAAATGTCCTGGCTTCATATGAAAAGGCAAAGGTAGGGAGGGAATGGAAAACGCTCCTCTCCATTAATCTCTCCTTGTTATAAAACACAAACATTACATTAGAAAATGCCTATCATTATCTCAAATACAAAAATTATTCAGATTTACTTACGGAAAAAAAAAAGTCCAGAGACAAGGCACATAAACCCGAGGAGTCCATTCGTCCGTCAGCTAAAATAGAAATACAGATGCATGTCAGCTATTTAAGGATTTGCAAATATATACAGTTTATTACCAAGTGCAACAACACTGTTTTTAGTCTGTAATCGGTTGATAATGGCAGCCCTCTTCTCTGTCCAAAACTCCCTTACAGCTGGTACGCAGTAGAAATGCTGTATCCCGTAGTAGAAGATGTCACCATTCTCATGTATTTGAAGAAGAGGGCGATCTTGGTGTAATTATTCCCAGACAATAGCCCATTTGCTGCAAGCATAAAGTCCTTGCATCCCATGTTTGAGCAATGGCTGGCTGTTCCACATCCACAACTTGTGTCCACGTGGGCAAAACTATGCAGAATAAGCATTACAAATGCACCTACATTATTTTCCATTTGATACTACTGTTCATGACTTTTTATAAAACACTACATAGCCATTTAGTACTCACCCACTCCACTATAACTGCAGTCCCGGTCACAAATGTCCATGACAGCTTCTTCAAGCCCAATGATGGGAAGTTCATCCAATTGATTCTGCATTGGACCACCAGTGCTGTGTAACAAAAACATACACACTTTAAGGCAACTCAGGCGCTACTAAATGCGCAACTCAGGCGCATTGAGTTGCCTTGTGTATGAAATGTGCGGTATAAATAAAATTGCCTTGCCTTGCCTTGCCTTTATTCACACCTTTACAAGGAAAAGGAATTGCATTACGACAAAACATACCACTGAGAAGAATATGACTCGGACTCCCTCAAAAATTCTACTTTCCCTAACCTGAATGCACCTGTTACTGATAAGAAATGTCCAGTACACCTTATCACCTCATTACCACTCACATGGGCCTAAACATGAATCAGTACATGCACACAATTCCCCAATCTTGCAGACAGACAGGGGAAACCCTCTGAAGTTTACCGACTTATGATCAAACATTGAGACGGGCATTCACTGCTCGAACAGTCAACCTGGACCCTCTTCAGAACGAGCGGCAGGCGATAGACCACAGCGCACTGAAATTTTATCTCACGCTCACGCTCGAACATTGCATAAACGAGGGGAAGTCTGATCACTAATAAGTTTTGATCAGAAGATGGGAAAGGCTCAGAAAATTACAGCGATCACAAAAGCATAGGCTTAGTGTCCGTAAGTTAATATCCAATAGAGTGCGACCCCTTAAGGCTCCCCGGGGAGGTCTGCCGGCACTCAGCAAAATTCATTTTTTATACACCGTCCATGAGCAGGTGCGTGCGTCACAACGTCACACGATGTCTCGCGCCATTCTGTGGGCCCCTCGGCTGGGCCCCCCTCCGAGACGTTGGTAGTTCGTGGTTTATGGGTTCTCTTTTTCTTGAGCTTTTCGGCCTTTGTTTAGCATTTCCTGCAGTTTTTATCTCTTATAACACCTTCTCTGCCCGTCTACACAATTAGATAGCCGTTAAACACCCAGTCCTCGTCTACAGATGCAGTACACAAGGTCAAAGATCAGCCATTCTTAATTATAGCACACTGTTGCTAGGGAGATTTCGCATTCATCTCGTTCTTTCAACAACCACAAAGATATAGGGGCAACATAATCGGAGCTGAGAGCTTTCTCCCAATCGGCTGTAAATGACCAACCACTAACCACAGATTAACCACTAATAATCCTGCAACAATAACACCCATCTGTCCTTCCCTGATTGGTTTACTCCAATTCCTGTTAGCTCACAGGAGGATTGTAGAGAACGATAACCTTAAATCCCGCTGTTTTTGACTGAAAGAACTCGATAAATAATCTACCAGGACAATTTAAAACTTTTTTCATGTGAATATGAACTTGAATAAAAAAAATATTATTCATAAGGCTGCACAATATAAGTCTATATTATGTATTATGATTTTTGCAACCAACTCTTTAATATCCATGTTGCAAAAATTATAGTCAAATATCACACCCTTTTCTCATATTTTGCTGCCACACTTTTTAGCAACTGAGTTTTTATTTTACATGAACTGATCTAACTCGCTGTGTGTTTCAAACTCTGTTCTTTTGGCAGATTCCAGATTACAGGAACGCCATTATTGTTGCAAAGTCACCAGCAGCAGCCAAGAGGTGAGTAAGTTCATCAGAAAAGAGCTTAGTTTTAGCATCAACTGTTTATGTTTAGACCAAATGTTTTTGTCAGATTCATCTTTGACTGACAAACAAACGGACAGAGCGGTAAACGCATGTTCTCTCTCCTTCAGGGCGCAGTCGTACGCCGAGCGCTTGCGGCTGGGTCTGGCTGTGATCCACGGAGAGGCGCAGTGCTCTGAGTCCGACATGGCTGACGGGAGACACTCCCCTCCCAGTGTGCGCAACACCACCGGACACACGGGCCTAGAGCTGCCCTGTAAGAACACAGACTACACACATAAAACATACTGTTATCTGTCATACCATCAACACATTCAGCCAATATATGACACGCTCGTATACATCAACAATCAGGGCTGCACAGTATAAGACTCTCTCGATAATTGTTAGAACAACATTATTGTGATATTTTGCTCAACAATTTCAACACCTTACGCTGTACAACTTTTTTCATTAAACTGTGTCCAAAAAAGACTTAAAAAACACAAAATCATCTTAAAAACAAGGCTGAAATGGAAGTAATTGAGTAAAACATTTTACAATATCGGCTATCGGCCAATCTAGCGCTGATAAACAAGTTACAATACAAGTTTGTTATACATAAGTTTCATTAAACCTGAACCTGGAGAATTAAATCACTTAGTTTGTTTTAACCTCCACAATTGTATATTTGATCGCGCAAAATGCCGCGGCTATCAACAGTATGCTAATGCTAACGGCCGCATGCTAATGCTAACGAATTAAAGCTGGGACAGAAACTATGATTGAATCTCCTAAAGTAATAAAATAAAATCGGCCAGTGCTGCAGTGGCCAAGTATTTGTTTACTGGATTATAGACCAGACATTTTGGGAAAAATCAGCCAAAAATATCGGCTGTGCATATCGGCATCGGCCTTAGAAAAACCCATATCGGTTGACCTCTAATTATAATTTGTTGATGTTCTGTATGGTCAACCCAAATAGTCAGTATACGACTTCATAGGGCTGTCATGATAATTACTATATCGACTTATTGTAAATAACAGATAAACTATAAATTTTTGGGCTCAATATTTATCGTCTGTACATTTAGGCAAGGCAAGGAAACTTTATTTATACCGCGCATTTCGTACACAAGGCAACTCAATGCGCATTTATTAGCATTTCCACCCTATTTTGTCTAAGACTTTGATTTCTAACTGAAGCAAATTGAGTTGCATTATATTTCATGTTTATTGCAGCTTGTGTGGTATTTTAGGATATGATGATGCACTTTTAGAACAAAGGTTTACTGTCATTTTTATGCCTGAGAGTTGACAGTATCTGGCATCGTTAGAGTTGATAATAACATTTGTCGCGATACTTTACTGCCTCAATATATCGAACTTCAAATTTGTTATTGTAACAGGCTTACGACTTCAGTCAGATTTTGACACCTAAGGACTACTGTGACGGTGAAAATACATATTTTTTTCAGTTTTTGATGAAAAAGAAATTCGGTCAAAATACCGTTTTAAAAATTGGGTATAATGCCTTATAATGTCAGCAAAAGTGTAAACTGCTATATTTTTGTAATATTGCGGTGTATTGTGCAGCCCTAGTGTCCATGATACTTACCTTTTTACATCACTCACTGAATGTCCAATTGCAACTGCATTACTACTACCTCATTGCTGTGTAAGTACCAGGGATGTAACAGTAATTGCGATACTGCGATTTCATGAAATTAAAATTCCCGATTGCAGCTCCTTTGTTTAAATGCATTATTTTCTTGGAGTAGCACGATAAAGAAGAGGGAAATAGACCATGATCCTTTGCTCTGTTTCTATGCATCTGACATGAAAATAATCCGTTCAATTAAAGCTTTATAATGTTTTTGGGGAGGAATAATACAATATGACACCACTAAAGCTTTAACTTCATAAGAAGCATAAGCGCTTCCCCACAATTAAAAATATATTTATATTGTACCGTGAAATTTGGATATTGTTACATCCCTATTAAACAGTAATTCTAACACCAAGTCAAGTACTAAATTTCTCCTTGTTTCTTGGCTCATAGGCTGATAGGCTTAAATTGTGGTGTTTACGCAGTCGCCTAAAATTAAACCAAGTGTATTTCCTCTGAGACTAATCCAAAGTAAGATCCTAATATGGCAAATGGTTGTGTCATTGGCAAATGACTTCCTGCATTTTGTCCTGTATAATTTTGGTCTGTATTTGTAAAGCTTGTGTTCACACAGTATTCTAACCTAGACTTAAAAATCCTCTTTTAGAACCAAAATTAAACTTGTCTATTGAAGGAATTGCTTATTCTGAATTGCTGAGGATTTTCCAGTCTTGGCTTCACATGTTTGTTTTGTCGGATAAATGTGCATTTTTTTGTTAATGTGGTGTTTATTTGTTGGTAATAGCAGGCAAACAGCAAGCTCCGTTCCCTGGCATAGAGCTCCCAAGTATGACCATATAATAACCTTAACTCAATTCTGAAATGACTCCTCTTCCAATGGTTTTTGGACTTGTGCATGTCGACAGGGTTTGTGCTGCATCATGTAATTACACAGTCTGGAGTCTACATACAAAATCAGTTCAACTTTTTTTTTTTAAGACGAGGCCAAAAAGATTCACACCAGCTTTTCGACTTGGTGAATATGTATGACACCAGGCTGCTAATTCTACAAGATGCTGAAAAACCCAAACTGTTTTTTTTGTGTTTTATCTTCAAAAATCTTAACGAACCTAATCTGAACCACACCAAACTTTCCCTTTTTTTTAACTTAAATCTCTGGACTCATCTTGCCAATCAACACATGGTGCACCCACCCACTTAAAACCTGTTAATCTAAACCCAATAAATGTTTGTTCTTTGCATGTGGTGACGATTAAGCATGTTTTGAAAGCTAACCTCAAAATGATGGTGTGATGGAGGTCTGCAAAGTGAATGGTTCAGCCCCGCTCTCAGCCCTACGTTACGTCTATGTTACCAAATCGTGTATCTACATAATCTCTCAATACATTTAGCTCTGTTTGATGGTTTACCCAGTCTGCCCAAACACTTGTCAGTTAGTGTGTGACCAAGCAGATAACGCAATTATATTGATAAATGTCTGGTTCTGGTGCTGTGGGCCTCTTGGTATTCAACAAACCATCTTTGTTTGTCTATTAAAACTCCTTCACAATCAGCTGGACTGACTGATTGTGTACTTTGATGCCTTTCCCCTTATAGCGCTACGTTTACATGCACACGCTTTCATGCTTATTAGCCTTGAGTGGCCATACCGCCTTTGCTATGCCAATCCGTCAGACCTTGGAAGCTAAGCAGGGAAGGGCCTGGTTAGTACTTGGATGGGAGACCGTTTGGTAACACCAGGAAGCCTGGCGAATGTAGTGAGTGAGTGAGTGGTTGGTGGTGGTCGGAGGGGCCGATGGCGCAAACTGGTAGCCTCGCTTCTGTCAGTCTACCCAGGGCAGCTGTGGCTACAATAGTAGCTTACCACCATCAAGTATGGAGTGAATGAATAGTGCAATGTAAAGCGTCTTTGAGTGTCCAGAAAAGCGCTATATAAAACCGATGCATTATTATTATTATTATTATTATTTTATAAATTTATAAATCAGAGTTGACAAGATGCGTCACAGCAACATCATGTGACCAACTCTGAGGACGCTTGCAGAAACTGAACACTTGAAACTGTTAGGTATGAAAAAAACACCCTGGTCTGATGGAAAAGAAAAAGTTCAGTACAGTACAGATACTACGGGTGCAGTAGCCATGCTCGCCAGCAGAGAGCAGTATGAATATGTTTGAAACAAGGAAGTGGTTTGTATCATTACGACATACTTTCAAAAAAAGTAGCTCACAAAATTTAGCAAAAACAATTTGCTCCCATTAGTTCATAGTTAATTTGTGCTGATGCGCACCACCAGAGTTTGGGCGCATTGACAAGTTGGACCAAAAAAAAAAGAAGATTTTCCCGGGAAGCAGTCCAGAGTTTACTTGGTGTAGACAAAGTGTGAACATCGCCTAAATCATGATTTTAAATATGCACTGCCGCACCAAAAAATAAAATAAAAATGCCACTAACTGGATTTAACAAACTGTTGTGATCTGGGGTCCCTGTTGTCGGTGAGGTCTAGGTTCAGCAAAACTTACGTGCCCAAAGAATGAGATCAGCTGACAATCTGAACATCCTGAATGACCAGGTTTTTCCATGAAAGGATTTCTTCTTCCCTAATGGCACGGGAAAGAAAGAGTGATTCAAAGAGCGTGAGATGGATTGGCCACCACAGAGGCTAGACCTTAACCCTTTGGGATGTGCTGGAGAAGGCTTTGCACAGTGGTTACTAAAGGCGGTAACCAAAATTAGCGCATGCGATTTTTGTGTTTTTGGTCGGGCAAGTGTATCATGCTGCATATGCTTAGCATCCTTAAATTGTCTTGCACTGCAAATGCAACCGCTTCCGCTGAAGTTCACACTTCACTGTAAAACGCACTGAATCGCAATAATGATAATCTCTCCCAAAAGGGCAGGTCATGATTCAATTCCGATCCAAAGATTTGGTTGAATTGGTGTCACCGTAGACCCACTTCATAGACCAGTTGTAGCAAGTGTCCTTTTCATTGCGGTGCATGTAAAGGTAGTGTTGTGCAGCGGTGATGTCCTGCTGAACTAACCCTGACTAGTGACAGACTGTACGCAGTATGAAGGATGCCCTCTGAAGTGCTTGTGTGATCCAGTTGCCTGTTGCATATTTGGTCATATGCAGCCCGGGCTTGAGGATGTGCCGCTGGGTGTCCAAGCACTGACGTGTTGCCTTCCGATTGGGTATCCTGGGCAGAAAACCCCCGATTGCATTCGATCGTTTTGCATGGCATGTGCTCTACTACCAAGTTTGGCATTTTAGTCCAATCTCCAGGTGGGGTAGAATGGGGCAAACATGTTTCTTTGAGAGAATTTTGTAATTTGCTTTTAATAATACTGCATTTCGTGATTTTTCCAAACATCCAATAATCATCCTTTTTATTAATGATTCTATTTGTATAAAGCACAAAACATTTTCTCAACCCATTTTACCCAATCTACTGAGATTATTAATTTTGATTTGAGAAAAGCAGCACATATTGTCGTTGACGGTGCTGTCGTATGCTTTCCATTTCAGTGATGATGGCCAAAGAAAAGCCTCCCATCACTGTAGTGGGTGATGTTGGGGGAGAATTGCCATCATTGTGGTAAGTCGCTGCTTGAAAGCTCTGTGTAGAACTGTTTTTCATGATGTGCAGTAGGGCTGAACGATATGGACAAAATTTCATATCTCGATATTCATGCCAGATATCTCGATATCAAAATGATACTATGGGTTAGGTGAAAACTAAGCATTTTTCAGAAAAATAAAATCATAATACAAAAGAGTGCAGTTTTATTGATGAAAATCTATATTGTTTATATCTTGCTTTTTCAATTTTAATATTTTGAATGTTCATATCTCGATATAAATACGCTAACGATATATTTTTCTTTTGCGATATTGATATCTTGAATGTTCATATCTTTATCAATACGATAACGATATATCTTTCAGCCCTAATGTGCAGTGAAATCCCTTCCCCCAAATGCCATATAGTTCTAAATATAAAGTGGGAGGTCTGGGTTTTGTCCAGAAAATTCCTAATTACTTAAAACACACATTTACAGCCACAGTTTGATTTACCAAATGAATGTTTGTCTGAAAGCAGCTGCTGTGGCGAACAGGAAAACGCCTCGCCAGTAAATCTGCCACTTTGTCTAATAGCAACATTATTTCTGTTATCGTTATCTGTTATCAAACAATATAAATGTAAATTATATTTTTTGCACTCTTGAATGTGACATTTTTTTGACAAAGTTATAAATGTTTTACCCGATTGTTAGTGATCGTGACCACAAACATCTTTCACACTGTGCTGTCAAAAAAATATGTAAATTAATGTTTTGTGTTTTTCCACCAGGATGACATCATAGACGACGTAGGAGATTATGTTGCGGCGGCGGAGATTCTGAAAGAGCGGGGAGCGTATAAGATCTACATCATGGCCACTCACGGTCTGCTGTCTGCGGACGCGCCTCGCCTCATCGAGGAATCAGCCATAGATGAGGTGGGGACATATGTGCGATCTCAAAGATTAGCTTACAATATCTGTCAGAATTCAAAGTTAGAAATTTAAAGTTATGGCCATAATCTGCCATTTTGTTGGTAAAAGGCAACGAATTGTATAGAGTAACATCAACATCATTTTTTAAAAAGTAAACAAAACAACAGCACCATTGAATTCTAATGCTTTAATGTGAATCTCAGTTTATGTAATGTAAAAGGAAACTGAGAATTTAGCGCAGTCATAACACAATCCCTGTCTTTATACACACATGAGAGATAATTTTTGATGTTTTCTAAAATTGGTAGATTTTCTAGCCTGCTGTAGCACCTTTCCCAGGAGACCACCAACATAGAGGGCCCCCATATTTGCAAATATCCATCCATCCATCTTCTTCCACTTTTCCGTTGCCAGGTCGGGGGGGCAGCTGTTGGAGCTGCCCAAATCACATTGCACCAGCCCCTATGGCTCCTCTTGCAGGTGGTGGGTCCACAGAAGGACGGCCTCATGGTTCTAACCGGGCCTGTTGGTCTCTCATAAGGGGCTTCTGAACCGCTCTTTGTCTGACCCGTCACCTAGGACCTGTAGGGGAGACCCTACCAGGCGCACGAAGCCCTCGACAACAGAGCGCCAGAATCATTCGGGCGCTCAAACTCCTCCACCACGTTAAGGTGGCGGTTTCAGGGGGGGATATTTGCAACTATTCAGTTTAAAATCATAAACCTGTTAGTCCGTTGTCTGTATTTTGTTAGCTATTTTAAACATTGCCATAAAAATAAAAGTGAGGTCCTCTATTATGCAAAATCCAGAACTTAATAATACTTTAGGACGCCTTCTTATAACGTATGGTGCGTTCCAGGCAACTGGTAACTGGTAAATTTCCCACCTTGCACTTGGAAAAATGCCTTGGAACGCCGCTCGAACTGGTAATTACAACTTGGAAGACTGCTACGAGTTCGTATACGAGATGAAGACAGTAATGGCGGCCCCCAGTGGAGGAGCGCCACTAATGTTAAAACTGTAACAAAACCACTGCATCAGTGATGTGTATGTTACTTTTGGTCACAGCTTTCAACATAACGTTAAGTCGCATGTTTTTAATTAGATCTGGTTTGGAGAAACTTTGATATAATGTTAGTATTGTATGAGCGAACGGTTGTAGCATTAGCCGTTCTGTTTACATACGAGTTTAATCAACTGGAACGCTCGCTTCATTCCAGTTTCCAACTGAGTTAAGCCATAAGCCACGCCCCCGCAAATTTTCATTGGTTGTCATTCCAAATGCAGCTTTTTCAGTTGACTTTATTAAGTTAATGTCTATGCACGCAAATGACACATGACTTCCAAGTGGATCCTAAGTTGGTGCTTCCATATCCTGTCTCTGTTATTTCCCTATGAGGTCTTGTCTAAAAAAATGTATTGTTCATGGAAACATCACTGACAGTGAGATACTGATCCGAAATGGCTCACTACGTGTTAAAAACATTACGTTGGATGTAAATTCATGACTGCAGGAAACGTCTGTGTTTGTTTAGGTAGGACTTTTTATCTTAGCGGCTAGTATCAATAAACACCACCTCAAAAATTAAACGTCTAAAAAGTATTTATACTAAAGACAGGCGGATTATTTTTTGAGCAGGCTCGTTTAAAATCTTGTAGCTATTTTCATTTTTAATTTGTGTTAGCCGTTAGCTTCAAGACAAAAACACTTACTGTAATGAGCATGGAAGTTTCCTCCAGCAAATATTTTGCTCCTGGCGTGATGTTTTTAATATGATGCTAGTGACTGTCCACCAGTAACTCACTGTCTGCCATGTAATCTTCAGCTATTTATTTTTTAGACAAGACCTCATAGGGAAATAACAGAGACAGGATACGCAAACGACTACTTAGAATCCACTCGGAAGTCACATGACGCTCGCGTGCATATAGCCTATTAAAGTTAGGGTTAGGATTAAGGTTACGGTTAAGGTTAGGGTTAGGATTGGGTAAAAGGATTTGGTTAGAGTTAGAACAATGTGGGGGGGGGCGGGATCATGGCGTAACTGGGTTGGTAAGCGGAAAGACGCAGAACGCTCTGAGGTCGTAAGTCGTAATTTTCAAGTGGAAAAGATACCAGTTACCAGTTGCCTGGAACGCACCACTATAATAGGCTCTGTGCAAGGAATGTAGCCTAGCAACATGATGCTAACTTCCCAGGGTAACAACTGTTTCCTGTTTGTGTTTTAGTCCTATCTTGCTCAAATAAATATATGTTAACGTACGTCGCTGAAAACAAGCAGCTGGTGGATAGTTGCTGGTGGATAGGTGAATATGTTTAAAACTTTATTTAGGATGTAAATAATTCGTTGGAGACTTGAAGCTAAAGACTAACGTTAATTTGATGCTAACAAATTGTAAAAACAGGACCACCATCTGAAAAAATGTTTGTGAAACACACTCGGCTTGACATTTATTTAGGTTTTCTTTTACGCTGTAAACCTTTTTTTATTTATGTTAAAATGTGGACAGGAAGTGTCTTCACCCAACACTGGCCAACAGGAAGTTAGCCAAAAATATACCCTGCACAGAGACTATCAATAGTTTATGAAAAATAAAATAATTCATGAAGTAATTCAGCCCCATACATAATCCTTAACATCTGAATAAACTGAAAATGTCTACTACAGTACGGGAGTAAAATTGTATCAGACTTTGTATTTGTATCATGTAGCAGTTCCAGGTATCACTTCCTTAACCACACAATACTAACTGCCAAACATATATTCTCCTTCTCCCAATCCAGTTTGAACACTTTTAAATAATTATTCAAATGTTTTTTCCCCTCACTCTACATATTCTTTGTCCGTCGTCAGGTGGTGGTGACCAACACCGTCCCGCACGAAGTACAGAAGCTGCAGTGTCCCAAAATTAAGACTGTCGACGTGAGCATGATCTTAGCTGAAGCCATAAGGCGCATTCACAACGGGGAGTCCATGGCTTACCTGTTCCGTAACATCACAGTCGACGACTAGAGGTGGGTCCCCAACAAGCCATACTGTAGAAACATGAAATTATATGCCTGCCAGGATCTATATACTCAATACTAAGTGAATTTAACAATATGATGATTGAAATTTTCCAACAATGGAAAATGTACTGCAGTAATGAAGGAGTCAGTCGTGAGCTTGGTTTTATTTAGTCCTGCTGCTCGACTGAAATAATTTAGACAAAAGTGGACAAAAGTCTTAAGCAGCAAGTGAAAAGTTCTGTCTATAACACAGAAAATATATTTTTCTCTTGACAGTTATCCACTATCTTGAAAAACTAATATTATAGTCATCCTTACCGAACTTTTTACACCTGCCTAAGACTTGAGCTCAGTTTTTATCTTTTCATAGTTGACAGAGTAAAGCAAAAAACAAAACAACAGCTTTTTATTTCTAGAATATTTTATTTCAATATCTTGAAGAAGATTTACAACATTCAAGTGTCTTGATATTTTTACTGACCTTTTGCACACGGCACCCCAAGGAAGGTAGGAACGAAATACTGCTGTGAAAAATGTATTTACTGTATGTAATATTTAGACAGTGGAGCTCAACGGTCCCGCCCAAATTCCCATTAAAAGTTATATATACATATACACATACACATATATACACACACACACACATCTGTGTACTTCTATCTTAGTGAGGACACTCATAGACATAATCTTAATCCTAACCCTAAACCTAATCTAAACCCATTTCTAACCTTAAAACCACATCTTGACCCTCAAACAGTCCTTCAAATAAGTGAGGACCACCCAAATGTCCTCACTTTACAAAAATGTCCTCACTCTTTTGGTTAAAAACTCAAACTGGTCCTCACAAAGTCATAAGTACAGGTACACACACACACACACACACTTGTCATATAATTAGAATATCATGAAAAAGTTCATTTATTTCTGTAATTCAACATAAAATGTGAAATTATTATATGATATGGACTCATTTCATGCAAAGTGACATATGTCAAGCCTTTCTTATAATTTTGATGTGTATGGCTTCCAGTCCATTTTCTAAATATTAAAATTTTCTGAGATTTTGAATATGGGGACAAGCTGAGCCATAATCATCAAATTATAACAAATAAAAGCTATACATATCTTTCTTTGCATGTAATGAGTCTATCATATATTAGTTTCACAGTTTAAGTTGAATAACAGAAGTGAATGCACTTTTTCATGATATTCTAATTATATGACGAGCGCCTGTGTGTGTGTGTGTGTGTGTGTGTGTGTGTGTGTGTGTGTATATAGCCAAATTTTCAAGTGTTTTGCCTTTTCTCATTTGTCGAGGGTCTGTAGTTACCACCATTAGCCTCTGTAGTGTTTAAAAATTATTTGGAAAAATGAATGGGAATTTTACTTCCAGAAGCAGGGCTCCACGGTGCAGTAGTAGTTTGTTTACGGCATACCTCACTGTGTTAGCATTTAAGAAGAAAATCCACTGTCGGTATTTATCTCTATGAAGAAGGTACAAGAATTTATTTTGTGTTTTGAATGTGACGAAGAAAGTTCTATATTTTTTTAACACAAAAACATAATCGTCAAAACTGAAGTCTTAAATGTACAAACGAGGCAGATTGCACTACATTTCAGCCATTTAAATAATTACGCATTGAGAACTGTGTGGCAGTGCGTCTAATATCCTTATGAGCTCATTGTTTAATTTCCTAGGTTTGGGGGCAAATTTTGGGTTGTATTTGTCATATGCATCGACTGATCTATCAAGCCTGTATTGTAGTCCATTGTAATGTAGATATAATTTAAACCAATAATTCTGAATAAACAGGCAGTACACATTGTAACGAACACAAATATTGGTTTTATTTGCATAGCTCAATAGAGTTTTTGATCAAATGTTTTAAGTTGAACGTTATGGCCAAAGTCTGACACTGATAAAAGGCAACAATGCCCAAATAGAAACATTAGCCAAAAATAAATAAATCAACATACACTGTAGGAGCAGAATACTTAAATGTGAGTTTCTGGATTCACAATTTGTTCAACAGCTCTTTTGTTTACTTTTATTTTTGGCTAATTTTGCTCATTACTTTCATCATAACTTTTGATCCCAATGTTATTTACTGTAATCGTCATGGCAAATTCACACAATACATAATGAAAACTGCTAAAGACATTATTTACCGGTTGCTGAAGAGTTGAGTTTTGTTCCTTGTGGAGTATTTCTGTGCTCAGGGATATTCGAAGCCTTTCTAAGCACTTGCGTGTCATTACTTTGTATTACCTGACATTTAAAATGCACTCCTTCCTCTTTCTAAACTTCTTCATTTTCTCGTATTAGCGGTATCTGATTCCCTCTGTCTGACGGCACAGGTTGAAGTTGTAATTCAGTATGGCTGCTGCACACCAGCTCAATCTCTATGTCGTTGCATTGTTTGCCATGAGATTGGATTGCAAGGACTTGTCTGCTGTTGTCAAAATAAAAGTGTTGAATCTACTCAAGTGTCGTCTCGTTATTTGCCCGTGTGATAGTGACATTCTGTGTGAAGACTATTTATAGGCTTCTATGGTTATTGTTTAGCTATTCCGGTTATTCCTTTTGTCTCAACACCTCTGGCTCAGGAGTTGGAGATGTTGTCCTATGGTGGCGCTTCTGGCCACTTCATCAATTGAAAAGATGCGTCAAATGCACAAAATAAACATTGATACACATTAACAGATCGCAGACGTTCATGACATAGCATTTCATGTTTTCGGGTGAAAGGTAGGGGTCTATTTATTGTAACTATATCATTAATTCACTGTTTTGTAGAAGAATAAAATCCATATAATGTACCTTGTCCTGTTTATCAAGAATTGTCTGGGTTTGATTAGGTGAATAGGGATGTTTCTCTTCCACATAATGGTCTATTGATAAGCCTGGCAGAGGTCCCTGGTAGGGATGGGACGATAATGAAATTTGGGGTCACGATAATCTTGGCCAAAATAATTGCGATTAACGATATTATCACAATATTTTCCTATGGGTTTAAAAAATTCACTGAAACTGCAAAAATGATGGGGATTGAGTGATTCAATATTCCTCTTCATTGTCTGCTGTAAATGTCATGAGTGTGACAAAGTATTTAAAGGCACACTGCGTAACATTTTGGACTATACTGTTGTCATCAATATAAAACATGCAGCTAATGACCAGCTCAACACAGAAAATGCTATTTCTGCAGTGGGTGATCTAAGAATGGAGTAGGATGAGGACCTAATCTATTTAAATCTCAAATTCTTCTGACTTGGTCACATCTCCATGGAAACGTACGGTAAAGTTACCGGCACTGGTTGTCTGATGGATTTAGTAATTATCTTCTGGAACGATAATCACGATAATCAAAAAATGTGGCGATCGATTAATTGCCAAATTGTTTTAGCGTGATTAACGATATTATTGTTTATCGTCCCATCCCTAGTCCCTGGTCAAATTCAAATTATTGTGAACAATCAATTGGAAACAATATTTAACCTAAAATTACGTTTTCCAAGCTCCAGGAGTGTTTTGTTGAGACCATTCGCTGATCCTTCACTTGTTCACAACTTCTCAGTTCAGCATGCGCACACTGAGGAGCTTTGACCAAGTCTAGGAGCAGAGAGAATGTCTTTGTGCTCTTCTGTGTTCGTTTAGGAGCACAACATGCTGTAAAACACACGATATTAGTTCATCAGTATATTCTGTATGAATTCTAAAGCAATGAAATGAGCTAGAGAGAGAGAAAGACGTGAGCGCTATCCTCTACCTGGAAACGCAGGGACCCCCTCGCAGCGCCGCCGTGACCGAATGAGCCGGTGAGCGAGTGGCACAGAGCGACGCGTTTAAACGGTGCGTAAAGAGGAACTTAAATCTGATAATCAAATGGCACTTCCTTGTAACAGAGTCAGAGGAACAATGCACTAGCTTGGAAAGGGGAAGCGGATCTTTCAGGTTCTCGTCGCATCGGTACGGTTTGGGGAATCACAGGTAGACCATAAAAAATACACAGAATAGGATGAAACGGGTACAAAAAGTGGCTTTTATAACGTCCTAAAATTCCAAATGGCTTTACACTAATACGGCTATTTGTTCGAGCGGTGTAATATAATTTGCAGAGATTTTTTGACACCCGCGCAAAAGTTTAAACTAGTTTTACTTAACCCAGATTCCAGACGTAAATGCGTACTATTTTATTTATATTTGTCAGTATTGTGTATGATATTTTTGCACTGATATTTTATTACTTTTCATACGCATTTTAATAATGGCATTATATTTATGATGATTTCTGTTAATTATCGAATAAGCAAATGCATGCGACTTTACATTGCTATATTTCATGTTAATCCAGCAGGGGGCAGTATCACATCAGGCAAAAGTGTTAATAGATCTATCATAGTTTCAGTATGCGCGTGTAGTGTGGTGTTGTTCTAAAGTATACATGATACATTTTACTAAAATTATTATATATATATATATATATATATATATATATATATATATATAATGTGTAATTTAATGTACATTTAAAAAGTTTACAACTATATTTAGTATTTTCAGTCAGACGAGTTTTTGCATTGTTGACACGCACAACTCTGCCGTTTCTGACACTTGACACCTTGTAGCCTATTACCTTTTATTTATTCAACAAAATATGTCTAGTATATCAGTGTAACCTAATAATTCATACAACACACAAACACGTTTTCTAAAAAAAATAATTTATTTTTTGACCAGATACAGATACAGTTACAGCGCTTATACACTGGTTAAATATGTGGTCATGATTCATTAATCCATGTGTGTAATGCGGTTTCTATGCAGCGTTAAGCTTGAATGAACTTCATAACACCTGTTGCTGTAACTTCCACTTTGCACTTTGAAAACAGTTGTATAAAAATCACAGTTATTGCACTTAAAAAAGTAATATAAGGTTCAAATACAATATAACAAATATACAAATAGCCAGTCTAGATATACAGTCTTTGTGCACTTCGACATCTTTACATCAAATCATGTTTTGCATACTATGCTCTGTTTTGTGCGGATGAAGTGCAATGAGGAGACTACTGAAGCTGCAAAAAAAGGTATGTCGTAGCGTGTTTTTCCTCCCCCACCCAGTGTCTTGTGCGTGGTTTGTTCAGGAGATCAGACAACTGTTGGCCTTGTTCATTGGCGGGTGCTTGCTGGTGTCCTTTGGGAAAGTCTCTCTCCTCTTGGCCAGTAGCGGGCTGAGACGGCTGGGCAGGTTGGCCTGTTGCAGCAGCTCCCTGAATGCCTCCAGGACGTTGACGTTATCTTTGGCCGACGATTCCAAAAAGCAGTTGTTCCAGTCCAGCTCCACCGTGGACAGCACATCCTCGCTGGACACCTGCCTCTCATTGTGCCGGTCAATCTTGTTGCCAATGACCACGATGGGCGTGTACTTGTCCTCTTTGACTTCCAAAATCTCCTCGCGCAACTGTTTCACCGACTCTAGGGATGAGGGGTCATCAACAGCGTAAACCAGGGCGAAGGCGTCGCTGTTTTGGATGGAGAGTTTGCGCATAGCCGGGAAGGAGTAGCTGCCACTTGTGTCCATGATGTTGATGGTGACTTTGACTCCGCCCACTTCGTATACTTTTCTGTGCAGCTCCTCAACAGTGCGCCGGTGCTTGGGGTCGAAGGTGTCTTTGAGGAACCGTTGGATGAGAGCCGTCTTGCCAACCCCGGCTGCCCCGAGGAAGACCAAGCGCACCTCTGTCTTCTCCTTCACTTCTAAAGACATCGTCGCTGGCTAACACAAGGTAAGTTAGTGAGGAAAGGAGAGATGGAGAGGGCTGTTGAGCGAGTCTCTCTGAGCCAGACGCGCTCCTCTCAAGCTATTTATGCTCACACACACTTGTCCCGCCTCCTTCTCCCGGGCGAATCGGGAGAGAGTCCGTTTGTCGCGCACATGCAGCGAGAGGTGAAAGCCAAAGCAACCAGCGACGACGTATCCCAAATATGACAGCAGGAGCAGCAGTTTCACAGATAAGGTGGTGCGCATTGACACGGCTGGGCAAGGTTTGTTTATGAAACGCGGAATGGATAATTATGATTATTTACAGCACTTTCCTTTGGCAAGACAACCAAGGCTATGTGTACCAGTGCCAAGCCTGGAGAAATGGAAGACATCTGTGTTAAAAGCAAGTATCAAGTTGTATCAAACAAATATGCATAAGACGTCAATAGGGTTGCATAATTTATCACCAAATCATTGTTTTCACATTATTAGGTGATGCACTATTTGCATCACAAGAAACCATGTACCAAAACCAATGAGGTGTTTCATTTGAAGATTTATAAAGAAAGAAATGAAAGGAAAAAAAAAAAATCTATATCAAGCTATAAAAAAACCCTGCAAATACTATAACAAAAACTGGTCCGGTTATGATTCGTTCAATAATGTTTCAAATTGAAATCAAAAACAAAATTACCTAGAAACGTCTGCTATGAGCAATTTTAATTTTGAGTTTTCAGTCTGGAACTAAAATAGAAAAACAATATTTGAATTTGAAAGTAAAGGCTCAGTATGTCCATCATTTATCTTTTTATTCGTCTGCAACAACGGAAGTTCTTTGTACGGGCCATATTATTGTCCGGCTGTAACACTGATGGCACCGATGAAACTGGCCATGCTATTCAAGGAGGAGATTTCTATAAACGCTGTAATATCAGATGTATGGACAGATAAGCAGCATTTTATACCTCCAAGCTGCGGGTATAGCTTTTCCATGGCTGCGCGCCGGGTCACGTGACCCGACATCAGCTGGAGCCGCTGCAATGAGCAGGGCACATCAAGTTTAGTCTGTTTGCATGGGTTTGGTTTATTATGATTTTTATAGCACATCCCAGTTTCCACCTTAACCTCTGTTATGTGACTGTGCCAAACCCCGGTGATGCGCATTCAGCACACCTGCTCTTGGAGCGGGATGAGGACAAAACGTGGAAGCGCGGAGGAGGTGGAAGAGAGACCTCAAACCGGAGAAAGGTGCTGTTGCGGGCAGCAGGTCAGGGCGGCAGGGACTTCCACTTTGCACTTTGAAAACAGTTGTATAAAAATCACAGTTATTGAACTTAAAAAGCACTGTAATACAATGTTCAAATACAATATAACAAGTATACAAATAGCCAGTCTAAATATGCAGTCTTTGTGCACTTGACATCTTTTACATCAAATCATGTTTTGCATACTATGCTCTGTTTTGTGCGGAAGAAGTGCAATGAGGAGACTACTGAAGCTTCAAAAAAAGGTATGTCGTAGCGTGTTTTTGCCTGCCCCACCCAGTGTCTTGTGCGTGGGACGCTGGATGGAGGCGCAGCAGACGGACACATGGACTGGGGAAGGTGCGGGCCAGAGCAGCGCCGTGGGCAAGGTGCTTGTGACCCAGACACAGTGGCCACGTTTTCTGCGTGCCTTTTTGACACGTTTTGACATAGATTTCATTGAAGAGCGGCTGCGATGAGCTGTGCGTAACGCGCGCCAAGACGCATTCCTTAAAATAGAACCAATCCTATTATTTTTCCACACGCACCTTAAGCGTCGTGCGAGTGTTTTTGGCCTCATCACAAGCACCATTCCGCGGCTGCTGCTTAAGCATCATGTTCTCATGTTCCACTATGCTGCGTCTGGCCCGCACCTTCCCCTATACTCCCAGTCCATGTGTCCATCTGCTGCACCTCCATCCAGCGTCCCTGCTGCCCTGACCTGCAGCCCGCAACAGCACCTTTCTCCGGGTTGAGGTCTCTCTCCACCTCCTCCGCGCTTCCACTTTTCATACCGCTCCAAGAGCAGGGGCCTTTCCGAAACCGTTCCCTCCTCCCTTCCCCTACACCCTTCCACTCAGGCCTCAGTGAGGGCACCTTTAGAGGTTCACTCATCAGAGAAATTCGAGCTGTGACTTTCAGACGCACTCTCCTCACCCCCACCGACTGCACAGCCTATAATGTTGCAAAAATCACAAGTTCGACTGATCATACTTTTAAATGAAAAAAAAAAAGCTCCCTTATGAGTTTACAAAGTAATTCAGATTCAAATATGTCGTATTTACATTATATATTTTAGCTTCTTCAAACTCACGAGTGAATACTTTTCCTCTCCCAATAAAATCATGTCAAGTCTCATTGGCGCTTTCTTTTTCTTTGATAAATCTCTATATGATGATAAAGTTGTTCAAATGATCACTTAGGTGCTCCTAAATAAACGCAGAACTGAGATTGTTTGGTGCGTGTTGCTCGTGGGACTTCTCTCCAGTGTAACACACACCTGTTAAGTCTGCATCGATGCTGACTCGCTGTGAAGGAGCTGATCGGACACTTTCCATCACTGAGTGCTCCGTTTCGGACAGAACTCCACTCCGCGGGAACGCGCAAACTGAGTGTTGGGGGTAGGGTGAGGGAGGAGGGAGCCAGGTGTGATGAATGCACATCACCGGGGTTTGGCACAGTCGCGTAACAGAGGTAAAGGTGGAAACAGGGATGTGCTATAAAAATCATATCAAACCAAACCCATGTAAACAGACTAAACTCGAAGTGAAAACACCATCCAGTGCCCTGCTCATTGCAGCGGCTCCAACTGATGCCGGGTCACGTGACCTGGTGCGCGCACCATTGAGAAACTATATTTCCGCAGTTTGGAGGTATAAATGCTGCTTATCTGTCCGTACATTTGATATTACAGCGTTTATAGAAATCTCCTCCTTGAATAGAATGGCCAGTTTCATCGGTGCCGTCAGTGTTGCATCCATCCATTTTCTTCCACTTTTCCGTTGCCGGGTCATGAGGGCAGCTGTTGGAGCTGCCCAAATCACATTGCACCAGCTCCCTATGGCTCCTCCTGCAGCTGGTGGGTCCACAGAAGGACAGCCTCATGGTTCTAACCGGGCCTGTTGGTCTCTCATAAGGGGCTTTTTGTCTGACTCGTCACCTAGGAGCTGTTTGCCATGGGAGACCCTACCAGGGGGACGAAGCCCCGACAACAGAGCTCCTAGGCTCATTCGGCCGCTCAAACCCCTCCACCACGTTAAGGTGGCGGTCCCAGGAGGGGTCAGTGTTGCAGCCGGACAATAATATGGCCCGTACAGAGAACTTCCATTGTTGCAGATGAATAAAAGATAATTGATGACATACTGACGCTCTGAGCCTTTACTTTCAAATATTGTTTTTCTATTTTAGTTCCAGATTGAAAACTTTTGAAAATTTTTCGCTTCATTACATAAAACGAAAAATGCTCATAGCAGACTTTCTATCATTTCGTTTTTGATTTCAATTTGAAAATTGATTGAACGAATCATACACGGACCAAAACTTAACATTGTTTTTTTATAAAAATTCTTACTGGACTTACATAGCTATGCCTAGTGTTATTCTCTAAATGCCAGTCTAAAGTCTACATAATGGAAGTATTTTGACTCCCAGGAATGGCATACAGAAACACAAATTGATGTGCAACATGCGTCACAAAATTGTTCTCAATAAGTTATTTAAATAGATAATAATGTAGTTGTTTTTTTTTGCTTTCATGCCCTGCCACCACAGAAGACAGAAACATGATGTTTTAGTCAATGGATGCGCACGACACCTCGCTCACATATCGAGATGACAAAAGATCATTCACTCACTGCATTGATTATATCTCTGTACAACGACAAAAGTGCACATAATGGCGCAGGACTCACTGAATAAATCACCTACTGTTTATGATGCTCTTGACACCTATGTGAAGAAACAAAACAAAACATTGAGAATCCATTGATTCATATTTCCAACATTTGCAGTTTGCCGCTGTGATAAAAATATATAGTTTCATTGCTGTTTTGATATTGTGATTTCTGGTATGATGCTATGGCCTTTGTCACATGTTGCTAAGATACAGCTGTTGTACCTGAAGAGGGCTCAGGCAATATTCTAGCTGTCAGTCATTGGCCGAAGTGTTCACCCTTGGCACACAAAATGGTCATTTAGCTGTTATGGTTGTGCCACTGGACAATATCATCGTCCATCGTGATGGATGAGCAACAACACGATGGAGAGCAACCATCTTGATGCCATGCCCCATCCTGTCAGAAACACACACTGATCTTCTGTGGGCCTTGTAAACCTATAAACTTTGCAGGGATTGTACTGTAAATTAAATCTCGAATATAACTAATATGCACGCTAGTTTAAGTAGCCCAAAGACATGATGTGCTAGCCGTAATTATTAAAATAAAGACGCAGCGCTGCGCTATTTCTGACGCGCGGGGCTCTCTCTCTCTAAAAGCAGCTACCGTTTAACACCGCGTGGTTTCGCTTTGCTTTTCGTACGGAAACTAAACCGTTTTAAAATGCCGTGATGGATCTCACATCAGAGCTGAGAGCGCATGGGTTTGGATGTTTTCACGAAGGGCCGAGAGAGGAGAGAGAGGAGAGAAAGAGGTGGAGGTACGAGGCTACAAGCTCACGGACCAGGCGGAGCGTGGAGCAGCTTCAAAAACGTAGGCTCCGACGCAAACTTCTAAATATTGTCCCGTTCACCCACTGTTTCTTAAACATCACATTAAAATTGAGCAAATGCAAATAATAAGCTCCGATATACATTTGTATTAGTGTGATTGAGGAGCAGATGACGTTCTGAATAAGTCGTTCTCCTCTGAGACTTTTACGCACGAGTTTTAATGCATTTCTGTTGCAAAATTCGTGTTCCATGACTCTGTTCAGATCATGTTTAGTTTAGATACATTTATCCTGCAATCTCACATTTTTCCTAACATAAATAAAATGCAGCGTATATATAGGCTATGTAAATGTCTTTAAATAAAATGCTTAATGCACGTTGGTTCACTGTAAACGACATCGCCCAACCCTATTAGCTGTCAAATCTAGGGTATGGACATAGCTTTTGTTTGTTTTTTCTAAACAGAACTCTTGACGTTTCAGACTGTCTAAGCAAATAATACCACATTTCAAGACATTCAATTGGCTTCTATTGCTATGTTGTGACATCATTTGCTTCTCCTCCTATACTTGAAACCAGTTGGTGAGATACACTTTACATTGGGTTGCTGCATTATTTTACTTCAATTCATCTGTTCATAGCGTTCAGCTTCCTTTCCCTGTGAAAGTTTTTATTTTGACCACAGAAATAAAAAGGAATGACGCTCAAATCTAACGTATGTGGTTACTCCGGGACCTTTCAGAGTTCATCAGCCTTTTCAATCAACTTTTCCTAGTCGTTAGCATTTAGCTCTCAAACATCGCAAATAATGAAAAATCCAGATGTTTTCAGGTGTTGTCAACCTATTGACCACATTTAGGTGGTTAGAAATTAAAATTAACATATGTTTTGAGATTTAGCATACAAAAGTTTCTTTAAACTAAATGCTATAACATGTTCAGTTAAGTTTCTGCTTTTGGTCCTCCAAGATCCGTGAAGTCATTGTATAAATTGGAAGGAACAGGTTTAGATAGCTAACGACGTTCCTGTGATTTCTATTCTTTTTTTCCCAGCACTTGAGACCGCTAGATAAGTGTGTAATTGACTTTGCAAATCTCACCCCGGAGAAATACATTGGTCATTATTCGTAGCAATGGGGGTTCCTCAAGGTACTGTCCTTACCCCTATCATGTTCAAGACATACTCGGCAAGCTATAGTTTGCAATGTCTGTCTCACTTTTGACATGAGTCACAAGGCAGGAAAGGCAAATCGTGAATAAAGGTAAGTTAATAGCTAATGTTCAACCGTCGGGAGTTAATCATTAAATTTACTTTCATTCATCCACCATACAGGAAGGCAAAATTGAAAAAATAATTATAGGTATAGCTGAACAATAACCTAGACTGGCATAAAAGATTGATCGCCCATCTTCAAACTTCACATGTAAGTGACCCATTTTATATTTTGGTATGTCCGTGGGGAGTCCTGTCTTTGGAGTTTGACCTCTGTTTGGACCCAGACCATCCATCATTGCATAATCCCATTGCACCTAAGCTACGTCTCATATCTATGATTCATTAAACATAGCAGCCAGACATATTGGAAGCTTAGAATTGTTATTTTTGTGGTCACATTGTGTGGCTTATAGAACCTCAAAAGTGGCATTGTAAAATCATACCGAGTGCATGTATGTTTTTGCTGTGTTTTAGTACACCGTAGCTTCCTAGGTTACAGTGTAGTTAAGGCTGATGTGACCAAAGAATTGTCAACATGTTAAATCGGATCTATTTCAGGAGAAGTAGACACACCTAAGTACACAACCATGTTTGATAGCTATTAGCTATAATAAACAAGAATGCTATGCTATGTACACTTTATTTGGACAAGATGTACCAAAAGTTCATTTAGCGTGCATGTTGCTTACTTTGCTTCAGAGCCTCATCATTGTGGAAACAGCCCTTAAGAGGGTTGGGAACACACATAACCATTATACTGCAGGACATGTTTATAGCGAATACAAATGTATAATTAAAAACAATTTTAAGATTGGCATAGCTGGTAGTTTTGTGGTTAAAGCTGCTGCTATATACCCTTTTCCGACCTCTGCATTGTGGGGTTCGAAAAAATCACAAAGATTTGTGATTTTTAGTGATTAAAAGTGATCCCTGACAGAAGAAACTTTGTAATATTTATTTTTATTTACCCAGGAATGTCCCCTGAGATTCAAAATCTCTTTTCAGAGTGTAACCTATAATGCACATTTCTGTGGTAAGGGAAAACCCGAGAACCTGGGTGAGCATGCAAATTCCAGAAAGATCCCATTTGGCCTGAGATCGGATGTGAACCAGAAATGGGGGAAAGCTGCATAAGGATGTAAGCATAAGCAGCATCTCTCTGTGCATACAATTTTGGTCCAACAGTCGCGGGGCTACATACAGCCAATATAAACACAGATGTATTATTTGCCAGCTTAGCAAACCAAGACACACGTGGTGATACAGGCTACAGGTCGTCCGCTCAATACGCAGCACTAAGTGGCCAATTTCTGCTTTTAACACTCCATTGAACTGGTTAATTGGGTAAAAGCTTCATTTTCTTAGAAAAATGCCCGGTGGATAGTCTATTAAACTTGTGTTCATGCCATGCTTCCTTTTTATACCGTTGTACTGTCCTCACAATCATGCAGTTATTTCCGTAGAATTACACTGGCTCAGACAATGGCACATGATCAGGCAAGAGCTATGGCTTAACAGAGTAGAGGATAAAGGATAGGCAGGAAGCTGACTGAAAACGTGCACGCGGACACATGCTGTGGTACAGGCCACCCGTCCCTTGTTCAGCGTTGTGTGAGCAATTTACGCTGTTAACACTCCAATCAATTGCATAATTGTGTAAAGCATAATTTGCTTAGACAGAACGGAGGGTAGATAATTGCGTTAGTAGATTACACATGTATGTTTGACATGCTTTATATCAAGCGACATCATTCGAACCAGCGCTGGTCAAAGTAATTAATCTTCTGGTCAATTATTACTCCAGTAAAAGTAAAAGTTGCTCAGTCAATTTTTTAACGCAAGTGAAATTACTGAAGTATTTGCTGTAGAAAAAAACGTAAAAGTGCATTATGTAACTTTTTATGCAAAGTTGACATTAGTGCATATTTGACCTTTCAGTGACCCATGGGTGGTTTGCATGCCGCTTTTACTTTCCATCCCGGTGACCTCCAGGATGCTCCAGGATATATTGTATTTGAGGGTTTCTGGTAGGTTTTGTGGATGGAATGTATGCGTAACCATGGAGATGGTTCCGCCAGCAAAGAAAACCTACCAAAAACCCTCAAACAATATATCCTGGAATGCAAAGGCACCATGCTAACAACTCATACAGCCGCTGGGTCACTGAAAGATCAAATAGTAATAATATAATAATAATACTAACGTCAAGGTTTGTTCTGCATTATTTCTAAATAATGTTTCAAAATTATCATTACCTGCAGTGCCCCGTCTTAGTCCTTGAGTTCGCTTTCTTATACAACATTTTTATGAATAATTTCATAATTTCCAAACCAGTAGTGCTTAATTTATTTACACCAAGTGTATAAAATAAATATTTGATCTTCCAAGTCCCACCAGGCCTAGGTAAGGGTCAAAGAAACTAAAAGACTAAAGAGACTAAATTATGCCTAAAATGGGTGTAAGTCATGTCTAAACCAGAAAACACAAGTTGAATGCATTACTGAAGCATAAATGAAATGATCTCTAATTAAAATGAATAAAGTCTAAAAATGACCCTGACACTTGAAGTACCACCAGTGCTACACAGACCACAGTTTGAGAACTGCTAAAAGAAGTACTAAATAAATAAATGGAAATAATGCATCCATCTTTTCTTGAGGCTTAAAGTCTCTCTGACCCCATCAACCATTCACACCCCACATTCATACTGTGTTTCAAATCATCGACTGGACTGGGTTTATTGTGTGGAAGATGTTTCACCCAAGATGCCCTCTGTGAAGGGCGCTATACAAATAAACTTCTTCCTCCTCCGGGAGGAGGAGGACGGAACTGCCTTAACATACCACACCTTTTTCATAAGTTTCCCCTACTAAAATACTCGCTTGAATAAGTTCATGTGACAATGTGAGCAATACAATAACAAATATTATAACTGACAATAAAATTACAAGAGTATGAAGTGCTTTGTTATGACGGTAACGTGGTTGGAGTGATCAAACCGACAACTTTCTGAAGCACTGCTGTAATTATAATTGCTGTCACGTCTGGAAACAGTGAGTGTCTCCTCATCTTTACTGTACATCCTTTCTCTTTGCAACTGTTACTGTATGATGAGTCAATTCTATAATGGGGGGAATTACAGTATTTCTCACCACAGGCTTGTTATGCAGTGAATAATTGCAGTCTGGCACAGACACACACAGACAGACTCCAGATTTATGCCATGTGCTGATTTTTGCAAAGCTAATGTCACTCTTATTCTCCATTTGATAATAAATAATACTGTTGTATCACCAACACAAGATTCACTCACTGCTTCATTTAATTAATACTTTCTACTTCAGTTGGCTATGATTCTAAAATCTCTTGAAGTTATTTTATACAGTACTTTATTTTATTGGTTGATTACTTTTGAGGTTCTTGGGGTTGTGGAAGTAGTGTGGCGATCGTTCCTTTGTGGTTGCCATGCCACGCCTAAACTGTGGAACAGCCTAGCCTGGAAAAATCCAGACTCACCGCTGGTGTTTGTGTATATATATACATACATACATACATACATACATACAAAACATATAATTAGGACTAAATAAATAATGTCAATTAAAAGCTAAGCTAAAAAGGTGGGTCTTAAGCCTGCTCTTAAATACATGAACGTTCTCTGCGGTCCTGAGCTCCTCCGGCAGGTCGTTCCAGAGGCGAGGGCCATAATATTGGAAAGACGCCTCGCCGTGAGTCTTTCTGTTGACTTTAGGAATAACTAAGAGACGCCTGCCGGAGGAGCGAAGGGTCCGTGAAGGTTCATAAGGTAAAAGCAGTTCTGAAAGATAAGAAGGACCATTAAGACATTAAAAAACCATTAAAAGAACTTTAAAATCGATCCTGAAACACACGGGGAGCCAATGCAGTGACTCTAAAACCAGTGTAATGTGGTCCCGCCTCCTGTTCTTCGTCAGGACACGAGCTGCTGAATTTTGTAAAAGTTGTAAACCTGAGATACTCTTTTTGGGAAGACCAGAAAGCAGGGCATTACAGTAGTCGATACGACTAGTGATAAAAGCATGCATCAGCGTCTCCGTGTTGGCCCGAGAGAGAATGGGGCAGACTCTGGTTATGTTCTTTAGATGGTAATAACCTATCTTTGTGATATTCTTAATGTGTGGAATTAAAGTCAGCCCAGAGTCAAAAATCACACCCAGGTTCTTCACCTGTGAGGAAGGATTAAAAGACAATGACTGTAGTTTGGGTAAAAGTTTCTCTCTCTGGGCCTCAGGACCGAAGACTAAAACTTCAGTTTTGTCCTGGTTAAGCTGGAGAAAGTTTTCTGCCATCCAGGATTTGATATCTAAAATGCAGTTAAAAAAACATCACTCACATGATGTTTGCGGACAGCCAAAGTCCGGAAAATGACTCATGCAGTATGCCAATAGGAGGTAGTGATCTGTCCTTGTAACCAGGAGCTGGGGTGTAGTGCACACTACCGCGGCGTCTGACCGAAGCTGGGGGTTTGCTGAAGGCCGAGAGTCGTGGAGGGTGTGTCCCAGATTGAGTAAGCCCTGGCTGCGTTGAGTGACGAGTGGGCAGGGAGGAAAATTCTCGTTGTCCAGGATGTTGACTCTATTTGCCAGCGTTTTGCTGGCAGTGACTACTATCCATTTCTCTGACTTCCGTGGAATCGAACTAGTCGGAGCTTTTGGCTTAGCGCCGATTTGGAGACACCGGCCTGATGACGTGGACAGGTAGCATTGGACTGTATTGAGACGTTCCCGGAAGAATGCGCCTTGTCAGCGAGCTGCGCACTAGTGGGACTGGTTTGAGTTTTACCCACATTATCTCAGAGTCCTTTTCCTCCTGGATTTTGAACAGCATGGAAATCCTTTGCTCCAGATCAGCAAATCTGTGGCTCAGACCAGCACAGTCCCCGCAACTGTGCGTGGAGGTGAGTAGTGTAGCTATTAGCTAGCCGCCGGTTAGCACAAGTCCACGCTGAGGTTAGAATGTGTTTAAAAGTTGTGATAGTATAGATCCAGGTAAAAGCGACGTTAAAAATGAATGGGAACCCCAAGGTTTAACAGAAAGTTTTGTTCAAATCAGCTAAAACTACATTTGTGTAAGAGCACGTCTGAGCTGGCAACGAAAACGCCAATGCTTCAGCACTTTGGACTTCCTGGTGTTGTTGTAAAGTGCTATAGAAATAAACTTTGATTGATTGATTGATCTGACAAACATAAGTGTGGGGCTCATTGTGCCGTCAACGTAACCAATATTAGATTTTGAAATACCTCATATCTGGAGACACAAATAGGTCCTGTTTTCGAAATATGCACAAGCCTTACATGCTCTGCCTTTAAACGTATCGACAATAATGTGCACACACTGCTTCACCTTTTAAAGTACACGGAGTAATGTATGTCAACAGCATAACACACACAGAATCTGCCTGCCATTTCTTCTATTTTCTCCTAAGCTGGCCTCTTTTGTCTGTTGGAACCTGAGCAGAGCACATGTGGACAGGCTCATCTTTTCAAACGTCCGCTCTTGCTCGCTCACTCGCTGTGGCTAAGTTTGGCTCTGGACCCCTGTCAATGTCCTCTGCCTCAGAACATCACGTCCTGGATAATGAGACCGGGCCCCAGCAGGTGGCAGACCCGGCAGATGGGGTCCCTGGTATGTCCGTCCCCTCATCTATACGGACGTACCTGCATCTTCATTGCTCCACGTCGTATAGCAATAAATCAAAGCAAGACACATTTTTCTTCTGTTCCTGGATTAGAAATAAAACTATTTCTTGTTTTTGGTTGAGGCATGCGTAAAAGATATGTCCAACCATGAGCGGGCAGAGGTGTAGGTATCACAGTCGTTCCCTCATATTGTACAGCTCTAGCTCTACTATTGTTATCATGTAATATACATATTTTAAATGTTTACTGAAGTGCCAGAGTGTGTCCTTATGTGTCAGAATGTTCAATTTACCTCAATATTCGATTTATACTGATAAAGCAGCATGATGCTAACTCAAGTTCTAACGACTGTTTCTTGCTTATGCCTACTATACCTTGTTTATATACATATATTTTAACAGTATGTGACAGAAAACATGCAGAATGTTGGACAATTACTTACATATCAAAAACTTTGTATATAGTTCACTCAAGGAGATTTCTGTATTTAAACATGGATGTTTAAAGCAGTACTAAGTAACTTGTGCACCCTAGAGGCCATAAGCGCCACTGCAGGTGTTGTAGCATTTTTTTAATTATTAATTGTCCGTGAGATTAAATAATATGCTGACAGAAACGACAAAGGGAGAGAGGGATAATTGTACATCCAATTACACAATGGAGATCATTTTTCTCACTCAAACTTGGCTGTAAATACTGTTTAAGTGGCGCTAGCCCGCAGTTAGCTTTGCCCGTTTGCATGTTAGCTTTGTCTTCCTGAGTCCATTAGTGTGTATTGGTGGCTCTGACCTGGTGGCAGGCAAGTTGTCAGTTACGGTTATCTGACCAGATATTATTATCACTGTGCTATAAAGTTAATTGCCACCAAAAGGGTTGTTTCACTTTCATTTACACCTTGTATAAAGCCTTGGCTTCTATTTAGACACCAAGATCTGGTGTTTCTTAATGTAGGCTGTAGACCCTGCTCTGTGAAATCTTCAGCTTCAGACTTGACGCACTAAGTGGGCTGGTTGTGGGCTGGACAGACACCCATGGCAAATGGTGATGTAATGTCCACTATCCATTACACTGCCGTGTGCTGAGCCCTGGGCAGCACAGAGCGGGGCAAGAACAGACTGAACAAGCTGGTCAGGAGGGCCAGCTCCGTCCTGGGCTGCCCCCAGGACTCTGTGGAGGAGGTGAGGGACAGGAGGGTATTAGCCAAGCTCACCTCTATCATGGACAACACCTCCCACCCACTGCACGGGACTGTAGAGGAGCTGAGCAGCTCCTTCAGTGGAAGACTGAGACACCCTCAGTGCAAGAAGGAGCGCTACCGCAAGGCCTTTATCCCCACTGCTGTTAGACGGTACAACAAGACTCTAAAGTAACATGTGCAATAATCTCTGTATCAGCGCCACTCTATTCCCTGTACCATCGTCACTTATTGACAACCTGCACTAGGATTGTAAACTTTGCATCTCGATATTCTACTTTTATAGTCTGTTATCATTTTTATTCTATTTTTATTTATTCTTATTTCCTTATTGTTATAATTCCACCCCTTAAGATTTCTGCTTTTACTTATTGTACATAAGATTAACTAACTGTTTGCACATTTCTTGTCTATTTTGCACACCCTGAGTGATCTTATTGAATGCCTAATGTAACAAGTACATTTCTCCGTTGTGAGATCAATAATCTTATTTATCTTATCTTATGTACAACAGTGGTCCTGATCTTGGGTCAACCCACAAAGCCCTTATATGTGAAAATACCTTAGTCTTTTTGTCAAACTTACTAGCACATGCCTCTTCACTTTGACGTATATGTTGCCATGTTGGTAACCCTTCACAGCCGCTGGGTTCCCGGACAGTGTTGGTTGTTAATACTAACGCCACAGTATGTGGTCTGAAAAGGCACTACAGTTGCAACTGATATGAACATGCTATTCCTCTTTTGAAAGCAAAGAACATTGCAACTTCTGCTTTAGCTACTGGAGACAGGTGCTGGGGTTGTGGTAGTCGGAGAGAGTTCCTTTATGTTCATTTCCTAAGTGGTTTTAGCCATGGGAAACTCCTTCCCCTCTTTATTACCATTTTCACCTGCATGCTGGTCACCAGAAACAAAAAGATGCAAAAGAGGAATATCTGTTCTTACGTGCACTTGTACAACTCAAAGTGCTGTCATTTCTCCTCTACCTTTCAATGTGTGACCCAGACTGACAGGCTTACCATAAAGTGCTACACAAACAGCACAATAAACACTTTCCACACCATTCAGCTGTTAAAACCTTTTACCCATTTATTACAATAAACCACTGCTGCTTTAGCGCACTGTTTGGGAACCTTTTGCTGTTGACAAACACACACAGCAAAACACACACCTTGATTTTCTTTTCACGCAATACTGCAATCCAGGGTCATGTCCCTGAGCCATGTTTAAGCTTAAGTTTTAGATTCAAAACTTGTACTCTGGCCCCTATTGCTGCGTCTAGTGAACTGGAGAGCTCGTTTTAATACGAAATGTGACGTTATTGTCCCCAGTGGGGATTTTGAAAACGTCTTTTATCACTGATTAGCATTTCCTTGAGCTACCCTTCGAAATTTGGCGCTATTGACTCAAAAGCCAACTTTAGGTTTTTGTTTTTTAAATATCACTTTTTTGTTGTTGCTAGCATTAATGTCAGTCATTTCTCTCACAATCATGTTACTCAGGGGACAATGACAGCTCACACTAAACTCAAGAAAGTAACTAGTAAAAAGCTCACATTAACCATTAACAAATCAGCTGATTTGCGTGGTCAGGGGCAGAAGTCGAGAAACTCGTTTTGACCCGGGTTCCCAAGTTGTTACCCCCAAGCGTTCATCGTCATCGTTTTGTCAAGGGTACATAGAGTTCGTATTTTTACTGAACTCTAAGGTGAAAACCCACAAATCAAACCTAATCATCGATCATTAATTAGGCCCACAAACTTGCCACATTAATTGCTCAAAGACCAGCCGCGGACTGGGCTTATATTTTACCAGGCATTTGACCGGTGGGCTGGTTCCACAATGGGCCGGTGCATTAGATTTAATTTTTTTATTTTCTGTGCAGCCCGTGCTTCTGGTATGGAATCATCCAATGGCCCATCACAGGCGCATCAGTGGTACATGTGCCGCACGTATGATCAGCCCCCTCCCCTCTGCCCCTTCCATTACTCCCCCAAAATGGGCCGGCCCAGCCTTTTTTTTTTTTTTTTTTCTGCGCAGCCCGTGCCTTGGATTGATCATCCATTGTCCCAGTCCGCCCCTGTCAAAGACCCTTCATTACAACTAGTTTGTGCCAGTTTAGGTTCTAAAGCTTTGGTACCTAATTTAGTTTCTTGTACTAGTGTAAATTTCTTGCTTAAGCCCGTAATGCGATGCAAAACATTCGCGCAATACCTTCTCTTTCCAAAAAGTTCAACTGGAGATACTTGGCTCTTCTTCTTGGCTGCTGCTTTTTCTACTTGTTCGATTTGCCTTGTTATTCTGCTTTTGACCTGTGAAGATCTTCAGGGCACAAGAAAAGAACAAAATACAAAACAATTTTCTGAAAATGGCTCTCATTTTTTCTAATGCTAAAGAGCTTGTCTGAGTGACCGCAGGTGAAATATTTGTTGGCTGAATATTCCTGCTTCTCCGGCGGGATTGCTGGACCGCTGGAGGCGTGATTTGCTGACTTGACCCAGTTGTGAACCATTCACAAACATAGGTCGTTATCTCGAGGCTTTGTGTGTTGCGTCCATTATTCAAAGTCTGTTCTGTTTGTCTGTGGTTTGCTTGAAAGATCACAATTTCCAGTAGTTGTCCCCCCCCCTTGAACTTCCTCATCGATAACTCTCTCCTCTGTTTTATTATGACTCACTACCCAGAAGTGATGAATATTTGATTAAATTGCAGACTATTATCGGAACGTAGACTCATCGGATTTATTAAAAGTCTGAATCGTCCTCAGGCTAGTTATTTGCAATAACTGAAAACTGATTACATTAAGTGACAGAGACTAGGTTGTGTTGAAACTAAATGTGAACTTCCGGCTTAATGACGCATCTCAAATATGTATACCTTTCTTTATCGTACGAGGAAAGACAGACAGATTCAGTATCTCTTGTTCAGGGGAGTCCTGGCCCAGAGGTGATCCCTTTGTAAATCGGCCACTTTCCGGCCCGAGATGTACAGCATACATCGTGTACAGCTGAAATTTCTGAGATGTAAAATAAATAAAATAAATCTCTAGCCCATTCCTGTCCAGAGTTATGAATTTTAAAGAAATAACCAGATCAGGATATAAACAACACATTATAGCCACATGCTAAATGGACAGTCTGCCCCAGAGCGGCTGTGGCTACAATAGTAGCTTACCACCACAGAGTGTGTTGTAATGACTACAGTGTAGCAGAAACTTGTAACACAGGCTAATGAAGTGCAATTCAAGTGTGAGCCATTTTTATGTGGCTACAGTCCTGTCAGGCTCATTATTATTCATTTATTGAAAAAAGTTTCCTCAATAGTATTTTCCCAATCAAAACACATTTTACTGGAGCTTTGTTTATGGACCCCGGCCTTACACTCCCGATATATTTTTGCCCCCAGGGAAATTACTTTTACAGCACATTTCACAACTTGCAGGAGCAACGCTGTCCCGGTAATGTAAACTAGCTGCTAGCTCACCATCTTTAAAAATACCTTAGATGCACTGCACATAAATGTCTTTTTTCTACATAAATGTCTGCTTACTAAAGGACAAGATTAAAAAAAAAATCAATCTGGGGTCTTTAAGAACAATATAGAAAGTATGTAAGAATGTAAATCCACTATTCCCATTAATTCTCATTGTGGAACACACCAGGAGTCCCAGAAAGGCAACATGCAAACCATACAGATAAAGAGTTCTAACATAATCAGTGCATATGCTTTAGACAGAAAAGGCCATCGACTAATCTTTTTGTTTAGAGCTGTGCTACCAATTAGTTGAGAACTTTATCATGCATTGTGCATGTATTTTCCTTTACTAATATTAAACCATTTTCTATGTGCATTTTCTATGTGACCTTTTGGTCTCCTTTTAGTTTTGACAATGCATTCACCGTTTGCTTTTATCAGTTGCTTAACAACCAATAAAATGTCAGGACATGTGCCCATAACCAAGAGACATGTAATAAAATAAAGGTTAGCTGTTGTAAGCTTGCATGCCATTGTGTTTCAAGCTGTGTTTTGTTTTATTTCACAACTTTCTGTAAGAAAGACATGCCATGTTTGTTATAGATTAGCATTTATCACTGTTGCTTTCCCTGCGGTATTAGTGGTACAGTGGGGGAAAAAGTATTTAGTCAGCCAACAATTGTGCAAGTTCTCCCACTTAAAAAGATGAGAGAGGCCTGTCATTTTCATCATAGGTAAACCTCAACTATGAGAGACAAAATGAGAAAAAAAATCCAGAAAATCACATTGTCTGATTTTTAATGAATTTATTTGCAATTTATGGTAGAAAATAAGTATTTGGTCAATAACAAAAGTTCATCTCAATACTTTGTTATATACCCGTTGTTGCAATGACAGAGGTCAAACATTTTCTGTAAGTCTTCATAAGGTTTTCACACACTGTTGCTGGTATTTTGGCCCATTCCTCCATGCAGATCTCCTCTAGAGCAGTGATGTTTTGGGGCAGGTGCTGGGCAACACGGACTTTCAACTCCCTCCAAAGATTTTCTATGGGGTTGAGATCTGGAGACTGGCTAGGCCACTCCAGGACCTTCAAATGCTTCTTACGAAGCCACTCCTTCATTGCCCGGGCGGTGTGTTTGGTATTATTGTCATGCTGAAAGACCCAGCCACGTTTAATGTTCAATGCCCTTGCTGATGGAAGGAGGTTTTCACTCAAAATCTCACGATACATGGCCCCATTCATTCTTTCCTTTACACGGATCAGTCGTCCTGGTCCCTTTGCAGAAAAACAGCCCCAAAGCCTGATGTTTCCACCCCCATGCTTCACAGTAGGTATGGTGTTCTTTGTTACTGACGGTAGCCTTTGTTACTTTGGTCCCAGCTCTCTGCAGGTCATTCACTAGGTCCCCCCGTGTGGTTCTGGGATTTTTGCTCACCGTTCTTGTGATCATTTTGACCCCACGGGGTGAGATCTTGCGTGGAGCCCCAGATCAAGGGAGATTATCAGTGATCTTGTATGTCTCCATTTTCTAATAATTGCTTCCAATTTCTTCATACCAAGCTGCTTACCAATTGCAGATTCAGTCCTCCCAGCCTGGTGCAGGTCTACAATTGTGTTTCTGGTGTCTTTGGACAGCTCTTTGGTCTTGACCATAGTGGAGTTTGGAGTGTGACTGTTTGAGGTTGTGGACAGGTGTCTTTTATACTGATACAAGTTCAAACAGGGGCCATTAATACAGGTAACGAGTGGAGGACAGAGGAGCCTCTTAAAGAAGAAGTTACAGGTCTGTGAGAGCAAGAAATCTTGCTTGTTTGTAGTGACCAAATACTTATTTTCCACCATAATTTGCAAATAAATTCATTAAAAATCAGACAATGTGATTTTCTGGATTTTTTTTTTCTCATTTTGTCTCTCATAGTTGAGGTTTACCTATGATGAAAATTACAGGCCTCTCTCATCTTTTTAAGTAGGAGAACTTGCACAATTGTTGGCTGACTAGATACTTTTTCCCCCACTGTATATCCAGTTTTCAAAGTTGGATCGAGCAATATGCTGTATTATGAAGAAATCATGTATCACAAGACAAGACAACTTGCTGAAAAAATGTCACCTCTCTGGTCACCAGCTGCCAAGAAAAGATGCTATTGTTGCTGCGCCGGTCCATATCGCCATGGAGACACCAGGGCTGAATGAGATAGTCAGACACAAGAGCGTGTTGGCGTATGTGTACACTGCATACATTTCATGTCATGTCTAGCTTGCTCGGTGCACTAATATATGGATACGGGTTAAAGAAAGCATCATCGACATTTTTAGCTTATGCAACAAGACGCCTAGAGACATTGAGTCACAGATATCATGCTCATCGCTTATGCCACCAGTCATTTTTCCACTCAAGTGAATAAATGTCTTGATTATGATTAGAGCTATAGAGCAGAGAGAAGAGACTTAATTGCTTTTGCTTTTATCAGAACTGTTTGTAGCTTTGGGGGCCAGATTCAAGATCCTCATGGGCAGTGGAACTAGTACATTTTTGTTTACTGAAAAGTAACGTACAGCATTTCCCACCTATTTCATAAAGGCCTGTCTGTGTACCCATGTATTGACTTTACTGATAACAATAACATTTGTTGTTTGTTTATTTGACAAGGGCACTATAGGATTAATAAACATTTCTGTAAATGCACTGGAATTAGCCAAAGGGCTATTTTTCATCTATAGTCCCTGGACAGATGTAAATGGTCTCCCTAAAGACAGCAAAAAATATACAAAATCTGTGCAATATAATGCAATTAATTAAACATTTTACGTGATATAAAAGTTGTTTATGTTGATTTTGTTTTATTTGAAGATAATTAATTATTAGGTGTTATAAGTACCTGATTGGAGCATCACGTGATCAGTCACGTGTGCTGACCACAAGAAAAGCAAAAAATATACAATACACTCACACACACTCACAGGAGGTGTGGCACAAAAACGGGCATATAAGTGACAGAAAACACGCACATGACATTATGGACCAAGTCACAGTATAAAACAAGTTCACAGTATGAAAGGGTCACAGTGAGTAGAAGTAGGCGTGACACATACACATACTAGAAACAGGACCACTGACATTGTCAAAAGATAGTGGAAATGTATTGAAACAGTTGGAAAGACAGTTAAAAAGACCGGGGCCCCAGTCCTACAAAAAAACTGAAAAATCAAGCTCATCATTTAACCCTGGATAAGAGCCTTGAGGGTCTCAATCCAATAGGTTTCCCTTTGGGCAAGTGTTTTAAGTTTGTCCCCTCCTCTCATGCCCAGGGAAACAACCTCTATGACCATCACCTTAAGTTGTGTGATGCTAGTATGACCAGGTGTTTTGAAATGCATTGCCATAGGGTAGTTAGGGTTTTTTGTTCTTATTGCATTTTTGTGTTCAGAAAATCAGTCTTTGAGTCTTCGTTTAGTTAGTCCAACATAAAAGCAACCACAAGTGCAATCCAGTTTGTAAATGACGTGCGTGGTGTTGCAGTTGGCAAAGTTTTTACAAAAAAAGGTCCTTTTTCCTGTGGAGTCCTTGAAAGATGTGGCCCTGTTGATATGGCTACAGTGATTACAGGAGCCACATTGGAACGTTCCCACCGGCTTGGGGAAGAACGGCGCTTTTTGAGCAGGTAGGTAATTTTTGACAAGTTGATTTTTTAAAGTTGGTGCTCTGCGCACAGCGTATGAGGGCGGCTCAGGAAAGATATTTGCAAGAGATGAATCACTGCGCAGGATGTCCCAATTCTGCCGAATGATGTCCTTAATTTTGTTGGATATATTGCTGTAACGGATGGAGCAAAATATTTTGTTGTTGTTCTGTATTTTTTGTTTCTTTTTGAAAAGTTGTGTCCTTTCCATTGATTTGGTTTTGTGGAATGCATAGTTCAAAGTGTTTTTGTTATAGCCCCTTTGTTGGAATCGATGGAACATGACATTAGCTTGTGTTTCAAATTCCTCCTCTGTGTCACAAATTCTTCTGAGGCGTTGGATTTGTCCCATGGGTATATTGGAAATTAGATTGTTTGGATGAAAGCTGTCCGCTCTGAGGATTGTGTTCCTATCAGTTTCCTTTCTATAAATAGTAGTGTGTGATGCCCCTTCCTCAACTGTGATTTTTAAATCCAGGAAGTGAATACTTTGGCTATTGTAGTCTAGGCTAAGTTCGATGTTGGGGTTAGTGCTGTTGAGCCACTCATGGAATTGAAGGAGTTGTTCATTGGAGCCTGAGAACACAAAAAACAGGTCGTCAATGTAGCGACCATAAAACTGTATATGCTGTCTGAATGGTTTGATTGACTCCACACATACTGTTCTTCCCACAATCCGAGGAAAAGTCCTGCGTAGTTTGGGGCGTAGGCAGCACCCATCGTGGTACCCTTAATTTGTTTATAGAGCTTGTCCTGAAATAAAAAAATATTATTATTGAGAGTCCAGCGGGTGAGGTCAACAATAAGCTGTGGGAGGACAGACTGAGTTGGGTCTCTTGGAAAGAAAATGAGTGAGCGCTTCAAGTCCCTGTTCGTGGTCAATATTAGTGTATAGAGATGTCACATCCATTGACCAGTAATGAGCCCGGGGGGAAGTTGATTTCTTGTAATTTTTGTAAAAACTGAGTAGTGTCTTGTAGGTATGATTGAAGGGAACAGGTCAAAGGCTTAATGAAAAAATCAATGAACTTAGAGGCCGGTTCAGTGATAGTGTCTATTCCATTTATAATGGGTCTGCCAGGTGGGGACTGCATGTTTTTATGTATTTTGGGGAGAAGGTAAAATGAAGCTAATTTTGGATTCTGCGGGAACAGGAAATTGTATTCATTGGAAGTGATCCATTTGTGTTCAACAGCTTTGTCTAAAATGAATTTAAGGCCTTTACGAATTTGTTTACTTGGGTTAAGTGACAAGGGTAGTATGTGACATTGTTTAATTGTTTGACTGCTTCATGTATGTATGGTTGCTTACCCCAAATAACAGTTGCGCCTCCTTTGTCAGCTTGTCTGATGACAATGTTCTCATTACTGTTCAGCCACTTGATGGCATTTTTTTCTCCCGCCGTCAGATTGGACGTCTTGGCCTTTTCAGCCTGTAAAAGTCGGTTAACGTCAAAATCTACCTTTTTAACAAATGCGTTCAAACATGCATTGTTAGTAATGGGCGAGAATTTCGATTTCGGCCTAAAAGGACTGATGGGTACCTGCGTTTGAGGAGTCTCGGGTGTGGTGGATCCCGTAGTTTCCCTGGGCATGAGAGGGGGGGACAAACTTAAAACACTTGCCCAAAGGGAAACCTATTGGATTGAGACCCTCAAGGCTCTTATCCAGGGTTAAATGATGAGCTTGATTTTTCTGTTTTTTTGTAGGACTGGGGCCCCGGTCTTTTTAACTGTCTTTCCAACTGTTTCAATACATTTCCACTATCTTTTGACAATGTCAGTGGTCCTGTTTCTAGTATGTGTATGTGTCACGCCTACTTCTACTCACTGTGACCCTTTCATACTGTGAACTTGTTTTTATACTGTGACTTGGTCCATAATGTCATGTGCGTGTTTTCTGTCACTTATATGCCCGTTTTTGTGCCACACCTCCTGTGAGTGTGTGTGAGTGTATTGTACATTTTTTGCTTTTCTTGTGGTCAGCACACGTGACTGATCACGTGATGCTCCAATCAGGTACTTATAACACCTGTGTTTCCATTACTTTTTATTGCTCTGAAGAAGACCAGTTTGTGGTCGAAACGCGTTGGCGTGTCCCTCTCAATAAAGGACTTTTATTGTTATCAGAGTGCCTCGGATTTTTTGCCACATGTACTCCACTATTTGAGGCAAGTCTTTTACTCATTTTGTTTTTCATCCTGAAAGAGCACCTGATTTTTAGTTACTATTTTAAAGAACGTTTCTTGGACCCAGTGTAGCACTCCCGACCACCTTGCTTTCACTATAATTAATTATTAATTAGAAAGCAGAATGAGCCCCACACTTTGGGTTGCCAGATTGTATAGTATAGTATAGTACAGTATAGTATAGTATAGTATAGTAAATTGCTTGGAAAACATAAAGGCACTGTCACCTCTTGATCTCCAGCAGCTGCACAATCGTCATACCACAACTGTGCATGCTCAGTGCTTATGCAATGTTGACAGTTGAGCTGAATACATTTGAGTTTATCCCATCGAAATGTCTTTATTTATGGCCTTGGACAGAGGACTGAGCTACAGCATCTAGCTAGGCTAACTGTTACCATGTTTGAATCTTTTAAAAACAGACAAACTTTCTGGAATACTGACTTAAACCTGTGAGTGTGCCTCGGATAACAGACTCAGGGGCCACTTGGGACTTTTTTCAAATTAGTGCATTCATGCGAAAGGGCCGCAGATCGAGCTGATGCCGCCATTCGAGCTAATGGCGAACTGCGCCTGCGGGAGGTTGACATGTTGGGGAACTATAAAGTGACACTTGATTGTTGGCATGCACCAGACCCTAATAATCAATTATTCTGGTCAAATGTTGGAACCATAAGACTCAAAGTGAACCAAAGAAGAAGTCATATGTTATGTTTTATATATGAATAAAAGGCCATTAGGTTAGGTTCACGTTCTAGAATTTGATTATGTCACAATCTCAGACGGCAGGGACCATTGTAAATTCTACCAATCTGATCATGATTTCCTTGGGATTAGGTTCCCAATAGGATTTTTTTTGGGCCTTAAGTCCATTAGACTGACCAACATCACAACCATGTTTCTAAAAATTGCCACAACTTTTGGAGGGCATTCATTATTTTGAGAGTTTCTGTTTAGACCCAGGAATGACAGAGATATTAGCCATAAACCAATCTGCATTTTGACAGTTACCATAGTTACCACCTTAGAATTCTTAGCTGCTCTCCACCTCTGTCACGTGAATGCAGCCTAATATATCAAATCATTTACACGATGACCTTTCATCTACAGACATTATTATTAATGGCGTTCCCATCCGGCAATTTGACGTTTTGCCAATTTAACTTGTCGCTCATGATTTTACTGTGAAAAAAAAGAATAAGCTTTCATTAGTCATAGAAAGATAAGACTTCATGGATTATTCTCACTGCAGATGTAAATTTGCTAAATCTGGTACAAGGCATCTTTTCTTTAAGACAAATGTATTTTGTACATGGTTCCTGTCAAATAAACAAATATAGTAAATTAAGGTTTAATTATCTAATGGGACCTTTACTGTATTATATTAAGTAGCCCCCAGCAAGTGTCACTTCCTGGTCATATCTGGCCGAATATGGAATGCATGGGACATATGGGCCATATCCATGCCAGCTGTATCAATCAGTATGTCGATTAAGATATTCAATATGGCAAACTCCGCTAATTACGTGTCTGATAAGGCCGATTTGTGTGTGGGTCTGTTTAATGTTAGCTGTTTTTTGGTGTGTGCTTTAAGGCACTTTATTTACTTTTTTGGGAAACCTTACAATCAGAATTGGCATTGTATAAAACAATAATGCCTTCTTAATATAACAGCAGCATCTTCATTGTTTACTATGATCAGCCAAGGCAAGGCAACTTTATTTATACCGCGCATTTCGTACACAAGTAAACTCAATGCGCCAAGCATCACTGCGCCTCGAGTCAATAAGTTCAACTGCTGGAGCTTACTGATGAGCAGTGCATTGCTGACAGAGATGTGAAAAGGGTCTTGGAGCATGGCGAGGGAAGAGGAGGAGGAGTGGATTTCCAACTGTTTGGGTTCGGAGACACATGACCTCAGGGTTTGTTTGGATGTGTAATGCAGCGAGATAATGGGGAGGGATGCAAAGACAGTGTTTGCCCTGTCACACTATTCATGGGTTATGTGTCATTTGCTATAGCGCCATCTGATGAACGTTTTTTTTTTTTTACCATTATCAAGATTTTTCAACTAACTCTAGTGTAGGAAACTACGTTTTTGTCATTATTTCACCTTGCTGTACCACTGTCTTGCATTTTAACAATGCAACTGATTTAGCTAGTGTCTGATGCTTTCCGAATATGTTTTAATTCTCACAGTGAGTGTCCAGTCTGAAATGCTGTTGCTAATAAGCTAGCTTTGTTTTGCTAAACTCTTTAACTCAACATTAGCGGAATATGTCTGCTATCAAAACGGGTAAGCGCTAGTTATGTTCCACCATGTCCAAATTATTCATCAGTAGGATATGGTACAAAATGTTTTCAAAAGTTAAATTAATTGCACTGCTACCATTTGTATGTTTAGTAGGGAGTGCCTCAGGGCTCAACACTTGAACCTTGAGTCTTTGTTTTATTCATTTCATTTTGTTCCAACACATCCACCCACACATCCACAGTTTGAAATTGTGCTAATTACTATAAAAGCCAACAAAACACACTGGACATTTTGTGCTGTACCACATTTCGTTTGCATATCACTTTCCCACTTTCTGCTGTTTACAACCAAGCCACAGCGCCGCCGTGTAGGAGGGTAGACATTAGTTATGTATCAGCTTCTCTCAATAGAATATGACACATTAGACTGTTACAAAAAAAAGCAGAGGTCATGATAACAACCCACGCACTCACCTCTAGCAGTTACTCTGTGTTTGATTTTAAGGGTGGACCACTCAAGGCACACACCACAAAACTAGACAACAACAATAGGTCTGTTGACTGGTCTGTTTCATTATGCAACTGTTTAAGAAAATGCCATCCAATTGAATAATAAGTAAATATCTTAATGTTGTTTAAGCCCCTTATGAGAGACCAACAGGCCCGGTTAGAACCATGAGGCCGTCCTTCTGTAGACCCACCACCTGCAGGAGGAGCCATAGGGGCTGGTGCAATGTGATTTGGGCAGCTCCAACAGCTGCCCCCACGACCCGGCAACGGACAAGTGGAAAAAAATGGATGGATGGATCTTAATGTTGTTGAAAAGATAATAAACAAAGATACATTTGTAAATCATCATTTGGACTATATGCCGATAGTCCAAACAAAACATAGAAACACTGACAATGTACAATAGTGGTTACTGTAAGTCATTATTTGTTTTTTGTTTATTCTCTTTAACTAAAGACATATTGCCCAAAGCAGAGGTTGGCAAACAACATGCAGTCTGTTAAAGGAGCTGTATCATGCTATTTTAGCCATTCCAAAGTAAAGTATAGGCATTTATATGATATATTGTACCTCTATCACTATGGAGTACTCATTTTGAGAGAAATATAAGTATTTTTGGGGGGTATTTTCCCTACCCGGAAGACAAGACGCTTCGATTCAGTTAACTCCGCCCCTCTCTCCGCTCATTCCACATTTGCAGTATTATAAATATAAATATCGCTGCAAAAAGTGAAGTTACTTCACATAATGCAGTTATAAGGAGTTGACATGTGCAACACAGTTTCATAAATGGCTAACACACACGCTAACACATGCTAACACGCGTTTTGATTGACTTCGCTCAGTGTGGCCTCCCCATCGGGTTATGGGATCGCGTTGGTTATAAAAGTTAATCCACTTTGATTCTGGCCAAGGTTCACCAAGCATCCATCAGGTTGGTTGATATAGTAGCAGCTGAATCCCGGAAAGAAATTCCAACTTCTGGCGAGTGCACTCTTCTTTAGGAAGGTTGAATAGTCCTGTTCCTCTCGTAGTCAAACGCGCATCCGTGACATTATCGTTGGGTAAGAAAAAAGAACAGGCGGTGTCCAGAGTAGGTTAGAAAGAGCTCAGTCTTCAAAAACAACACTTCTGCTCGGATCCATGGCTCCTCCGGCCATGGGTGCGTTTGTTTAGCCTTGTGGGACAGCACAGACGCATCGCAGAGTTCTTTTTTTTTTCTTCTTCTTCTTTATGTCTCTCTTACAACAACAAAAAATGAAAAAGCTGTTTTATAAATTAAAACCAGGCCGTAAGGCTGAACAGCTCAGTCGTTTACCAGGAGAGGGTGGAACAGCTGCTCAGAGAGCAGGATTCAGGAGGATTACTTAGAACTGCGTGAATCAAGCCAAAAACCGCTCTGGGGGTGTTTTTGATAAGGAAATAGCATAACAACATGGCGAAAAGCTCAAAAAAGTTGATTTTGCATGATATAGGACCTTTAAGCTTTGTAACCCGACCCCCAAAGAATTTAGCCTGAACTGCAGCTTACATCAGTTTTGAGAATCATCACAAACTGACATCAAACTTTACGGAAATGTCTAAATAGCAAGGCCTACACAGTTCTTATGTTTTGTAAATTGTAAGCGACAGTATTTGACCATCCCAAACAGGGATTGGTCTGTCCCTTTGGCAATGTGAAGCCAACCACAAGTCTACTGCCTCCCTATTAAAGAAGCATAATAGTCTAGCCTGCAACCACACTAATCAGTGAAGCTGATAAAGCCATGTGGATGAGAGGTAAAATGTCTTCCTTCTTGAACTCAAAAAGCAAATTAGTACAAAAGACGCCACTTTGGGAAGCATGTATTAGTCATATAAGATAAGCCTTATAATACTATCAACAGGTTATGGTACAAAATGTTTTCAAAAATGAAATTGCAGTGTTACCATTTGTATGCTTAGTTGGGAGTCCCTCAGGGCTCAACTCTTGAACCTTGAGTCTTTGTTTTATACTAATATAATACTAATATAATATGGTTCATTCCATCAACTGGTAAGCGGTAAATTTCAGACCTCCCACTTGGAAAAATGTCTTGGAACGCCACTCGAGCTGGTAATTACAACTTGTAACTCGGAGATGTCCAGACTGCTCCGAGTTCAGATACAAGATGAAGACAGCAATGATGGCCTCCAATGGGAGAGTGCCGCTAATGATAAACAACAAAAGTTACTTTTGCTCACAGCTTTCAACATAACATCGTTTAGCAGGGGCAAGTGGAGCAGGTGCTAGAGTGGGTCTTCTCGTGATCGGAAAGTCGGGAGTTCAAATCCCAGCTCCCGCAGATGCACATTGTCATTGTGTCTCTGGGCAAGACACTTCACACTCCTTGCCTCCAGTGTCTGGTGTATCAATGAGAGAGTGAATGGGTGACTGATTTCTGTAAAGCGCTTTGGGCCTGATGAAGGTAAAAAAAAAACTATATAAGTTGACACTGTTTACCATTTAGCATGTTTTAAATCATACCTAGTGCTTAGAAACATTTATGTAACATTAGCATCATATTAGCTAACTGTTGTAACAGTAGCAGTTTTGTTTACATACAGTTTATTCAGCTGGAACCCTCTGAGGTCAAAAGTCGAAACTTTCAAGCAGGAAAAATACCAGTTACCAGTTGCTTGGAAGCTGGAACGCACCATGACGCACCGTGTAATTTCATACGATCTTGAACAAACATTGCCCTACATCTGTGGGCTGGCTGACTAACCTTTTTATTTTATTGTTTTTCTCTGTTTGAAAACTTGTATCAATGTTGCAATTCAGGTGCAATAAAACAGAGAGCACCACTTTTTACTTCAGTGACACTGTGCCGCTGCAACTGCGCTGTAACACCTGCTCCACATGAATCCTTGAAAATGATAAAGTCCATGTTGTTTGTTAACCACCATTTGATTGTCTGTTGCATTTTAAGAGCTTTCTATTTCCCACTGAGATGAAAGTTCCTCCGTGTATAGTGAGTATGTACGTAGATCTTTTCTTGTGTCACTTCCCACTGGCACATTGTTTGATTGAAATCTATACAAATTGAAATGTCCTGCAGATAACTTATCATTTTCAAGTTGTGCACATTTTTTCTTTCGAATTGTTCCGCCAGAAGCCACAACTTTTTTCTGACATGTAACCTGTTATGTACCAAAGGCATTGCATCATCCCTGACTTAGATTGGCACAGATACATGTATTTTTCCTTCGAGACAACTCTGCTGGAGCGTCAGTTATTATGTGGTGATTGACATAAAAATGCCACTAGAGCACAGGCCGGAGATATAGCATGTGGGGCCAGACTATATAAAATAATGAGAACGTTATATAACTGGTGTGTTTGAAGTCATTCTTCTGCCGATCGTCTGCACTCCACTGAACCATCTTCTCACATTAGTGCCGTAGATTGTGGCTTTTACCCAGAGACCCCACCAGGCCCATGTCTCAATTTGGAAACAGGCAAAGACCTCTGTTCTTCCAGGAACTTGCACAAAATATAACGAGAATGTGCTTCTATTGTTTCCAATGTCGGGTTCAAGTTATATCTCGCTAAAAGGGGTTACATATTGTTCTTAACGGTTTCCAATACATCTGAACGATACTATTTATGGTACTAATGCTACATTATTATTTTTCTTTAGAACCATAATGGCATCAAAACTGCGTGTATTGCATTTTTTCTTCTTCTTCTCTGTACTAAAAATGTTTGTTTGTCTTTCAATTAAACAGTTCCCTTAGAGTGGCATCAGGCCCGGGGTAAAATCCAGCCCCCCAGGCAAATTAGAGAAATATGATTGCACATAATAGATATCAAATACCTGTTTAAGTACTGAAAAAATATTGTCTAGGCCTTTTGAAAAATTTCCTGGGACCCCCAGACCCCCTCTTCAGTCAATATTATGTACACTAGCATTTGTTAAAAGTGCTTGTCTACCCCTGAGATAGAGAGATGATGACCAATGAAGCTGTGGAGAAATGAAGAAGACTCGGCCAGACAAAGCATCACTGAGGAGCAGGGGATATTATTAGCAGGATATTTTTGCTTAATTCAGACTTATATTTGGCATACTTCAGAACATTGGTTCGGTCCGGTCTGGGACTTTAGGAAAAAACCTCAGAAGAACGAATTTGTTCGAAGAAGCCTTTATATATATTATTGATCAATAGCGCAACATACTAGTTACATCATAACAATGTTAGGAAGTCTGTCTATGTAAGTCTGTCCTAGCATTATATACTGTTAGTCCAACCTCTAATCCAAGGCATGGCAAGGCAACTTTATTTATACTGCGCATTTCGTACACAAGGCAACTCAATGCGCCCAGACGCACAAACTGACCTTGTCTCAGATATTACGTGCAAGTTTCAGCAAAACAAGTTTGTTTTTAATCACTGACCTTGTATTTTGGCCAACATGGATCAGCCAGTACTTTTCAAGGTAGGACATTAATTACAACAATGACACAGCAAAATCATAACACTAAGTTCACATCAATATTTTATAAGTTTTAAGCAAGCAGTAATTCTTGACCATCCTTGAGTAACCCCAGGGCTCCCCGTATCCCTGGTGCTGAAATGCAGCAGTAGGTTGCACTGTACGGATGGACTGTCAATGCCACTAACTCACGACAAGGAAGAAGGTTCGTCCTTGTTGTGTTGCCGTGTGAAGGTGAAGCTGGACACGATGTTCATGTTTTTGTTATTCACACAACACAGCATTTTGTACCGCAAATACTTCAGTAACTGGTCTACCTTCACTTGTATTGGAGTAATATTTGACTTTATTTTTATTTTATTTTTGTTTGTTTTTTACTTCACTTGGATACAATCAGTTTTAATTTTTATTTTTTTAATTAAATGTATTTATTTAAAGGGACAATGCATATTAATGAACATATAAATGTAAATATGCCAGAATTAGCCAATGGCTACTTTCCATCTGTAGTCCCTGGCAGATCAAGAAAATACAAAGACCAATATACGTACAACATTAAAGACAAAAGATCATCACAGTTAAATTAATTTCCTCACACAAAGCTCTGTGTTAACATGTCTTGCTCAATGTCAGGGATTGCACCACCATCTTTAAAGTTAGTGAATGCCTTTGTCAACTGAGCTACTGCTGCCCAAAATGGCTTTTTCCCCATGAAGTTACAGACCGTATGTTTGTTGCTAGGGTTATTTGTGTTGCCAAGACAATATTGCTCTAATTTTTTTCAGGATTTGTTGCAAAACACAAGTGCGCAATAACATTTTTCTGTCCTCTGCGAGTTTTAAAAGGCCAGGTGAGGTGAACCAAGTTTGTCCTAATGCCCAATTTATTTATTTGTGTCTTTTTCTCTAAAAGCAAATGAACAAATGGGACAGGTCTTGATCATGCCGCTCTTCTGTGGATTTCAAGTCTCCACTCGTATGGTCTGAGCGAGGGGGAGGAGGGCTGAGGAGGGGAGAGTCGCGGCTGTCTGAGGAGGTCTCGGTTCATACGGTTCATACGGTCCATACGGTCGACCGTCCATTACATGCCACTTTACAGGTGACACGTGTGCTATACATCAAGATGATAGGCCACGGGAACACACTGTATGCTGCAACAAGAGTAGGGCATCAATAGCTAGTGAAGTAGAACTAAATAAAATCCCCCCCTGTCCCTCATTTGTTCTATTAGTGCTGCCTTTGTAAAGTCTTACCTAAGAGCTCATCAGCCTGATAGAAAAATATGAAAGATAAAGAAGGGAAAAAAAAGAATAGAGAAAAACTCATTATGTAGCCGGGATCGTCATAGCAACCAATGAGAATACTTTTGTTACGGAATCAATTGAAATTAGTAGTGGCTCCCATCCAACTCTTGCTGCCATTTGTGCTTTCAGACAGCGAAAGTTGCTTTGCGACTTAATGTGGAGACTATTAGAGAAAGTGCTTTCCCAGTTGTGTTGGGACATAAGATGGGGACAGTATCTGCAAAGTATATTTTTGTGTGTATTTCAACGAAAGTCTAGTCAAAGGAAGCAAAAATCAAAAACATAATATTGCATTGAGCATTTGTTTGGAATTACCAGTTAGGCTACCACCATCACTAGCATAACTAGATATACAGTATTCTCCCAATGAAAACTGCCATCGTGACTACTCACGAAACGTTGCTGCTATCTGTCAGACTTGCTTATTTACTTATGTCTTTAATACCAAAGATAAAAAGATGTGGTCTGAAAAAGATAAAACAGCTGATGGATTTCTATCTTTTAGTTAAAATGTCGTACCCTCATCACAAAACTTAGCTGGAGTAATCTTGTTTACTTAGGTCTGTCTTGTTCTACTCCTGAAGCGGTTCGACCTGTTTTTCCTCGATTTTGCGGAAACTTTACTACTGTATTTTCCGAACTATAAGTCGCTCCGGAGTATAAGTCGGTCTCCGCTTTTCACCAGTCCCGCACAAGTTTTTTTTAGTGGTACAGGAGTAGCCCTTTAGTGGCTGTCAGTGTGAAAATAACAAACATTGTGGGATTTCTTGATATATAAGTCGCATCAGAGTACAAGTCGCACCCCCAACTATGAAAAAAAGTGTGACTTATAGTCCATAAAATATGGTACATGAAAACGCGGAAGTGTCACTGAACCTTTCCTGAGTAGTTCTGCTGGCTTTTTATATTGATTTGGTGTATACTCTTGCACCAAAAAATACGACGAGAAAGTGACAACAGCGCAAGGAAAATCTCACTTTTCTCACTGACAAAAGATCACTTTTGTCGGTCTTAGCTTTCAAATGAGCGTTACACTGGCCTATACATGCATTTACAATGACATCACGCATAGTTCCGGGGGCCATTTTGAGCACCAAAGTGGCATTATGTAGTACTACAACATGTAACAATATCTCAACTCAGGATGAAAATGAAAGACAACTGAGTGACAGTGATATTTTATGTACTCGTAATCATTGCTCAAGAAGATAACAGTTAAACAACAGAGAGCACACAATGATATAACCAGCAAATGTGGAACAGACGTAGCAGCTCTGTCTGTTGAAATACAGCAGGATTTACTAAAGATCTGCGCCATTCCTCAGACTAAATTAACTCATCAAAGTGGAAACAGAAAACCTTTCTCTGGGATTTTTACAGTTTGTCATGTCAATAGAGTCTCAGTCTGAGTCCGTGTTTAAGCTGCTTAAGACGTTAGCATGTTACCGGTTAGCACCTGTCAATCATTGACAGTTGATTCAATCAACTGTCATGGCTTCAACACGATCAACACATGTGTGGCTCACATCTACGAACACTGAGGAAATACTACAGTAACAGCTCAGCTCTGACCTCTGTCACATGTTGTAGCCAGGGCTAGATGTCTGTGGTTCAGGGCTTTCCCTTGGAGAGGTCAGAGCTGAGCTGTTAAGGCTAAATGCTAACCTGTAGCATGCTTACATCTTGAGCAGCTTAAACACTGACTTACTGTACTGGTTTCTTCACATAAACGTGCGTCTCTGGGGCCATGTTTTAATGTTATCTTCTTGAGCAATGATTACGAGGACATAAAAATACCACTGTCAATCAGTTGTCTTTCATTTTCATCCTGAGTTGAGATATTGTTATATGTTGTAGTACTGCATAATTCTACTTCGGTATTCAAAATGGCCGCCATAACAACAAAAGTCACATGTATAGGATGTAAGGTGCAGTCAAGAACCTTTTAGATTTGGGGTAAAACCAAACTGGAGAAAATGTGCTCGGTTAAAGTTGGGGTTAAGAGTTTAAACATGCCCATGCTAATATGCTAATCCTGGACATACTGACCTACATCTCATGTGTCCCCTCGCGTTGCACTGCGGTCACCTACTGCTCCTGACAGGTTGCGTCCAGTCGTGTTGGAGAGTGAGTGAAAATTGGGAGTGCGTCTAACCTTAATTTCCTCAACACGGTCTTGGTAGCAACAGCTGTACTCAATTCCTCCTTGTCAATAAGTACAAAGATACTCTGATGTCTTGTCGGGTGCTGTTTGACTGCTCGCTCCATGTGACTTAGTTGAGAGACCACTGAAGCGTTCACATTTCTAATAGGATTTCCCATTAACTTTTAGGAGGGTTCCCCTAGGGTCACGCTGATCTCTTGGAACAATTTCCTCTATTGTGCTCTAGTTTTATTGGCTCTTCAGTCAAGTGCGGAGAGGAGTTATCCTTGAAAACTGTCACAAGGGCATCATATATGTTTTGTCAATGATGGGAATCTTTATGTTTACTGAGTGCTTTTAGAAGCAACAGGATGTAACTTTGTGCTGTCCTTTTTTTTTTGAGTGTGGAGTAGAGAGTTCTTGAATTTTATCCCATATTGAAACAAACAAATATTTACTTAAAGGTGTATTATGTAACTATTTATGTGGGGGAGAAAAGGTTGATATTTGTGCGTATTTGACCTTGTAGGACCAGCCTGTATGAGTGGTCAGCATGACGCCTTTACTTTCGATCACGGTGGTCCAGGTTCATTTGTTTGGGGGGTTTTCACTGCTGACGGAGCCTCTCACCAGAAAACCTAAAAAACAATTGATCCTGGAGCGTTGTAGAGGCCACTGTGATGGATAGTAAAGGCACCATACTGATCCAGTGTAGAGCTGCTGGGTCACTAAAAGGTCGAATAGACACAAATATCAACTTTTTTTCTTGCATAACAAAGTTGCATAATGCACCTTTAAAGTCATTGGACAATTCTATCACTTAATCATTTAGGTTTGCATTAATTCAGAAAGCAAACATGTTTTTTTTTCTGTGAACCCTTCCCTTAATAAAAGTACATGACCATACTGCCTCCTTGTGTCTATAAAAACTTGATCCTTAACTTTTACCTGCCCTGTGGCCCAATTTCTGTCTTGCAAGTTCTGACGTTCCCGTTGAAATAACAGACGTGCCTCTTTGTAAGTCAACATAACCACTCGAACAATCAAGAAAGTGTATCTTTAGGTCATCTAAACCGAGCTCATCTGTAGGCTTATCCAACTTACTGTTCCCCTGTAGCCATAAGAGTCGTAAGCTTTTGCTATTGTGATGTGAACTCCCAAATTTCTCAAAACTACAGAGATAATACTATTATTGCTGTACTTTTATCCTTCTGATAATAGCATAATGCAATGTAATGAGTCGCGCTTACAATTCTTTCTTACGCTTTGCACTGCTGGAACCTCAAAGTTTAAATTGTGCTGCCCTCCATTGGTTACAGTGAGGTATCACAAGTTGTCAAACATTTCCAAATAAGGCTATGGGAGATTTTACAACTACTAATTGTTGCACGTGCAGAGACATGCATTAGAGAAAAGAGAGAATAGAAAGGTGTGTCTATAAGGCTTATAATGTGATAACGGGCCAATGACGATTTAACTATTTAAAGCAAATAGTTTTTTTTCCTGCTTGGATTGAAAGTGAATCTGTTCTTGTTCAGTCATTGTTATGTCCCGGAGGACACACATATATAGAGAACTCAGGAGACAGAAAAGGGTTAAAAATGTACTCATGTTTATTTTATTGTTTTTTTAAATTCATTTTTTATTTAAAAGACCCCATGTCCAAAAAACAACAACAAAACAAAGCCCAGAACAGAAACAGAGAGGTGGACCTGGTGAGCCGACCAAACAGAACAAAGAGATGTGGCACCAGCCAACCCTTGGGCTGTGGAAGCCAGTATTAACATCCAAAGACACAAAGAGACAAAACCTCCAAACAGTACATTAAAGCAGTGTCTCTCAACTGGTGGATCGGGACTCAAAAGTGGATTGTGAAGCCTTTCCCATGGAATTATTTCTTTCGATATTTATCAATGAAAAAGTATTGAAACAATACAAGTCTGCTTAAATCCGTTTTTATTATGGTTTCAGCTTTTTAAGCTTTTTCCAAAATATTTTGTCAGGAAAATAAAGTGTGTTACTGCATATACAGTATAACAATTACAATTCTATTTTGGATTTGCGGCTTATCATTCTATGGTGATGGTTGGCCCCAACGACATACCAGTTGAGAACTGCTGCCTTAAACTCATGGTCTGTAAATTGCAAAATGAGGTAATAGAGACAGATTTCAGAAGTAAACAATTATCCAGCCCCCATCCCCCTGATCAAACCCAAAAGCTACTCCCTATTTTGCAAAATGATTAGTGTCAGCAAAGGGAGGGACTTAAAAACAACAAAAACTAAAAATCATAAAAGTCAATTATTTACATTACATCAAAATGCAGTCCCCAGCATATGTTTAATATAGAACATTTACAAACTTATAGATGATCACTTTAATGAAAGAAAACGCAAAAAGAGGAAACCGGTTTCACCAGGTCAAAACAAGAACAAAAACAAGTTCACCTATAAAACTATGTTGGGCCTCACTCCTACCTGTCTGAACCTGCGGTTACAACGTGAAGTCCCCTCCAGGTACAACACCAGATTGTCACAGATTATGAAACTATAAGTTCCCAAAACCAAGTTCTCCTTCGCCTCATGTCCTTTCTCTCTGCTGCTGATGACTGGAATTCCACCCAAAATAAGTTCAAGCTAGAATCACTGATCTCTGCTTTTAAACACTGGCTCAAGGACTCATGTAAATTTGATTATTAATGATGGATTTTAATTCCCTGTAGTGCAAAATACAAAATGTACCACAAAAGGAGGAACATATAGTATTAATAATTTCATTGTCACAGTCATGGAAGTCGTCCTGTGCCACTAATGTTCTATCTCGATAAAAAAAAAAAAAATTGTTCAACTTGTCATAAAAATGGCATGGCACTGGTGTGAAACTAATCCTGAACATCAAAAAATAATTAGGCAATAGTTCTTTTGTTAAAGCTTGCCTTTTATTGACTGTACCCGCCCTGACTTTCCTATGTACACACACCTTCTTCAGGTCGTGTAAATGAATGAAAAATTTAAAATGACTTTTCAAATAATACTTTTCACATTTTAGACCTCCGTGCTAAGTGCTCTTACATGTAGGGCTGCTATGGATTACTGTAATACCTCGCGTGGGATCCCAGCAAAAAGCGTAAAAAAAAAAAATCTAAATCCTGACGAGGACGCCTAAATGTCTGCTCACACATATCAATGCATTCATGCCCACGCCCCCGGACTATTTCACAAAACTCCTGATCTCACGCACCACAACCAGACAACTTCAGTCTGCAAACACAAACCTTCTCTCCCTTCCTAAAACTCACATTGCGTAAAACTAATCTGCGGACAATGGGAGAGAGAGAGCGTTTCAGGCTGCCAACCCCAAACTATGTAGAACACCCTCCCGCCACATCTGAGGACCACACAAACCCTGGAGTCTTTAAAGGAACAGGCCACCGTTTTTTTTCCATACTGAGATATGTTCTTACCTGAGCTTAGACAAGTTGATGCGTACCTGTCTGGTCTTTGTCGTGGTCATTGCTCTGTCCGATCCCGTCAGACCTTGGAAGCTAAGCAGGGAAGGGCCTGGTCGGTACTTGGTCGGTACACCAGGAAGCCTAGTGAATGTAATGAGTGAGTGAGTGGTTGGTGGTAGTCGGAGTTGGTAGCTACCACGCTCTTCCACGGGTACCCACAAAGACCAGACTGGTATGTATCAACTTGTCTGAGCTCAGGTAAGAACATATCTCAGTATAGAAAAACGGTGGCCTGTTACTTTAAATGTATAATTTACCGTTCCTAATGCAGAATTGCAATGTTTGCTGTTTTCATCTGATTTTTTTTTAACTGTAGCACTTTGAGATATTTGTGTGTGAAGTGCTTTATAAAGTAAAGGTGTTGTTATTATTATGATGATGATTATGATTCCTTCTCGTTTAGGCTACTTCCCTTTTCAGACAGTTAACATCCCCAAAAGCGTTACCAGCATAAGGCCAAACCAGTGCGCACTGATCACGTTTCCCCCGGAGAAGCTCAGGGTTCTAAGGGTCTGGATCACCGTCTTGTTGTCCTTGTTTTCAAACGGCAGCAGGAGGGAGCAGTTGTAGTTGTGGGGGTTGGTTGGGTCCCTCCGCAGTTTGATGGTGCTGACCGCAGTGAACAGTCCTTCCGCGTTCTCCGTCACCTTCGTCGTGGCCAGGTGGGTGAGGTTCTCCGGGCCCCGATTCCACTCCACAGAGGGCCTCGGGAATACATCGTTGAATGTGCACATACCCTCACTGGTAGTCACAGTGGCGGTGGGCTCTTTGCCAGCGCACTCTGGAGAAAAGGATATATAAATCTTATGTTACACAAAAAAAAAAGTTTGAACAATCGCAATCAGCAATAGATACATACGGCAATGTGTCATATACAAGGGGGCGTGGTCTAGCTGAAGGGGGAAAAAACTGTCATGGGATACACACTACGGACTATATGCATATTTATCACACACCAATAAAGTCAAGCCAAAATCGGGTCCATATGGATGTTTTTATAGCAAATTGTCCGGTAGAAGCAAAAAATGTCACTCATTGTTAACATTAGCATATGTAGCATGAAGCTAAAGTTAGCTTTGCATTGTCGAAAACATTTTGGAACATTCAAGGCATATTGTAAATGGTATTTTTTCGAACTGTCACTTGGAAAAATGCCTTGGAACACCGCTCGAACTTGTAATTACAACTTGGAGATGTCCATAGAGCTCCGAGATCAAATTCAAGATGAAGACAGCAATGGCGGCCCCCAGTGGAGGAGCGCAGCTAATGATAAAACTTTAACAAAACGACTGCACCAATGAAGTGAACGTTACTTTTGGTCATAGCCTTCAATATAAGGTTATGTAGCATGTTCTGAATTATATGTTTGTCGAGAAGCATTCATATAACTTATTCGTATTAGCTAACTGTTGTAGCATTAGCCGTTTTGTTTACACACAAGTTTATTCAGCTGGGATGCTCTCAGGTCACAAGTTGTAATTTTCAAGTGAAAAAAATACCAGATACCAGTTGCCTGGAACGCACCATAAGTCTTATCTAAACAAAATGCTAATGCTACAACCGTTCTATTATTATTATTATATTCCCACTAAATGTGTCACAATTTCACAGTTTTCTGAAATTGTTGTCCTGTACTTTAAAACTAATCGAGGCATTATGGGACTCACGTTGAACCCGCAGAATGGTCTTGGCATTCTCCACCCCTTCTTTGGAACGGAGTTTGCAGTGGTACGTCCCCTTGTGTTTGGGCTGTACGTTGAAGATGATTAGCGAGAAGAAGTACTCGATCTTCGACCCCTTATAAACTTCACTTTTACACTCAAAGTCCGTCTGGCTGGTCTTATTGAGCCATTCACAAATGTCCTTCTTCTCCATCCAGTAAAAGCTCTTGATATCAAGCTCTTTCTCCGCGGATACGACACATTTCACGGTCGCGTTCTGTCCACAGGTCGCCAGATATATAGGAGGGGCATACATATCCAAACCACCTGTGTGCAAAAAAAGATAGGTTAAATGCTGAAATCAAGGCAAATCTGTTAAGAATTACTGTATTTTGCCAGATTATTTTATTCTATGTGGAAATGAGTTTTATTTGGTTTGCAGCTTGTCATGATGATATATCATGTCAAGTAGAGAAGTACAGACTTACTTGTGATAGTGAGGGCAGAAAGTAGCCATAACGTCCCCAGTAAGCCGCAAAGTCCACGCTGAATCCGAACAGAAGCCATTGCTCTTGCCTGCGTCAAAATGAACGTTACCAAACTGAAATCGATTGTGAAATCGAGCTGGATAGTGACACACCTTATGTCTAACAAGGTCCGACTGAAGAGCGGCAGTAGCTTTTGTAAATCCTTGATTTGGGAGGGCTGGGACAAAACATGACGGCACTCAGCTTTTTACCTCTGTCAACCCTGCCTCCCTCCCCTATCACTGGCCTGTGTGGATCTAGTTGGGTCTTGTTCAAGGAGAGGCATGTCTTGGTATTCAAAAAGTGGGTCAGACTGTATGGTTCTCAGGTGCCTGATTTTGAACAAAGTCAGGCACTTGTGCGTGGGCACAAGATTCAAACAGAAAGAAAATAATGTGTGCTTGTAATTAGATTTATGTGTTAATTTATTTTCCTCATATAAACACGAGATTACGATTGCAAAAACAAATGCATGATCAGTTGAAATCAAATCAAAGCCCATCACAAAAGCCACACATTTCATACAATAAAAAGATTAAAACACAACACATTTTTTGTTGGTTTTATTGGTGCAAAGTACCTCTGAACATAAGCATTGCTCTGTGAACAGGCTCTCCTCAGACCTGACTTTGCTGAGACACACCAACACTTCCTAATCATACAGGTATAATTTCAATAAAAAAAACAAAAACAAAAAACTGACTTGTTCAGAACAAGAAAATGTCTCTAAAATGTTGCTCATCAAGTGTATATAGAAAATGTTCAGTGAACTAGTAGTAGCGCCCATGCTACTTGTTGGAGAGCTTTGCAGCCGGTATCAGATCGGTCAATTGGAAGTCTATTTTAGTGCCTGTTATTACACATACCAAAAAAAAAAAAAAGATCTTCCCAGAAGAAGCCATTTCTAGTGAAAAAGAGTGCAATAAAGTCACTATTCCTAGAGAAATGATGCACTTTTGTGAAAGATGACTCTCTCTGTCTTGAATATACAATAAAACACAACAGAAAACAAACACCGTGTCCCATATAGGGGCAGTTGAGATGGCAGAGCTCGCGGCTTCCAGAAACTTTGCAGAATAGCCCGCATCAACGGCGTTTACTAAACATACTAAACAAGGGGCAGGCGAGTGGAAAGGCAAAATGTTCAGAGGACACTGTAAACGGAAGATTAGCGGTTTGATCACTGTTGTTCTTGTTGTTGTGTCCTTGGGCAAGACACTGCACACACCTTAGATCAGGGGTTCCCAACCTTTTCGGGAAGTGACCCTCAAAATCACCAGACAAACAACTCGGGATCCCCTTCTGTAAAATGTCAGTTAACAATTTCAGTTGCAAAGCATTCGAAATCTGGTTTATTAATGTAATGCATGTATGGACACAAGGACGCTTTCAACAGAGGGATTTTAGATTAGGTCTGTTGAAAAATAAACTTTGCCTAATTGTTTGGGGTTCAAAACAAAAAATTAGGCAAGGAACTAGATATTGAAAAAGTAAAACAATGCAATATGTGGTGACTTTAGGCGCAACTTTAAGTAAAAGTAAACTTTCAAACATGTGTGAATGGAGTGAATTATTACTCCAGGTCTGGTTTTGATAAGGGAATAACAATATAACACAGTTAAAAGCTCAAAACGTTGATTTTGCATAGGTCTCCTTTAATATAACAGTAAATCAGATACAGGATTCAACACAAAAGTAATATTTCTAATCAAATATACTATGAGTGAGTGAGTGACTGAGTGACTGAGTGAAGCTTGTAGTAGAGGGCAGCCATGGCTACATACAAAGCTTACCATTACACTGTTTGGCGTTAATGAAAAACAATCCTTGTAAAGTGCTTGGTGAACTATAAAATTAGTGTTATGTCCAAAATACTCACCCAAACTACTCAGGAGTTACAATTATGTTTGTGTGAGAGTCTCTCAGTCTAGCTGTAGCCATTGCAGACCCATTCTTCAAAATGTCACAAGCAATGCAGCGTTCAGGGGACCCATGTCCAGATGTTAGCCAGGACCTTGATCAGGATTAGCTGGTGGTTTCCGCCTATTGCATATTTAGAGTGAGGGACAACCGGAGTGCCCAAAAGGACACCTTGGGAGTCATACCTGGGACTCTAGGTATAAAGGTAAAAGACTGCTGCGGTACTGGTGCAATGTTGTTGTTTATATTTATTCACATTCACCGCTTCTATTCTCTGGCTTCATTTGTATTTTGGCAGTCAGACGATGCAACGTGTTGAAAAAGGGATTTAATGTTGTCTAAAATAAAATAAATTTAGACTTAAAAAAACAGTTCAAGCAACAAAGGTGGGCTGCTCAGTGACATGAAGTTCAAAGAAACCTATAGTGTTGCAAGATTGTGTCAACAGCCTGGGACTAGGGACGCACCGATCCGATACTGGTATTGGGTATCGGATATCGGAGCCAATTCTAGAAAAAATACAATCATGTATCAGCTACAAATATCGATACTGAATCGATTCTAGTTTTGGCTCCCACCGCTTTGAAAACGCAACTTTCATAAACTAAATCTTAAGTGAATGGGCATGCTGTATGTCATTGCGAAGCCAAGAACCTGGAGATTTCAGTTGCTGAGTTAGTTTTATCCTGCATAAACGTATGCAACTTATCAAGGCTGGGTCCGAAACTAGCAAAAATACCTAAAGTAGCCTAATGAAATAAAATTGTCCACTGTGTTTGTATTTTACTGAGACAAGATAAGAGATCAGGTCACTTTATGTGAGTCGTTTATATTAATGTAACATAGCTGGTCCCAAGGATAGTGTCGAAAGTCCAGTGATCCTTGTTAAATGTTTTTCCATTGGTTTATTAATAGATATCATTGATCTGTAACATCATGGCAAGAAAAGATCAGACTTTATTGATCTCACAATAGAGATACGAGGACCATTCACTTTTTCACATAATACACAAATAAAGTAAATAAATTACGGAGAAGCAGTGATACTTATTGTAGCTCTTTGGTCGGGATCCAAAAGTGGATGGGAGTACATTTTAATAATAGTATTACAATGCCTTACACTGGTATTGCGCTTTACAAGCCTGTGTATTGCGCATTTCATTTGAGACAGAATTCTGTCTCAAATTCATTCGCTGCCCAGGCGTAGACCGACAGAAGTGAGGCTGCCAATTGACGCCAATGATCCCCTCTGACCAACACCAAGGATTCAAACTGCCAACCTCTTGGTTATAGGACGACCCGCTCTACCATTTGAGCCACTTCCTCCCCTCGCCTTTCCGTGTGGAGTGTGCGTGTTCTCCTCGTGTCTGCGTAGGTTTCCTTAGGGCGGCCCCGTTTCCCCCACCACCAAACTTGGAAAAATGCTATGGAACGCCGCTCAAACTGGTAATTACAACTTGTAAACTCAGAGATGTCCAGATTGCTCCGAGTTCAGATACGAGATGAAGACGGAGCAATGACGGCCCCCAGTGGAGGAGCGCAGCCAATGATAAAACTAGACAAAATTTAAAAAAATCACCGCATTAGTGACGTGAAGGTTACTTTTGGTCACAGCCTTTAATATGACGTTATGTGGGATGTTTTGAAATACACCAAGTGCATGGAAATATTTATATAATGTTAGCATTTTATTAGCCAGCGGATGTACAGTAGCAGTCGCCGTTTTGTTTAATCTCTTAACCCCCGCCTTAACCCAGCGCAATTTCTCCAGTTCAGCTTTACCCACGTCTTAAAGCCTATAGGCCAGAGTAAAGCGTCATTTGAAAGCTAAGACCTACAAAACTGATCGAGTCTTTTTTTGTTGTGTTATTCTCACATTTTTTAATCCTTTTTGTCATGTTTTCGCCACTTATTCGTGTTTTTGTCACTTTTGCTTTTATACTGTTGCTTCTTTGTCGTTTTTTTTGTTGCATTTTTGTCACCCTTTTTTTGTGCTTTTTCATGCCTTTTTAATCATGTTTTTATGTGTCTTGTTTCTTGTGTTTTTCTTGTTCCTTTGTTGCCTTATTCTGTATTTTCATCCTCGTTCTCGCCGCCATTTTGACGCTTTGCTCAAGAAGCTTTTACATTTGGGTAAAGCCAAACTGGAGAAAATGTGCTCGGCTCAGGTGGGGGTTAAGAGGTTAAATACGAGTTTATTCAGCTGGAACGCTCTGAGGTTGTAAGTCGTTATTTTCAAGTGGGAAAACAATAAGGAACGATACGTCTTCATTGCGTGTCTCTTTACTGATTTCTTTTGAACAGCAACAAGGAGGCAGGTGACGGCACGCGGTCGAAACAGTTTTCACATGTTGTCACTCCGGCAGACTCGCGTTCACGTGCTGCGGTGTGAACGAAGTAAGAGATCACCACCACAGGCAGCTGGATTGGAAGAAAAGCAATCTCTACTTTACCAATGAGCCTCAAATATTCTTCGTCAAATAGATTGTGTTTATGTGGCCAACCAGAGCCCTCACATTTAGAAGGACTGGCTAATGTTAAAATAAACACTTTGCCTTTTACTGTCAAATGTTTGACCCGGTTTATGGCTAATAATCTACTCAAATGAAACACAAATGTAAATGTAACAAAAAATGCCGGCAAAAGTAAACCTCGGTGATGTATTTGTTTTTGACTGAATGGCTATGTAACTGATCATTTCAGCACAGAGGGAAGGGAGCAGAGACTCACCTTTTCAATTTTCAAGGTTAGCTCTGAGGGACTTTTCGATATCAAATTTCACGCCTGGTTTATAGAGTTCTTTGAACCCCCTAAAACAAGGCCAAATTATTATTATTATTTCATGATTTATTTATTTTACAGATTCTTTCCACTAATAACTACTTATTACATTACATATTATTATGGCGATGTGAAAACAGGAAGAAACCTCCCTCTCTCCTGGTACACTTCCTTTTCACTTTTCTGCGACCTGCATTTGTGGTTTCTGTGTTCCACATTGTTTTTCTGGATACTTTGTACGTCTTTGCCGAGTTTTTGCGGAGGTTTGGTGGATTTGTTTACTTTGAGAGTCTAAATGGTCCTGAAGAAAGCAGCTTTTTAAAGGTAAACAAAATGCTATACTTTTCAGCTAAACTCATTTGAGACCTACAAATTTCTTCTTCTGAGACACTGAAGAGGCACCAATACATTATAGTATGTGACCTGTGACTCGCCGTAGGAGCTGACCGACCAAAATGAGCTCGACACCCCTGCAATAAAGGCAGCTCAATCTTCTGAATCTTCTTCAGCTGATAAGAAGAAGAGGAAGAAAAACCTCACAACACCTACAGTATGGAATATTCCTACTACTATTCTCACTGACAGGTTAGCACAAAACACTACGCCCACATTCCAAGATAAGGTACGCATCTTATTTGCCAATCTCTGGGAAATAAAACTCAGAGCAACTTTTTGTCCTTGGGCGCTTTATTTAACCCTTTTGTGCATGTTCAGTGAAGCCGAGGGAGTACAAACCAAATAGTGGGAGGATTATACAGACTTAACACTTGAGGGATGCAAAGTAGTGAGATATTGAACTGCAGAGAGGTCAGCCTCGAACATGAAATCTAAAAATAAACCCTCTGTCCTCATTACTGTGTAAAATGTAAATGATTTGGTGTCTTGTATGCATATAGCGTGAGTGTGACGAGACCTCTCCCCTTCCATCTGTATCTCATTTATTTGTATCTTACATTTCTGTATTTCAGGATCATCGTCTGGCTCTCCATCCGGCTCAGTGCCAAACTCCGAAATGCTCAGTTATGTTTCTATAGCAACAGGAGATGCTGTGGTTTTCATTACTTTCTGATATCAGGGTTTTCAGCTCGCTATTTTTTTTCTCTCTTGAAACTTCCACACAACTTAATATAAATGAAAAGACATGTCTATTGCCTGCATCTAATTTAACAATGTTGGATATTCAAAGAGTGTAGAGTTTGCATGTTCTCCCTGTGTGGCTGCATGATGAATAAATAAAGAACAGTTGGGTCAATTTGGTATGTTCTAGATGTTCTAGAATGTGATGTCATAGTCTCAGATGAATGGCGTGGCCTTCTCAAAATACAATAACCTATTATATTTATAAAGCCCCCTCCCCTCTGGCTTTTTAAGGTAACCCGACGTAAACAGACGTCTCTGTCTAAAAACTATTAACGGTAAAACCTCCTCAAAAACAGCCTCTCCTGCACTTAAATGAATAAGAACCCGTAGCGACGGAACTCAGAGCCTTTTGTTTTTTAACATTGCATGCGCTCTGGTGCTGTATGCAAATTACTCTCCTCCCATCAATTGCAAATGATGTAGTTAACCTGTTACAGCCTGTATAGCTCACAGACCTCTGACGCACAAAAGACAAACTTATGACTCGATCTGTTTTGCACTGTACAAGTTTGAGTCAAATGAGCACACCCTGTAATAACCATAGCTCAGTACTCACCCTGATTCTATCCAAAGACCCGGGATGGAGTTCGTGAAGAAGGAGACCTCAGCACTGGTATTCTGAATCCACGCTGTGGGTCAAGGGTCCCCAAAACCTCTGCCCGAGGGACAAAACCAGAAGCAGACCTATGACTAACACATTTGACTTGAAGCCAGGAACTGCATTTTTGTGGATTTTACTTTGAATAGAACGACAAAACACAGTTATTACGCCTGCTCAAGAGCTGCCAGTCTGACTTCGAAATCCCTTCACTTATAGGAACATGAATTTAGGCACTTAAAAGAAATAAGACACCGGTACAATTGATCAACTTAAACAGTGCATGTGCACGTGCACGTGACCTAAGGCACTTAAGGAAACAAGACACCGACATTCCTCTACTTTTAGTGCATTATCTTTTCGTTACACATCTCTGCTAAGATATAATGTACTAGCATATTACAGAAACAAACATATACATGATTCAGTGCAAATGCAAAATCTAAAACTAAAACTAAACTAAAAAATCTAAAAACTAAAACACCAAATTTGCATTTTGACAGTTACCATAGTTACTATCATGGAATTCTTAGGTATGTTAAGTGTGACATCACACACAATAACCAAACTACTTTTGGGTCCAAACTGTTGAGAGTTCCATAGACAAACACAGCAAAAACAGCAACTTTATCTGAATCTCCTGCTGAAATTACAACAGATCAGAACTGTTTTACACCTAATTAGAATAATATATCTCACCATTTCTCCATTTCTCATTACGTATGGAAAATAATAATTTGACGGTTAATGCTAGAAACGCATTACTTAAGGCTCATTCATACTTCATAAGACGTAAGAACTTTGTTCTTGCAATAAGAGCTGCAAGAACAAAATGACGTAATTTTGGCCTTGTAACCGTGGAAATGTCTCCAGTTACAAGACTTCCATGTGACATCACAACATTCTGAGGTGGAGGGCACCTCAACGCACACCGGAATGCAGCGCGCTGCGGCACGTCCTCTGACGCGCGTCCATGTGGGATTTCAACACACACCGGAGCGCGCCGCGTCACGGCACTTGAGAGGCTTTTCTCAAACCATGCGGGGCTTTACACACGTGATTTATACATTTATCATAAATAAAAGAAGACACGTATGTCCATGTTGCAGAGAGAGAGAGAGAGAGAGCAAACGTGGCTCTTTTTTGTAGGTTAATAGCGAGTTGGCGACAGACATGAGTTTAACATGCTTCCCCTGATGCCTGAGCCCTGACGATGGTTTCTCTGTCTCCGCGGCTTCTCTCGTCCCTCCAAACAAAGTTCACGACGGTTTCCCTGTCTGTCACTGACCAGACCCGCCTCTGTGCCTCTGCAGGAGGTTAAAAGCCTGTGTTTTCCTCCGCGGCGCCGCGTCTGGATTCAACAAATCTGAATCGTGGCGCGGGGTCTAGCGTCGGCCGCGGCGCGTCACTGCAACCTCTCTCATAGAAAATGCCTCGGTTTTTGGCAAAAAACTCTGTCCTTACTGGGACAATCCACATGGAGCAAAAACTGTCATAAAGTTCAATAATAATAATAATAATAATAATAATAATAATAATAAACTTAGTATCGGTATGCCCTGCAGAAGGTCGCACATGACCGAAACGGCACGTCCACTATTTATTAAAGGACTTTTATCGTTATCAGAGTGCCTCGGCTCTCTCTTTTTGGTAACTGCGAGTATAAACAAAGGTTGAATTATTGTCTCATAAAGATGTCCAAAAGCAATGACAATATTCAAAAACATTTGCGTGACTTTAGTCAGATGAAAGCAATTTCAGCCATAACATGAATGAGTCCGGTTTATGAATCCAATCACTTCCAAGTAATGTTGCATTGGTCCCAGAGATTATGACATCATCAAATTCTAGAACGTGAATGCAACCAATATCAAACTATATTCGTTGTTATCAGGTTCAATGATGATGATGTCACACTACCATGTGGGGGCAGGAGCCAGTTGTTCCTATTAACTGCATTACACTTTCACAAGTAAATGTATGGATTACAAAAATGTATCATTAATATCATTAATACTGGATCCATGATCTCTCTGTACAACACCAACAATCTCCTAAAAAACAAAATATTTGTACCTGCTCCCCACCTGTATGAATATTATAGGCCTTTAGAATGCTGTGATGTCGCCTGTCGCTCTTTAGAATTGTGATGCGATGCCACGTGACACTATTGCATTTGTTTTTGTTTTATGTAGACGACATACAAAACATCAGAAGCCCCTTATGAGAGACCAACAGGCCCGGTTAGCTGGGTTTGTTGGTGGGGAGTTTCTGCCCTCTTCAACTGCCTGCTCTACACCCTGGCTTTTTAATGCACCACACTATGCAAGGCTTCCATCATACTTCACACATAACTCAATTAAATAAACATATAAAAAATAAAATAAAAATATGAAGATAATAAATAAATAATAAACCCAAATTAAAATTATATTGAGGATGGTAATGACAACTGGGAAGTATAATATGTATTAATGTACCTTTATAACATAAAAGTAACTCTCTGTAATGTTTGGCACGGGTAACAATCTGAAAGAAATTGATTAATGATCGCATTTTTTTACTTGCTTTGTACTAGACATCGTACATGAAACAAGATCGTTGTTATAGTTGTGCTTTATTTCAATTATATAATCAGTTCAAATATTGTTTTGTAAGTTTGTAAGTTGGTCTGTGCTCATGTAGCTGCTTGAAATTTATCAAATTCTCTTTGGATGATGTCTTGTTGATGTTGTGTTCTTTCTGTAACATTGTGAAATGTACTTTATTGCTCTGAATAGGCGCTCATAAGCTTCTTGCTTCAGCCCACTCCTTTTGAGCAGAATGTATACTGCTCAAATAAACAAATAAACTAAAACTAAACCCACCACCTGCAGGAGGAGCCATAGAGGGCTGGTGCAATGTGATCTGGGCAGCTCCAACAGCTGCCTCCACGACCAGGCAACGGACAAGTGGAAGAAAATGGATGGATGGATGGACGACATACAACACCGTTATCCTGAGCTGTAGTTTAAAACCGCTCCACTAGATGTAGCTACAGAGCTAATAAAGCTAACTCAGCGCTGTCCATGGTGTTGAAATGATGGAGAAGAGAAAGTCTTTTTGTTGTTGTTGATATTCTTATATACATATATACCATATCTATCTTTTTTTTTAATAACAGTATTTTACAAACAAACTTTGAAAGAATAACCTTCAATAAAATAACCAAGCACATTTTCTCCAGTCCGGCTTTGCCTAAATCGAAAAGCTACTTGTGTCAACATAGCGACGAAAATATGTATGAAAACGCAACAAAAAAGTAACAAAGCAGGAAAAGAGCGACAAAACAGCAATAAAAAGCGACAAAAACACGACTAAAGAGCCAAAAAGCGTCAAAAAATGATGGGAAAAACTACGAAAACACTTCAAAAACATTTTATTTAAACGCCACAAACAAAAGTCACGATCGGTGTAGTAGGTCTTAGCTTTCAAATGAGGCGTTACACTGACCTATTGCCTGTAAACTCCAGTCGAGATGTCAGCGGTTAAATCAGTTAGCGAGGCACCCACAACAAAAGTGTCCGTTTATTATTTATTTATCTGAAAAGAAAGTAAGTCTAATGTCTTTTCGGTGCGTCATTAGGTGGCGCCCCCCCCCCCCCCCCCCCCTTGGCTCAGACAGAAGAAGGCTGTCCGCTGCTGTGCTCTGTGCTCATTCAACTCGGGAGGCGCACACGCACGGACGCACGCGGAGCTCGACATCAACCCAACGCTCCAATCATCAACACCGCCGAAACCATTCACCACGTGGCGCAGGATCCCGATGAGCTGATTCTTCCCGAGCGGCGGAGGAAGGGGGATTTTTACGCACGAGTTTATCCGGACGCCGGGGAAAGCTATAATTGCAGGGTCAATGAGCGCGGGAAGTCGGGTCTTTTATCTTTCTCCCTGGTCGGCGGGATTGTAAATGAAAGTTATGGTTACGACGCAGGCGGGCGGGAACGAGACGAGTCGCGCGGTATCGAGATGGGACGCTTTCCTTCCGAGTAGAAAATGACCAATGCGATCAGCGGAGAGCTTTCCATGATGGTGAGGAGATGTCTGCTGACTTTCAAACCGTTCAGGTAAGATCCCATCAGCAAGAAGGTGTCGTTCATAAACACAGCGGGGTGAAGAAACAAACAAACAAACAAACAAAAACAAAGCAGAGCTAAACAAGTCCAGGAATGCAATGCTACAGTCGACTTTTTAATTGTTCAGGCGCAATCCAGGAGGTCGCGTCCACTTTCTAGAGTATGATGAGATACTATAAGAGCTAACGTTACTCCTCGCGTGAACCGCATTTTAAAAATGGATGAACCTTTATTTTGTCAGGTATTGGTTCCACAAAGACATTAATGAAAATAGTGTGGAAGTCCAGTCATGTGAAACCTGTTGAACACAACCTCTGCCACTTTCTCATACTTAAGTGAGAATGTAAAATGATTTGAGCTGACGGAGCGACCCCTGAACTTGGTCGCCCTATAGTTATCGATCCGGTGACCGCAGAAATATTCAGCTTTGCAGTTAGACCGTTTTCTTGTATGCTCTCTTCATAATAAAGTCGTGTTATTTTGTGAAAGCAAACTATCCGACCAACTCTGTACTTTTAGTATTGTCACTGTGAACTGAATCTCCAGAGCCGGTGCTGGCCCTTCTGGAGCCCTAAGCAAAAATCCACCCGGGGGCCCTACAGTATACCTACGCATCCCGTGGCTATTTGACGAAGAGCGAACCCATTCGATCAAAAGTTCACGTGCAGCAGAGCAGGACAGAAGGGGAACATAATGACCTCAGTTGAGGCACTGCTCCACTGTGTGAGAACCACTAACCACTAAGCCACTGTGAGACTGGGATTCAGGACTACTACTAGTCTATTTCCACCACTTTTTAAAATAGTAAATGCCAAATGGTCCCATTCTCTCATCTCTGGTTCCTGACCCACAGTTTGGGAACCGCTGATTCAAAACTAACGGAAATTTGCACCTGACGGTTATTTCTGTCTTACCACCGAGAATAAGCCTGTGAGTAGCCCAATTCGTTTTAGACTGTGCACATTCAGAGAACCAGAGTTACTGTAAGTAACTGTGCTCATGAGAACCATGTGGATTCAACTCCTCTTTAAGACAAAAAGGCCACATAGAACGACTTTACTCTCGTCTATTCGCCAAACTACTGTCCCGATACTCCGCTAGAGACAATAAGAAGAGATTTTAAATGAGTGTGTGGCGATGCAGCCCCGGGACTCGGGTGACACAGGAGGCGAAGCAAGCACCGGGAGACAGACAGCCAAGTGGGGACGCGAAGGGGAGAAGCACTTGCGCCTTGGAAGGGACGGGGGGAGGTCTTTCCAGCTCATCCACTTCAGCAGACTGCTGCGTTTTGGTGTTATATGTGACAAAAAGTGAGTGAGCGCTGTCAGAGAGCCTGTCCCCGTAACAACGCGTTGAATAATCAGTGAAACAACACCGTAGTTTGCCTGGGATGCGGGGCTCTTGCAGCTGCGGGGGCCCTACGCACCTTGCGTAGTTTGCGTATAGGAAAAAACGGCTCTGTGAATCTCCGTGATAAATATGAATTGCAAATCTAATCGCAACAGCAATTGCCGCTTGTTCGCGATCGTCAACGCAAGAAGTGAATAAAAAGGCGACCGCCTAAACAGGAAAGCACGGCGGGAAACCAGTTTTTTTCTAAAAGGTTTGACTTTGAGAGTATTTTAGCTACACTTTGAGCATAGCATTCTACTAACTACTATGTTTAGTTGCTCGCGTTGCTAACATTTTAGAGTGTACCCAGAGTATAAATAATGCTGTTGGGGTTGGGGAAAAAAGCTCTAAGCCCTTCTCTCCTTTTAAAAGATTACATTCAAATTTTACGGTACTAAAGATGCTACAGCGACGCTTGTTGTTCTTCTTCAGCTTAGTTTTTACATTACCTCAAACAAACAACTCCATCATCACAGGGCTGCATGATGATACCGCTAACCTATACAAGAATCAGATGGATATCTAATCTATACAGGGTTAGTAAGTTCATCCATAACATTAAGACCCTGGTTCCCTCTCCTTTCGCCGCAGGCTCTTTGTGTTGGGCATCGGCTTCTTCAGCCTGTTCTTCCTCATGACCTCTCTCGGGGGACAGTTTCCAGGGAGGCGACCGGCCGACTCCCCTTTCATCGTGCAAGCCGAAGGTACGCCCTCTGACACACTCCACCGCAGCCGCCACTTCCTCTGCTTTCTCCTGACCACGAGCTGGTAATGAACAGGCACAGGGCGTTCTGACTGGGATCTCACAGGGGCTGTCCTGATTGGGACCAGCACGGCAGGGGGTTCATCATTTCTTTCTCTTTGATTTTATTTTTTTGCCCAGTTTTGTTGGCCCTTGTTGCAACTTTTTTATACACTGGGGTTTTCTCGTTTGTAGCGGTGCACAGGGAGCACATTAGATCAGTGAACTTTCTTTTACGGGTGGAACAGCCGTGGACAAAACTAGTCAGACAAACAACACATACAGTAGACATCGAGCAACAAGTAAAAATGGGGTATGATGCTTTTGTCAGATAATTTAATCAAACACGCCTGTATCACTGTGTTACGCTTTGTTGATTAGAACTCACTGCTGCCAGTGTGACTGAAACATTATTGACTGTGCTTTCTCGTTAGAACGAGTTGGCAATACGTTCTAACGTCTTGGTATTACGTTCAAACGTAGATGACAACTCGTTTTAATGCGTCGGCAAAGTCGTTTGAACATGCTTTTTGTCACTTATTTGTTGTGTTTTTGTCGCTTTTCTTTTGCTTTTTTCAAGAAGCTTTTAGATTTGGGTAAAGCCAAACTGGAGAAAATGTGCTCTGTTCAGATGTTAAAAGGTTAATAAGTATGTTTTACTTGCTTTACGTTCACGTCGTGAGCCTTTTCGTAGCATGTTGTCATAAGCAACGTGTATTGTTGGACGCAATTGCGCATGCCCATACCCTGTGGTATTATGGGGAAAAGGTCATGTTTTTAGCATTTAGCCTACACTCTAAGAAGTCGTTAAAACGACTGCGCTACCGTGGGTGGCACGGTAGTACAGTGGTTAGCGCTGTTGCTTCACAGCTAGAAGGTCCCGGGTTAGATTCCCACCTGGACGGGGCCTTTCTGTGTGGAGTTTGCATGTTCTCCCCATGTCTGCGTAGGTTTCCTCCAGGTACTCCGGTTTCCCCTACCACTAAAAACATGTACAATAGGCCAGGATGAATGATGTGTGTGAGTGAAAGTATTGTGGTGGTCAGAGGGACCGTTGGCGCAGATGTGTGCAGTCGCGACAGCGCTTCTGTCAGTCTCCCCCAGGGGAAACTGAAGCTACTAATGTAGCTTACCACCACTGAGTATGGAGTGAATGTACAATCCTCTCATGTAAAGCGCTTTGTGACCATGTCTGTGAAAGGCGCTATATAAATAAAGATCTTCTTCTTCCTCTTCTAAAACGACATTGGCAACACGTTAGTACGAGTTGTCATCTATGTTAGAACGAGTTGGCAATACGTTCTAACGACTTGGTATTACGTTCGAACGAGAAAGCACAGTCAAAAATGTTTCAGTCACACTGGCAGCTCAGAGTTATGTATGTACCTCAGGAGGAGCCTTTAGGGACCTGCTGCGGCACTGCTTAGAAGCTCTAAAGATCACTCAAAGATGTGTCTATTTTTGATGAGAGAACAGCACTGTAAGAGGATAAAAAGCTTTAAAAAGCATAAGTGCATAATTGAATTTAAATAATTCAATCTGCTTTTCTGTTGCAATGTAAATAAACAAACGGAATGAAACTAAATGAACAGAAGTGAACAAGCTCACAGAGCCCCGCGTGTCCGCCTCGATAACGTGCTTCACACAAACACGGTGCATGCAAGAAGCATAGAATAGAAAAGGAGGAACTTGTGTCTGGTTCTACAACGTCACATTTACAGAAAGTTTGAAGCAACTTTTCAATCTGCCTTTTCTTCTTTATTCTTCTTTTTCTTTTCAACTCGTTCCTTTCACATTTCTAACATTCCAAGTCGTGACAGGGATGAGTTAATACTATTCGCACGTTTCATGACTTTGCTGTCGCAGTAACGTAAACGACAACAACTCGCCTCTAGTTCACGATCGATTAAAAGGTTTCATAATTGGCTGCACAGTAAGTCTACATTTACAGGATAGTGAAGGACAAAACTAATTGTATTCCACTACTTGAATAAAATAAGTATAGGGTGTTTATCTAACTTTACTTTATTTCCCCCTTATTTTTGTAAATAATGAATCAATATTATAACACCTCTTTTCATCAATCATTTTGATAAATTAACTGAACAGTAGTGGCCTTAGGACATTCAGACCCCATGACCTCTCCAAACAGCACCGATTGCTCATGCGCAGACTACTGTATATCCTCAGTCAATTTGGGCCAAGTGTTTTCCACAAGGACACGACGACAATATTCTGTGGTTGAAGCTGTGATGAAACGAGCTGGTCGATAGCTGAGTTCCTTTTAATTCGAGGCTAATGACATTTTTACATGACTGTTTACGCTCGCTTGCCAGCGCGCTGCTTGTGGATTCAAAACTCGGTGTGGCTGTCACTCATGTGGAAATGAAATGATTATTTTCTGTGCTTGGTTTTTGTTACGGTAATCCCAAGCTGGATGTCCTGCATTAGCGTCTTTCAGATCCTCTTTCCTTGGTGCTGGTAAAATGTTAACAGAGACTGTGGTTTGTATTTCAGAAATACCCACTCTAATCCCTTCTATCGCTGTACAAACAAGGCTGCGGTAATGCATTCTGTCTTTTGCCAGTCAGGTTACGCGCTGCATGGCTTCCCCGCACGTGTGTGGAAAAATAGATCTTTACCTGGTCAATTCATCTCTCTAATGTTGGTTCATGGGGAGCCAGGAGCCAGGAAATGTACTCGAAACTTGACGTGACTTTTATGAAATGCCCCATAAGCAAAGCCAAGGTTAAGGTTATTGAATCTGACAGAATAATGGAGGGAAACCAGGGAGAAACCCTTCCAAACACCAGGAAGACCCACCTGGAGTTGTGTTTTGAGTAGAGGTCGACCAATATGGGTTTTCCTAAGGCCAATGCCCTTTTTTGGGGATTCTTATTGGCCGATACCGCGATACCGATATGGTTATTTTTCCAAATGTCTGGTTTATAATCCTGTAAAAACATAATTACTTGTAAAAACATAAATACAGTGGTTGATTTTATTTGATTACTTTAGGAGATGCAGTCATAGTTTCTGTCCCAGTTTTGATTAGGTGCCGTTAGCATTAGCATACTGCCGTTAGCATTAGCTTACTGTTGCTAGCCATTTTGCGCAGCGATCCAAAATACAATTGCGGATGTTAAAGCAGTACTAAGTAACTCATGCCCCTAGAGGCCATAAGCGCCACTGCAGGTGTCGTAGCATGTTGCTACGCTGACAGAAAAGACAAAGGGAGAGAGGGATATTGTAAATCCAATTACACAATGGAGATAATTTTTTTCACTCAAATTTAAATACAGTTTAAGTGGCGCTTTGTCCACAGTAAGCATTGCCCGTTAGCCTGTTAGCTTCTTCTTCGTGATTCTATTAGTGTGTATTGGTGGCTCCGACCCGGTGCAGGGAAAGTTGCAATTGTGGTTTTCTGGCCAGAGACACCAGGAGGAGATGAAAGACCCCGCAATCATCCCATCAACACTTGTATTACCCCTAGAGGGACTACGAAAAGGATTTATTAAGGTAAATAAGTTACTTAGAACTGCTTTAAAACTAATGCTTCAAAATGACAGGCAGCATGCCAATATTCACTGAGGTTTGGTGAAACTTAGATTTAACAAACTTGTAGGTAACCCATTTTCATTGCAATGTTACTCTGTTCCCCTGAGGCCTTGGGAGTTGTGGGAGGACTTGGAAGTTGCAGAGCCGGCTTTCCCACGGTTATTCATTCACAAATATTGACAGATTTTACATCCACGTGTACTGCGAAGGGTCCCCGTAATGACGCTATCTCCCAAATATGGTATTTTTCCTCCTACGAGACGCCTTGTGCGGAAGAGCCAAAGTGCATGTGCACTCGGTACAAACCATTTAACCAGGAAGTGCTTTTCTTACCTTTTATGCTGGGTTTACACATAAGCACGGTGCGCTCCGTATAGGGCTGGGTACCGTTACATTATTTTCCCATTCCAGTACTTTAACGATACTTGGTTTTTGATACAGATACCTGAACAATACTTTTTCCGATACCTATACCGAAATATCTGTCATCTAGAACCAGAAAACCGAATAATAATGTGTGAAAGATCGGCAAATTTACAATATTAGGTTCATCCCCTGTGTGCGAAAAATGGGGAATAATTTTGGGGAAATTGGGAGAAATTGTGATAAAAATAAGGGAAATTGTGTAAAAAACATTATGGGAAATAGGGAAATATCAGTAATTAAAAATGAGCAAAAATTGGGAAAAACGAGAAATAACGTAGGCAAAAAAAAAAAGAAGAGGAAAATGGGGCAACAATTTAAATGGGAAAAATATAGAATTAAAATTTGGGCTGAACGAACCAAGTCACTTCCTTTAATGCTGTCTCTGGACCAACAGCATAAAAACTTGGATCTATAGATATGAGATTTTGTTAGGTTCCTGCTTTTGATACTGTCATATTTTTGATACTGGTTGTAAATAAACTGTTTATTTTTTTCCGATACCAAACTGGTATCGTTTAACGGTGCCCAGCCCTAGTTGTGACTGTCATTTTTCCGTCATTTGAGACATTCTTAATAGGGTTTTTAACAGAGCGCATCGGCTCATGACATTTGTGGCATTTGTGGAGCGTGTTTTTGACTGCCAAGAAATCTTTCACGAATGTCAAGATTCACCCGAGTTTGCACCGGAGCGTGTCCTTTTCTGATGGTTAGTGGTGATTCGTATTTCAGCATGATAACATTCATGGTGTAGGAATCAGAAACTTGCTGCCCAATGGATACGGAGTGTGCAGCACAGTGTGTAGCCATGCAGCGTGGCTCCAACCAAGAGGCTGATCAGTCAGTCACTTTTAAAGAATTTGGTTTGCATTGTGCAGCCTCCACAAAGCCGGGCCACAAAGAGCGACTCGTTGCAGGGGCGTAGCACCAAATCCTGGGCCCTGGGTAAAACTATTCCCCCCCCAGTTAATTCACATTTAATATTTTATGTTTTTAACCACATAACAGTGGTTTAGTTTGACAGTGCAGTTCATTTATTTTCTATTATTACTTTATTATATATACCCTAACAGGCCTAAAAATGCTTCATATACAAACACATATTCAATACAGATTTGTCCTGGATACTTAGTTCATGGTTTATTTGTTTGTTTTGTTTGTTTATTGTGTATTCAATGTTTGACTTGAAATTTCATCTGATTTGGCTCCTGTTACAGAAATGGAATAACCTTTAATCCTGTAGTGATATAGATATTTAAATTGGTGGTGGAATATTCTACTTTCATTGGGCCAATTGAAATTGCTAGTTTTAGATAAAACATAATGATTATTAGCATACCACATTAAACAGGAGGACTGCACCAGAGACACAGGATTTTGTGCTAGGAATAACAAATTTGTGACTTTAAAATAGGCATTAAAATGCTATTTTACAAAAAATAATGATACTGTATGTTGTCTCTGTGGCCCACAGGCATGAACAAAAAACTCAAGGGCTTCAGCCTGATTTAGTCTCTCACCATATTTGTAATAGGCTAAATGGCACGAGCCTCCACCTTTTCACTGGAACCATGTTGACTCGTCTCCAAAGCTGCGCATTTATAATACGAGTCTCCAAATGCACGCGGCTAATTAGCATAAATAATAGCGAAAATAGCGTGAGCGACCTGTGGCCTTGGTCACTGTATTGGCCTGATGGCAGTCAATTACAATAAATATAAGGAAAGAGAAACTTTAGAGGTAAAAACGAGGAGAGAAAGAGCTCTGTCTGTGGCTCTTTCTCTGACTCTGCACCTTCCACTTCTCAGTGCAGGCAGAGTTAGGGACTCGCCTCACTTCATGTTTAACTGTCATTTATGACAGAAAGTTGCATCTAAGGCCTGCTAGAATAGGTTAGTGTTAAATAAAAGCACATAAGAGCGTGTAATAGACTAATATTTCTCTTTCCTAGCTTAGTGTCATTGCATTGCAGAGCCACCTCATCCAAGTCACTGTTGACTTGAAATGCGCAGTGCTGAACGCCGGTATGTGGGCTGAACCATTTGGCACATTTTTAAAGGGGTGTCAGGGATCAGAGATTCATCCATCATTATTGTTTGTGCAGAATTCTGTCTAGCAACCATTGTATTTCAGCCCTGTTTTGTTCAATTCTTATATCAATTATGAGGAAATTTAGAAAGTCCAATACAGAATGCTTTTTGCAGCACTTTTGAGGGCCCCTACCCTGCTCTGGGCCCTGGGTACTCAGTACCCTATACCCCCCCAGTCCGACGCCCATGACTGATTGATTGATTGAGCTGTTTATTTGAGCTGTTTACATTGATATTTTCACAGTAATTAAACATTTCATCACAGAAAAGCTTAAAAGGAGTAGGCTGAAGCCGAGCTTATGTGTGCCTACCCCTCATTCATCATTAATAATTAATAATCACCCTCGTGCTATACATATTCAGTGGTAACTTTTACATACTCATAGTAAACGAGAATGGGAGCGCTTTATTTATATTTATAGGTACCACATTAGCCTGATTCTTGACATTCTTAACCGATTCCTGACAGAACGCGACAATTCCCAATGGCCCGCAGCAGCGCGCAACATTTCGCACCAATTTCGCACCAATTTCGCACCGCAACAATATTCGCACCATTAATTTTGCTTTCACTCTTTAACAAAGACTACTTTCACCAATCTCAGTTAATATATATATTTGAACCTCTTAACCTGGAGCATTCAGTTGCTGAGTGAGTTTTACACTAAACGTAAATGTACTTTTGATCGACGTAGCAGAATAAAATAATACTGCCCACTGTTAAAGGTCTCCATGTTTATAAAATGCTGTTGAAGAAATACAGATATCATATTTGTAATGCACAAGTTGTTTAATGATCAGATAACTTAATATTGTAAGTTGTCAGGGTTCATGTTAGCCTCTGTCATGTAGCTTAATGTGAGAATTGCAATACAGTATATTCATAGAAAACCCCATGATATGTGACATGTTGTTTAGGGATGCACCGATCTGATGCTGATATCAGAGCCGATACTGGAAAAAATACGATATCGGGTATCGGCTACAAATATCCGATACTGAACCCATACCTGTTTTGGCTCTCACCGTTTTAAAGACACAACTTCCACCAACTAAATCTCAGTGAATTTTGAAGCTTAGAACCTGGAGAATTGAATCGTTGAGTTAGTTTTAACCTTCGCAAACATATTTTTAGTAGGGTGACCAGATGTCCCAGTTTACCCAGGACAGTCCCAGTTTTGAGTCCTCTGTCCCATGTCCCCACACATTCCACCAAAACCATTCATTTGTCCCAGATTTACACAGTATCTGTCCCAAGTGTCCCAGTTTTTGGCCAATATGATACACAAAATACAAACTTCGCTTGAAAATTCATGTCTTTGGGCCATGCAAATGTCCGTTAGAAGTAGAAACCAATCAAAAATATCAAGTCTATCATGCTAATGCTGATTGGTGCATGGTGTAAGACATTAACAAGCAGATTTACCCTTTAGCGTGGGATGGCTCCCTGGTTGACCATGCAACTAAATCCCAAATAGTGTCCCAGAAAATCTGGTCACCCTAATTTTTAGTCGACGCGCAAAATGCTGTGGCTAGCAACAGTATGCTAATGCTAGCGGCAGTGTGCTAATGCTAACGGCCACTAATCAAAGCTGGGACAGAACCTATGATTGGATCACTTAATAAAATAAAATACCCACTACTGGAGTGGCCAAGTGTTTTGTATTTTAGTTTATGAAATTCTGTTAAAGAATAACTGATCTAACACAAGTTGTAATGATCAGACCAATTAATGTGAGTTGTTTATATTAATGTGACCTAGTCGGTCTTATACCCAAGGACAATTAAAGTCCAGTGATCCTTGTGTAATGTTTACCATTAGTTTATTCATAGATAAAATTGCCTAAGATAAGACTTTATTGATCTGACATTGAAGAAAAGAGGACCATTCACTTTTTTCACTCAGCAGCCATTTTTAAGAAAGTCTCTTGAGATCGGTTAATATCGGATATAGGCAGATACTCAAAACCTCCATTACCGGTATTTGAAGAAAAAAAAAACCTGGATTGGTGCATCTCTAACCTTGTTTGCAAAGAGGACGATTCAGTTATTCATTCACAGCGTGCCACCTATAAGAAAGTCTCATGGTATTGTCTGGTATTGGGTGTCGGTAAATCCTCAAACCCCAGGCGTCGGGATTATGTATCAAAGTAAAAACAAAAAGCTGAATCGGTGCATCTCTGTACTCTCGACCTCTTGCAAATCTTATTCCCCGACCGTGGAGCAAGTTTCAATTTCGATTCGATGGCTACCTCTCCTGTATCCGTAGCAGAAGAGGCGGTTCTGGTTCTGGCGGAGGGGGGTGTGGAGGAGTGGATGTGAGGAATAAGCCAGGGAGCTGTCTGATTAATTAAGGACTCAGAGGCTGCCGTCAGGGGAAGGTATCCGGCCTGTAGCTCATTATGTACAGCCTTAACGCTAAGACGGGAGACCGCAGCTATGTAAATCACCACCCTTGATGTGTGCAGACCGCCGCGTCTGTGTGCGTGTGTTGGAAATGAGGGTGAGCCACGCGGGGAGTTGACTTAATAAATAAGCTGGGATGAGTGGTTCACTGAAGCTGCACCTTGATAGTACTTACTCAACGCATGCGGTGGCTTAAAAGTAAAGCTACGCTAACTTCGCGTTACAGAAGGAAAGGTTTCCCTCTGCCCTGGAGGTTATGCATCATGTGGCGCTTGTGTGTTAGCCGAACAGCCGAGAAGGAAATAGCCATTCAGTGGATTGGGAATGATTCCACCATTGTATGAATGTGCACATTATTGTTAAAATGCTCACTTTTCTGCACTGTACAGCCGCTAACAATAAATGCATTGACAAGAGCCTTGCACAGATTTCTGCTTTTTTTCTCTTCTGTGTATTGTGCAAAAATACATGCTTGAAGGTAATGTTTATTGAATGGGCTCTTTGTGGTTTAAAAAGCCCTACAACTGAGCCAGGGTTGCCTTAAGTTGCGTTTGAATTCACAAGCATTATTCATGAACATGAGGCTTTCACATTTCTGATACAAAAGAATTGTATGACTGAGCTACTGTAGGTCTATTGGAGACAAGTGCTGGGATTGTGGAAGGTCGAGAGCCCCCCTTTACACTTGTGCTCAGAAGTTTACATACCCTGGCAGAACTTTTTTTGTGTGTGACTGTTTTTATAGAATATGAAAGATAACACAAACATTTTTTTTCATTCATTTAAAAGTTAGTGGTTGTGTGAAGCCATTTATGGTCAAACAACTGAGTTTGCTCTTTTTAAATCAAAATGACAAAAGAAACTACCAAAATGATCCTGATCAAAAGTTTACATACCCTGGGATCTTGGCCTGATAATATGCACACTTGTTGACACAAAATGGTTTGAATGGCTACTAAAGGTAAGCATCCTCACTGTGATCTGTGTTTGTAATGATTGTGTCAGTGAGTGTTTGGGTGCCTGACAGACCCTTGCATCTGTCATCCAGTGCTGCACTGACGTTGCTGGTTTCCGAGTCATGGGGAAAGCAAAACAATTGTCAAAGGATCTGCAAGAAAAGGTAGTTGAACTGTATAAAATGGGAAAGGGATATAAAATATATATTCAAGGTGCTGAGAGTATCACTCAGCAGTGTTCAAACTCTGAGTGGAAAATGTAGGATTCTGTTGAAACCAAACCACAGTCGGGTCAACCGACAAAAATTGCAGTAACAACTGGCAGGAAAATATTGGATGCAAAGAAAAACCAAGAGGTGACTTCAGCTGAAATACAGGGAAAAAAAAGTGGTGTAGCTGTTTCGGGATGCACAATAAGGAGGCGCTTGATGAAAAATGGGCCGCAAGGTCCAGTCACCAGAAGAAAGCCATTACTTCACAAATGCCACAAAGTATCAGCTTACAATATGCCAAACAGCACAGAGACAAGCCTCAACATTTCTGAAACAATGTCATTTGGAATGATGAAATCAAAATGGGACTTTTTGGCCATAACCATAAACGTTACATTTGGAGGAGTCAACAAGGCCTGTGATGAACGGTGCATCATTCCTACAGTGAAACACGGAGCTGGATCACTGATGTTTTGGGGAGATGTGAGCTTCAGGGAACTTGGTCAAAACTGATTTCAGGATGAATGCAGCATGTTATTAAAGAATACTGGAGGAAAAGTGTCACACACACCTGGAAGCTGCGCATGGACGCACTTGGACGTTCCAACATGACAACAATCCAAAAGCACAAGGCCATGTGGACCTCTCAGAATAAAGTGAAGGCTCTGGAGTGGCCATCTCAGTCTCCTGACCTCAATGTCATTGAGCCAAACTGGGGAGATCTCAAAAGTGCAGTTCATGCAAGACAGCCCAGGAATATACAGGAAGTTTTACCATCCGAGGAAGTAAAGAGGCCCATCCACAAAAGAATCCAAGCTGCCATTAATGTTAAAGGGGCAATACACAGAATTAAGAACTGGGGTATGTAAATTTTTGATCAGAGTAATTTTGGCAGTTTAAATTATCATTATGATTTAAAAAGAGTAAACTCAGTTGTTTTGGCTTTGCATAACCACTTTGAGTGAACAAAACTTTTTGTGTTAACTTTCATATTCTCTAAAAAAAACATGTAAACTGTTGAGCACAACTGCATGTTCATTTCCAAACTGGATTTAGCCAAAGAGCCTGGAAATCCAAAGTGTGGCGCTCAATCTGCTTTCCGATTGGGTAATCATCACGGGAACCAAAAAACAAAAGAAAAAGGGGTTACACTTTACTCAACAGGTCTATAGCCTCCTATGGTAGTAACTTTTTTATTTTATTTGACCTTTATTTAACCAGGAAAGTCGCAGTGAGATAAAGAATGTCTTTTCCAGGAAAGTCCTGGTCCCAGAGAGGATCCTATTGTACTGCCCGTTGTATGGATTTGTATGGAACTATTTTTCTCTAAATTGTTTTGGAGTTTTTAAGGCATTAATTTTGATCAAAATCTGACATTTTCTGTGATCATTATGTCGGCGGAAATACCTTTGCGCTTTTTCCGAAGTAGCGAGATACAAAGACCGGCATTACGTCAAGGCGAATTGAAAATGTGTGCACTTAAGTCCTAACATCCTCTTTTGAAGGCGCAGGACTAATGATGTGGAAAAGGGCGCGAAGGGTGACGGCAAGAGATTTCTGTCAACCAAAATGGCGGCCAGGAGAGGCAGAGGCGTTTGATCCCCGACGTCTTTAAGGCCCCAGAGGTTCACTGTTGCTTTATAATAAGCACTTTGAAGACTCCCTTTAGTGTGGCCTTCATACCCCGGGGATATAATGCCGCAAAGAACCAAACAGCGCTCAGAACTCTCTGCTGTGGGCGGGCGGGCGGGTCAGAGACAGTGACGGACTGGTTGAAATGTTAATGCGACAGTCCATTCATTCCAGCAAGCTCTGATAAAAGATAAACTCGGCGAGACCAGACAGAAAAAGCAATCTTCTGTTTGAAATTGCACACATTTCCCTGTTATTTTTGTTGTCAAGCTTGTCATGTGAACGGGAATAAAACAAGCGGCATAAGATGGCAGTCAATATTTGTTTACCTGATCATTTTCATATAATTTCTTGTTTTGTATTGTGGGGTTGTTTATAGAGATGGAAAAAAAACATAGTCGATTTTTTTTTCTTGTAATGAACAATGATGTGTCCATATCTTAGTTATTATCATTATTTCTGCACATTTCCAGTTAAAACATGAGCATATGCTTTTAAGCACTCGTGCGTTCTCATTACTGGTAATGATGGCAAAGGAATGGCGTTTTGGTGCTGACATCAGATGAGATTTGGCATTTTGTAGAAAGTATTTATATAGCGGAGTATGTTTTGCTTGTTTTTACTGTTGTCCCGCCCCACCCCAATGACTTTCCTTTTCTTCTGCTTTCTTCGCTGGTCCCAACGACTTTATTTTTAGGCACAGCTCCATCTGGCTTTGCACCGCTTTGATTTATTATATGTCATTGTAATTTGCATTTGAATATCTTTTTAATTTTTTCATGTTTGTTTTTGTCTGTGAAAAGTGCAATGTAACATTTAAAGAAATGTCACAGTGCAATGTAACATTTAAAGAGGAACCAAACACCAAACCAACTATACTATATTATATGACATTTTTTGTCAACTGTCCCCATCCCAAATCTTGCCATTTTAGTTCTCAACGTTTAACTGGATTTATCATTTTATTATGGCAGCCATCTCTGAAAATGTATTGATAGTGTTTTTAATATAATTCTTAATTGAAAACTGTATACAGATGTGAATTGAGGTCAAAACAAAATAATCAATATTAGTAATTCAGATTTAAAATGTTTGAGATTTTTTAGATTTCAAAGTGTGGGTCGTGGATTGTTTGCTTGGTAATTCTGGGACTCGCACCAACCCCTGTTCCGAATATTTTTTAAATAGCAGATCATATTTCCTGTGTTTTGGGGCATTCTTGAGCAGCTCATTATGGTGTAAGTATGTTTTTATTTTAATTATGTGAATTTGTTGTTTTAACAACTGATACACATGGTTATATACTTAATATATCTTATAAACTGATGTTTTCTTTAGAAAAGAGCACTGTGGAAGAGCCACAATGGTCTGTGTTTGGATAATCATTACAATTCAAGTCAATCGTGCACAAAACTACAAGAATGATTATGGCTAATGCAGTGTTTTACCTGACAACTTTTCACTCCTGTAAAGTGAGCTTGTCTTTTGTCTGGTTTGGTGTTGCACATTTATTACGGTGTTATCTTGTGTCATTTGCAGAACAAATGGCACTTTTTCAAAATAAAGTTCTCTTTTGCTAATAATATAAGGGCTAAAAAGGCAGGTTTAAACTTTAAACAGCGCAAGTTTCTATTACTTTTGTTCCGCAATGGAATCAAACGACTTCATTAGACGGCAAGTTTGCGTGGGCGGTCTGTAATGAGGGTGAGAGAAATTCATAAGCTCACAGAAATACTTTTATATTCTATAATATAAATAAATACTGTATAGCAGAGGTCACTAAACGGCGGACCTCGGTCCGGATCCGGACCCATACGCCAGCCATTCCGGACCCGAACCTTGGATTCGAACCTTGGACCCGACCGTGAATCCCCTCAGACGAGCAGCTGCGTCTGCGCTCTCCCTCTCCCTCTCTGACTGCACCAGAGCGATAAACTACAGCCCAGACGAACAGAAAGAGAAAGTCCTACATCTTAGCTTCATGATACTTTTTACATTTTTAGAAACGGTTTCGGAATAACTGAAATATGGCTCGCTAAAACAAAAGCGGAGGACGCCCTAATTAAATATGCACGCGCGATCGTAATGCGCAAATAGCGCGGTTGTTTCCCGAGCAGGTCTGAACCAGGACTAAACCTGGACTAAGCCAGGACTAAGCCAGGACTAAACCTGGACTAAACGGGGCTCAGTGTGTTGAACTGAGCAAAGAAACTAGGGCTGCAACAATTAATCGATTAAATCGATTAACTCGATTAGTAAAATGCTTCGAATATTATTTTCCTGCTTCGATGATTCGTTTAATTAATATATCTCATTAAAACCGCGTGAAACAGGGCCGCTTACGCGCCCGGAACTTTAAGCGGCGCTTGTTTCCGTACGACCGCTTCTGAAGAGCACAGCTCAGCTCAGTCTAGTGGTAGTAAACAACAGGGCGGAGCTAGTTGTGCTAATACTCGTAGCCGGGTAGAACCAGGTAGCAGAGCGGAGAACCAGGCAGTCATAATCATCAAAACACGGCTCAAACAAGAAGAAACTCAGCAACTAGAGGTGAAGATAGGACTGAGGCTAACGAGGCGAAAAGACACGGCTCTCCCCGCTATCGCGCTACAACAATGCTAACAGCTGCATCAATGATGATTTACCATCAGGACGGGCGATCTACACATTCATCCACTGTTTAAAGTGTGACATAAGGTAAGGTATGATGACGAACTTATCTCCTTTCCCTCCTCACCAAACGCAGACTTTAACATCCTACTCTGTCTACTTCTCCCTTGCTGCAAAGTTTTTGCGCTAAATATCTTAACGTTGCATCTACGATTTAAATTAAGATAAATAAATCCACAGATTTAAATATAGTGACCACCTCTTTTGGTTGTACTGCAGAGCCATGTCGTTCTCTGTCTCTCCTGGTGCTTAAGATGTCCCACTTTTTCATTGAAGCCTAACTCATGATTGTATTTATTTTTTTAACGTCTAACTGCTTTATAATATATTGCGATCTGTTGCTAGCCCAGTGTTCTATAAGTTGTAATAGTGAAAGGTGTGTGTCATTCTTTAGTGGGATGAAAATGCCTGATCTATAAAAAAAAAAAAAAAAAACTAATTCCTCTGTACTTCAAAGATCTGCCAAATTGTCCCCCTGGTCTCTGTTTAAACTATTTGAGGTGGTCACACTATTTCAAAAGCAAAATAAACTCCAACAGTCAAACTATTTCACATGTACTTAAAGGTTTCTCATATCCATCTTTTCATTGCTCACAACAAATACATTTATGAACCATGCAAATTGACACATTATCCCCTGTTAAATAGAAATACTATGACAAAAATAAATAAAATGTTTTCCCTCTTTTAGGAAACCCCTGTGGTTGAGATCCTGGGAAATAAATGAATCACCGGAGCTTCAGCAGAACATTTCAAGATTATGTCTCGAGTCAGGACCTACTTCACTTGAATAAGAGTAAAAGTACTGATATAAAAGACTCTATGAAGCTGCTCTCTCTCATCATCATGGACATAAGGACAGGTGTCTCTTTATGAGAGTGAAATGTTGCTGCTTTTGGGACAAACTGATAAGAAATGAAGAATAAATGATGTTATTTCTAGCAGAAAAATCCTTTTTTTAAAACTATGTTTTTTCTCCTTTTATAATCTGCTCTAAAGTCATGGAATTTAGTTTTTCAATATAAATAAAATACTTATCAGATTAATCGATTAATCGATGTAAATAATCGATAGATTAATCGATTACTAAAATAATCGATAGTTGCAGCCCTAAAAGAAACACATCACTGTCATATATTATGTGCACATTGTGTATAATAGGCTACAGTAGCCTATGCACTCTGCTATTTAGGAGCCAAAACTTATTTTTAGAGCAAAAAAACAATAACAGGATTCAATTGATTGCCTTATTTTCAAATCACAGAAATAGATTTAAAAAAGGCTTAAAAATCCTGATATAACCATGAATTGGAGCTGTTGGAGCTGCCCAAATCACATTGCACCAGCCCCTATGGCTCCTCCTGCAGGTGGTGGGTCCACAGAAGGACGGCCTCATGGTTCTAACCGGGCCTGTTGGTCTCTCATAAGGGGCTTCTGAACCGCTCTTTGTCTGACCCGGCACCTAGGACCTGTTTGCCATGGGAGACCCTACCAGGGGCACGAAGCCCCCGACAACAGAGCTCCCAGGATCATTCAGGTGCTCAAACCCCTCCACCACGTTAAGGTGGCGGTTCCAGGAGGGGGACCTACATTTACTTAAAACAGAAAAGCAAACGGAGGAGACCAAACAGTTTTCCCCAGGACATATGACGTCCTTTCTCATTTTCCATGCGTTTTCCATTTCTAAAAACATAGACTCCTAATTTTCCAGCTTTTCCAGGTAGGGTGGGGAGCCTGTGAGGGATACATCCCACCTCCATAATGGCAGGAAAAACACTGTTGTTACTTCGCTGATTTGGTGTTTTTGTATACTATAAGACAAAATAATAATTCTCATCATGTCACAGTACTGACACGTCGAATCTGGCCTCTGCCCCCAGTCTGGTCACGTCTTAGAGCCAGAAAACAATGATCCCACCCCTCCGTTTAGCAGTGTGAGTGAAGTGCGGTCGACAGGAGCTGAGATCTCTGACAGGGCTCCGCTGTGGTGGGACTTTCTGGATTTCATGCCTCAGCGGTGGCGGGCACATGATGCATGTGGATGAGCCGTCTCTGACACGGCTCATTGTCGGGCGGGGCGTTCTCCCCCAGCCTGTTATGTGGTCTGTCAAAGCCGCAGTGTAAATAATGCACGCAGCAGCTCCCCATCGACGTGTCATCAGTGCTAATGCTGAAGAAACACAGCACGCTTTACCATGGGTTTGATAATGCTCTATCTGGGCATTAAGATGGGATTGTGGTTTATTATTTTGTTGCAAACCGAGCAAAAACCTATACCGCATGAGTAGAATTTCAAGTATATTTGTCAGGAGTAATGGCTGACATGTCACCTCCATTTCTGTCTGCAGACATGTTTTCTTTTTTTCCTTCCGGGAAAGCAATTGCAGTCCAACTTCTAAAATGTTTTCCAAAGTAAAGTTAGAAAACTCCAGACTTGCTGAGAAGTTCACTTTAACTTGTATTGAGAGTAACTTGGTGCCGACACTCTCGCGCTCCTCCATCAGGCCATAACAGCTGTAAGTACCACACTGCAGCGACGAGTCCCAGTCACATAGAGGTTTGGATGATTCTGTGCAAGGTTTTTTTTTTTTTTCTTTTTTCAGTAACACACACATCACGTCACACAAATGGGAAAGCACACTGGGAAACCAATGAAAAACGGAGGGAAGCCTGTTGGAAATGTACAGTTTTGCGAAATGGAGCCAGTGCTACTGCATGTCGAATGAGCCTAAAGTGGGTCAGGTTGTTGCATTTCATTGTTTTTTTTTTTGGGTGCATCGGATTACCATTTATCACAAACTGGAGAAGCCTTTTTATAGCCGTACAGTCTGTTCTGTACTTATTTGCAAGTCCAGCACGGACACCAGATGTGTTCTTGCCAAACCTGACTCAAGAACCTGACATGAGACCCCCTGGGCGCTGCAGTGCGGTCTCTCACTGCTCGACGGGCAACTCGAGCGGCATTGAAGGATGGGTCAAATTCTGGACTGTGGTCACGTTCTAGAATGTGATGTAACGTAATGTCAGGTGAAAAGAATTTCGGCGTAGAAAAGACCTGGTAGCCGTGGTTTCTCAACATGGCATTACTGTTGGCAATTTTAACAGTTAAATTCTGTTTCACTGAATCACATCATGTCTTTGTGATTTCATTGATAAACTGTATTTTCCTGTTAAATCACATACTGCAACAACAGCATAATCATGTTGTTTATTATTATTACACCATATTACTGTTTAACTATTTTTATTAAATAATGTACACAAAATGTAATAATAAAAACACAGACATACACAAACTTTGATCTTTTGACCTATCTTTATTTAACAAAAAGGTTACCGCCCCAGTAATGAGCCCATTGTACCTTTATGAGGACACATCTGTACACAAACTTTGTACCTTTAGGGAACATACTTGTACTGATCACAAACAGCCAAATACATTCTTCCATCTATTTACTTTAGCAATTAGAGAAACATTAAAATGTGTATATTAGAAGAAAAACAGCTTTTACAACTATCAATCAGCAAATGTCTTCCATAATGGAATTAAAGTGGTCTTCTTAAACATTAACAGTACAAAACAATAACAATATTTACATAATTCACACTTGTATCATTCACTTTTAGATTAAGCTGCCAAAGTGTTAAAGTGCACATTCATCTTTTAAACGTTAATTTGATGGGGTACTGCCTGTGGAGTATAAAACCAGTTCTTTCAGTTGAAGCTCATTTTAGAGTTTAGGGGTAAACCTAATGGCCTTTTCCCTCATCTCAGTTCTAGAGGGTGGCCACAGTCAACAGTCCCAGTACCTTTGTAGGATCATCTCAATGGTAGAGGCCGGCCACAGTAAGGAAGGATCAGCAGTGTCCTGAGACACTCATGTTGCTCCTCTTGGATCCACTGTAGATGTATAAGTGAAGGTCTCACAGTTGGTTTGAGTTCACAGGGTCACCCTGTAAAACAAAGCGGAACAAAAAAGTTTAGAAGGTGTAATAAACTAAAAGAAAACAAAAAACTTTATTCATCAATACAGTCATCAGTAATAATTGCTCTATTCAGTGTTTTATGTGTGTATAAAATATGAAACTGTTCCAGTGTAGGTAGTCCATCCTTTCATTGTAGATACAGATGAATATCTGCAAATACAACATTGTATTAGCTTAAATATACTGCTCATTTGCACTGGTGTGGACATTACAGAGTAATATGTACCTGGTGCAGGCTCAGTGGGACCCTCTGGTCATCCATGCACTGATGAACTTTAGAGACAAAACCACATAAAGAGCATTAACAGATTATACACCACTGTGTGATTATGTCCTTAGTGTATTACTCCAGTATTATTTACATTTGACTTTAGTGTCTCCAGATCAGGATCGTTGGCAGCTGAACCAGAGAACAGCAAATTAAATACTGTTTGAATGTCTGTGATAAATGGACTGTTCAGCTTATTATAGTGTGAAAAGGGTCCGGCCCGGTTAAGACTCGGACCTCTCCAAAATTTGCTTTCCCTAACCTATGCGTTTCTTTGTTACCGATAAAAATATCCAGTATACCTTATTACCACTCACCAGGGCTTACTCATGAATCAGTACCCGCTTAAAATTCCCCAATTTAGATGGAAAAGAAAAGAGTCATACCTCAGGTTGTTGCCTTGCGATTTGCAGTTGTGCCTTTTTGCGATTTTTTATAGATTGACTGCGGAATCCTACTGTTATTTTTTTTTTTATATAAATCTTGCAGACAGAAAGGAAACCCTTGGATGTTTACCAACTTATCACCAAGCAATGAGATGCGAATATTCAATGACTGGGCAGAGTCTGCCTTGTCTCTCTTACGAGTAGCAGGTGCATAGACTTCTGAACAATGAATAATTATCCCACGCTCAATCGGACATTGCATAAACAAGGGGGAGTCTGATCACTATGAAGCTTTGATCAGAAAGATAGGAAAGAGTATCAAACAATTACAGCGTTCACACAAGCCCAAGCTCAGTGTCTGCGAGCAATTGCTCGAAGGAAAATGATCTCAAGGCAGCAGGCTCCTTGGGGCGAGATCTCTCGACACTCAGCGAGGTTCACAATTTCTACACATCAATGCAGACATACATGCGTCGTTCAATGTCTCGCGCCATCCTGCGCCCGGCGTTATGCTCAGCAGGGGACACTATTCTGAGTCGTCTGTGGTTTCATGTTCCTCTTTTCAGCGCCTGCCAGCGCTTCAGCAGCCTTCGCCCCACATACAGTATCACCTCTTACTCCATCTCTATATTTTGATTGTTGCTGTGACAATCAGATCTTATCCACTATTGTGCAGAACGCAAAGTCACAGGTCAACTTATTCTAATTACAGCATATAGTTGCTGTCATATACGTCCAGGTTTCTTAACATATAAAACATACAAACCTCCCAAAAGGTGACAGCTGTTCACAGAGGGCTTTGAGGCGACACTACTAGCTCCACGGCTACAATTTATCAACAAAAGGAAGGAATGTTAGTGTGCCATGTAAAACAGTAGTCAGAACAAATTAGACACATTTGAAACATAGAATAAATACTTTATTTTTTACTTATCAAATAATTTTGTGATCTACTTCCCACTTCAGGCTCTCTCCAGGGATGGGTATTGTTAAATTATATGCTTTACTTTAAGCAGCAGTCATAGCTAGCGTTAGGCTGTAGCATGATGCTAATATGATGCATAATGTTAGCATTCTCCGTCATTTATGTATTTATGGGCTGTTGAACCTTTTTGCTCATCCCCATGCCTTTGTATCTTTATTGGGTAGAAAATTATATTCATAATTAAGCATTTGTTAAAGTAGTTTTGGAGTAATTATGTAAATTTGTTTCCCCTCAACTGCTTCAACATGACCATTAGGGTGCATCATTTGCCTCATAAAAAAGCAAAACTCAAAATTTCACCTTGTACCCAATTTTTTGTGTTACAATAAAAAGAGTAACAGGTGCAAAATTTGAAGGACCTGTGATGACATCTAGGGGTCCACCCAGACAATGAAATATCCACAAAATTACCCAAAATATACGCTACGTTTTATAAGAAGAACAAAACAATCTCAACTAAAACAAATAAACTGAATAATTTGTGCTAGGTAACCAGTACTTCAAGTTTAACTGTTTAACACTTTGTATGTTTTAGAATATATGACGTTATAAACAAAAAAAGTATATACAGTTATCCACCTTCGTTACAAAAAACACACGTTATAAAGTTACAAATCAAGTTACAAAGGTACAAGGACCAGCTCACCTGCAACTCTGTCCCCCCAAACGTCACTCGTCTTGACTGTTCAGTCTGCGAGATGCCTCCTCAGCCTGGCGGAGTTGTTTTATTTGCATTTGACCAGCCAGCGACTTGTCGAATGATCCAAATGAAGCAAGACGGTCATTTTCCATTGACTCCAGAAACTGCAGATCCACCTTGTTTTGAATCATGCCGTCAACATTATGCGGCCACACAATAAAAGTCTTGTCCAGAGCTTCCTCACTCTTCTGGAGCTTTTTGAGCGTTAATGGCTCAATCTGCATTTCACGGGGATGGCGAGTTGTATGACTTTTTGGCAGGTTTTTATGTCCGATATTATAGGGATGTTGGCCTTGGCACAGAAGCTGGTCACCTGCAACATCACCATCTTTGCAGCTTCCCACTGTGTCCTATTCTCTTCTGGACATTCAGAAAGACACCACATAAAGCATCTGAGATATCCATGATGAATGCCTTGTAACTGGTGTGGATCTTGAAGGTTGATCTTGTGAGCTACTGGTACACTCATCATCAGCAATAGACAGCAATGCCATGCTTAATAAGTGACGGAGCTATTGTTCACAATCAATAAGCAGTGGATAATTCTGCAATACTAATTTCCAAATTTATATAGTTCTCTCATTTGAGATAAAGTCACAGATTGCTGACATCACAACATTAGGCAATAGCAGGGAGAAAGCAAAACCACGCACAGTGCTGCAAACGGTCTTCCCAGAGAGTCGATCAATATAGCATTTTCTAACCAACAAACTGCGAGATAGTGATGAAGATGTGTTTGACATTCTTATCAAATACCTGCAAATAGTGTAATAATCCACCTTTAATGTGTGGTGGCCATAGTTGATTTGGTAATGTAAGGAAGCCTGTAGCATGTTTGAAACTTGCGCCTCACGAGAATTGAATCGTGAACGGGACTCTGGAGATATCTTATCAAAAAAAATGCGTGTTGTTTCTTTCAAATGGACCACGTTACCATTTGAGAATACTTCGTGTGCAGCGGACTCTGCTTTTTAGAGATGTGTCAGACTATATGTCAAGTCAAGTGTAGCTGCCTCAACTAGGGCGGGGTATTATTAAATGGTAGCTTTGCGGGATTGAAAATCACGGTGAGGTGCTATTCGCTGGTTTCCGAAACCCGGTATTGAAAAACTATATGTCTTCAGGTGCCTTTGGGTGGCAGATCTACCGCAAATAAATGAGCCTTTGAGTGAATAAAGTTGCATGATTGTATAAAAATTGTATCAGCCAACGGTACTCTAAACCAGGTATTGTACCTGTAAAAAGAAAAGAAGAACTCAACCCAAGGCTAAACTGAAGAAAGCTCCATATTGGATTTTTAATTGGATGTGCCTCTTATAACAGCGCGCTGCTATTTTCCCTTTGTTTTCAGTCTGTCAAATTCAATAAGGATGAGGCTTCGAGAAATCTTTCAGGCAGCTCTGTAGTGCCAGTGCTAGACGAGAGGAGACGGCTCGATCTTTATCAACACCTTTCCTATAGTGAATTTGAATTAGCTTTTTGACAAAGGGACCTGGCTGTACAAAGTGAAGTGAACTAAAAGGGAAACACCTTTTCCTTTGGCAGGTGAGATGGAGAGATTTGACCCCATCCATCGAGAACTAGCCCGGCGTTTTATATCAGCCATGACAGGACTCACGGGGGGTTTATGTAAAGCGGAGGGACTTATTAAGCGGAAACGAAGCGTGACTTGGCAATGATCCGAGCGGCGTCGATGGATTTATATTACTGTGATGGGATACAGAAGCGAGTAATACCAAAACGAGATGAATTACATGTTCGTCTTCATCAGCGAGGGTTGGGGTCAAAAGGACAACTATAGCCTAGTGCACATGTTCCTGCTGTGGGAGGAAACGTAATGAAATATTGGAACTGTATAGTGATTCATTGAGGGCAGAGTGTGTTGCCATGATGTGCTGTAGTATAGGGGGAAAAAAGAGGTGTTTGATCCTAACAGACATTTAGCAAGCCAGCTAGTTTGGGAAACTTTTCTGCATTCGTTAGCTTGCTTGATGGATTTTTCCTATAGCCGTTAGCATTTAGCCATCAAACAGCCCAAATTCTGAACTGAAATTCAACCCATCGGCCACATTTAGGTGAGGTCAAAGCCTTGTTAGAAATCAATAATGAATATAAAGACCTTTTTAAAAATTTAAAAAAGGTAGATACAATATAGCATATAAAGTGGCCTCTGAGCTAAAGGCTGACTAAAATTCAGTCAAGGGTCTGTTTTTGTGGAGTCAGAAATAGACTGATATTTCTGACTGATTGACTGACTGATTTTCTGATTGACTGACTGATTTTCTAAGGTCGTGGCTGATTTTTATAGGAATTTTTATTGGCCGATTTTTCTAAATTCTGGTCTATAATCCTGTATAAACATAAACACTTGGCCATTACAGTAATGGCCGATTTTATTTTATTTTATTACTTGTTACTTATTACTAGGTGATTCAATCATAGTTTCTGTTCCAGCCTTGATTAGTTGCCGTTAGCATTAGCATGCTGTTGCTAGCCATGGCATTTTGCGCATCAAATGTACAAATGTACATACATGTACTAGGGCTGCCCCCTGTTGGTCGTTTAGTCAACTGATTGGTCGATGCAATCTCAGTCGACCACAATTTTCATTGGTCGACTAAATGCACGCACTTTTGCATCAATTAAGATGCTTTCAATTTACACAACACCAGAGGCCTGTGGGAGGTCTATCTTTTACTTTGGGCTAAAATTTCATTATAAAAACAGGTATATCAAAGAACCCCTCCTGGAGCCGCCACCTTAATGTGCTGGAGGGGTTTGAGCACCCGAATGATCCTGGAGCTCTGTTGTCGGGGCTTCGTGCCCCTGGTAGGGTCTCCCATGGCAAACAGGTCCTAGGTGACGGGTCAGACAAAGAGCGGTTCAGAAGCCCCTTATGAGAGACCAACAGGCCCGGTTAGAACCATGAGGCCGTCCTTCTGTGGACCCACCACCTGCAGGAGGAGCCATAGGGGCTGGTGCTATGTGATTTGGGCAGCTCCAACAGCTGCCCCCACGACCCGGCAACGGACAAGTGGAAGAAAATGGATGGATGGTATATCAAAGACAGTGGTGACATTTGATTGTTTTAAGTGAAATGCTTTTGCTAAAAAATAAATTAAAAAAAATCGAGGAGAGAAATGAGGACGGGGAGCGCCTCTCCTGTTTGCGCATAGGCAGTTGAGATCAGCGGCTCTGTCTGTGTCTTGGTGAGATGTTGCCTTCTCTAAGCCAGACTTCTACAGGCTCTGAGTTGTTTGAACCACAAATACCATGGGCCTACACTGAAATAGCCTACGCGCGAGTCTGACGCCTGTCCTCTGTCAGCGGCTCTAGTGAAACACCTGGGAGAACAAAACCGAAAGTGTATCATCAGGTGCAGCAGCCCATGGATCCGCTGTGTCTTTCTCCGCTTCATTCTGGCTTTTTCCAGGATAAATAAGACGAGGCGCTCTGCATAACGGGAACTGATTAATCACTACACCGTGCAGCGCTAAAGTCAAAGAAATGAAACGGCCTAATCGCAGGCAGTGCATTTCACAATAAAGCACATGGCTCGTGTTACATTATGGCATGTCACACGGAGATGTCTGACCCGGAGGACATTTTAAGAACAGGGACGATGATGGAAGAAGAGAACTACTGCTTTATTTGGATGTATGGACAGCACATGTACAGCAACAGATGCAGGAGTGAGGCAGGAGGCTGGAGTCCGAGACTAAAGGTGAGATTAATCTCACATAAAAGTGTGTTTATGTTGCTTCTATGTGTAAATAGTAGTTACAGCACAAACTCCCGTCAGATAAATTGTAGTTTTGTCAGCGCCATGCCTCCTTTTAGTCGACTAATTTCTGCTCAGAGCATGTTTTTAGTCGACCAAGAAAATCTTTAGTCGGGGACAGCTCTAATATGTACTGAATTACTGGGACAACATTTTACTTCAGAAAAATGTAAGAGTCTGTTAAACATGAACTGCTTTTTCATGCAGTCTGAAAGATAAATATGATCTTTTTTTGTTTTTTGTTTGCGCCGTAGCTACAGTCCAACGTTTTCCTGTCCTTAATAAATATCTATGAATCTTCATCGCTTCCCTCACTGTAGAAAACTTTGAATGCATCCAAAGAAACACATATTTCCTCCTGTATTTTCGCGCTATATTGATTAGACGTGCCGTATCGGGAAACTGAAAAAGCATGTGGCTAATTGCCAAAGGTAAACATACGTAGATGTGCTGGTTTTACGCAATAAATCCTCTTCTTTCAACACTTACAGTAATACATATAATGTTACAGCAAGTCATTGAGAGTCATTGGCCTGAAGTTAAGTCTCAAGTCACAAACAGGCGAGTCTAAGTCAAGTCAATCCTTTTTGGAGCTTTGGTCAAGAAAGTCCCGAAAATTGCACCTCTGGTTAAAGGTACCCAGCCCTAGTTATTGCAATATTAGGTGATGAAATATCAATATGGCAAGAAGCTGCGACATGTTAACAAAATCAATGAGGGTTTCCATTAGGGCTGAAAGATATATCGTTATTGTATTGATATCGAGATATAAACATTCAAGATGTCAAAATTGAAAAAGCAAGATATAAACAATATAGATTCTCATCAATTAAACTGCACTCTTTTGTATTATGATGTTTTCATTTTTCGTATCTTATCGAGATATCTGGCATGAATATCGATGTATGAAATTTTGTCCATATATCGTTCAGCCCTAGTTCAATCTAGTTGAGATTTATACTCATCCTTATATAAAACTGTGTGCAATTCTGGTAATGATTTTCCAAATTGTGTTTCATTTAAGTTTTGTTTTGACACACTTTGCTGGAAAAAAAAGAAGCTTTTAATGTTGGTTGAAATTTAATGAACATAATGCCTTGTAATCGTAAATATTTCACAATAATATTGTTTTTGCAACATTAAAGACAGTTATCAATTTACATTTCCCTTCCCCCCTGACATGCCGCTCCTCTCTAAGTAAACCACTACACACTGCAATTGAAATCGACTCATGAATAAAGCCATCAGCAGCACTACTCCACGCCTTGGTAAGCCTATTAGTAACATGCCTTTTTACAGATTGTCCCAGGTTTCTCACACATGCAGCCAAAGCGTACTAATAGGGATCCAGTCTGTATCCGTTCATTATCGATTGGGCTGTGGCAGTTTGGAAATGGGAGTCATTACGGGAAATTAGCCGCGGTTAAAGCCACCCCATTATTAACCAGCAGGTGAAGAATAGCCGCCCGGCATATGGCCACCTCCGTCAGCATCTCGGCAAAAACGCATTAGCTAGCATACCCCAGGAGGCACGAGTAAGAGAGAGAGAGAGAAAAAAAACAACAACAACAGGCTGATGAACAGTTGATTGCGGACATATATAAGGCTTAGGTCTAAAAATGGCGTGTGTAGGACGGAAGCGAGCCCTCGGTAATGGTGATGTATGGATGCGACTGCGAGTGGCTTAGGAGCTCCATTGCCGGGAGAAATACGAGTCGCTCTGCCCACACTGTTGCCCTGAGGCGCTGTTTGGATTTACTGCGGCAAGTGCACTGCAAGCAGAAGTTTGCAAAGCAGGAAAGTGCAACAGGAGAAAAAAAAACATCATCAGGTTTTACTCCGGCTTACTCTTTGGATGAATGTGTTTGGTTTATAAGGGCTTTTGAGGACTTTGAGGTTTTTTATGTATGGTTTTACAATACAATAATGGTTAAGCTGTATAGAAAAATAGAAAATACTGCTCTATTGGCTACTTTTAAGGTTATTTGATTACAATTACCAGAAGTAGAAGTAAGGACTTTATATCTCAACCTTGCGAGATAGGGATTGGAGATCTGCTATTTTTTTCTGCCTTTTAATTTTAGTAATGCTGTGTATACCGTAGTCAAGAAACACTTCATGTTCTTGTCTCATTCTTATTCTCGCCATTTTAATGTAAAACAAGTTGAAAATCGGTACAGAAAGGATTCTCCTCTCTGTTATGGGGAAGAAACACTGTTGCCTCGATGCTGAATTATTCAAAAGGAGACATCACTGGCAACATTGGATTGTAGCAAACTGCCTGCTTCACTCGACTTAGTGTTACAAAATGTGTGAGAAATGAGGAAAAAAAAAAAAAAAAGGCAATATAATGGAAATCTTTTTAAAAAACGTTTCCCTTTTAAGCCGCCGCTATTCAGAAGTCGGTCTTCTTTCTCTCTTTTCCAAAGTCCACACAATCACTTTCACACATTCAGAGCACAGCGATTTGGGACGTTTCTTTTCTGACCTTTTATTTTATTTTATTAACTTCAGTTGTAATTGAGTTCTTCTCCCCAAAGAAGGGTGACTTTTCTTGCGCCTGCTGATAAACGAACTGTGGCGGGTGAAGGCTGCATGCGCTGCACTTTTCAAAATCTAATGCAGGTGATGAAAGAGAGAGGTGCGGTTTTGTTGTGATCCTGGAATAGCACTGGACGTGGTTTTTATTTTTTGGGAAGATATTGGACTTAAAGAACAAAACAAAAACACATCTACAGTAGAGAAAAAAATATGCTATGAATTTAGTGGTAAGACGTTAAAGGGATACTTCGGGATTTTTGACATAGGGCCTCATTTCCTAGTTATCCAGAGCGTTGTTGATGTCTGGAGATATTTTTTTCTTAAATTCATGCAGTTCTTATATTTGAAGAGTCTAGTTGCGCTAGCCTAGAGCAAGGCTAAAGCATTTCTATGGTAAACGCTAGCCCTCATTAAAAACAGTCTGACTCACTCCACAGTGCACCTGAGGTAAATCACTTATAACACCAGACTAACCATATAAATGTCTGTGTTAATAGAATAATTTTTTTAATAAAACTGACCTTGTATCACATGAATTACCGCATTTTGAGGGACTATTTCCTCGCAGATCACTCCGCCGCTGCCTTAGCTTACAGCCACGAAGCTGATGCTGCTCAAATATAAGTTATTTTAAATGCAAAATGGTTAAAATTAACCTATCGACACAGACATTTATATGGTTAGTCTGGCGTTATAAGTGATTTACCTCAGGTGCACTGTGGAGTGCGTCAGACTGTTTTTTAATGCGTGCTAGCGTTTACCATAGAACTGCTTTAGCCTTGCTCTAGGCTAGCGCAACTAGACTCTTCAAATATAAGAACTGCATGAATTTAAGAAAAAAATATCTCCAGACATCAACAACACTCTGGATAACTAGGAAATGAGGCCCTATGTCAAAAATCCCGAAGTATCCCTTTAAAGCGAGGTGAAAACATCGATCAGTGTTTAAATCGATGTGGTCAATGTTGAGATTTTTAGCAAATATTCTCTTTTAACATCTTAGTTTTAACATGATAAAACAACCCTTTACGATGCTTACTTTATGACGTTTTGTCCACTAGCGAGCTGGAGCTTTCCCGGAAATAACTACACGCGTATTCATACACACATGTTTGGTATCCACGTGTAGCACGAAAGGTGACCGAGATGACGGTGTAATCCAAATATGGTCATTTCCTCTCGGAGACAGCCATGGCCACTGCACCTGCAGTGTCTCGCCTTAATGTTTGCTCAACAGTGCACTTAAATCTACGGTATAAACATCCCTTACTGCATCTATTGATTATTGCTCCGTGTGTTTGTATTTTCCTCAGAAAACGCCGGGCAGGAGTCTCGTGGAGGCCTGAAGAAGATCTCCGACATGCTGGAAGTGATTTTGAGGAGAGTAGACGCCTTGACTAAGCTGGGAAACTCCAACGACACCAGCCACAGACTGGAGGAACTCAGCTCAGCTCTGGACAGGTGTGGACACGACACGTGCTGTTTGAATGAATTGAATGAGTGATGGCCTTTGGATTTATAGTGTCTCTGTTTGTCGATGTTAAGAAACAACAGATAAAATGCGCTCCTGTCTTTTTTTTTTTTTTTTTTAAGTTACTACGACTGTAACTCATTAACTGACTTCGCTCCCATGACACCTTGTCCCCGTGCTTAGTTGGCACAGCATTCAAATGAGCCCTATCCTGCTGTACAAAGATGGCGCCTGCATTTTCCACAACCGCTCTACTGTTCTGCTTCCTTTCCCTGGAGCAAGCCCGGGAGAAATGTAGCGTGGGAGGCAGATTAAACTGTATTTTATCGCTCGTTTTGTGAGTGAAGAGCATGCACCGCTCAGGGGGTTATAAAGTTAATGTGCCTCTAAAATATCAATTAGTTCTATTCATGGCTAACGAGAGCACTTCATCAGATTTAAATAATGGTTGACGTTGCAATTAATTTACAGTGATATCGTGCCTCGTGGCCGTGGTAAACCCTCTATGGCCCTCGGCTTCACAAACAAGTAGATCCCAAAGAGTTCCAGAGAGACTCACTGTGAGACGCTCTGGCTCTGGGGACAGTCATTACATTTACATGCAAAGCCTAGTCCGACTATGCTGAAGAATCAACTCCGATCCACTTTCCTGATAGAACCAGACAAACCAGTCCCAGTGTACACGGCAGCTACGGAGCAGCAGGAGAGCAGCCCCCCCAGGGGATTGAAGACCATTTCCGGTTAACCTTTGCTGGCTCATGAATGTTGTTAGCAAACAGTTAGCCCTGAGTAGCCCGAGGTGCATTCAGACGAAAATGTTGTTTTGGCACTAACTGCGATGTCCTACGGATGTTTAACAATACAACCAGGGTTTCCCCCAGTGTTTAAAATCAAATCCACTTAAACTATTGAACGGGGGACCATTATTTGTGTTTGTTCAGCGCTCGCGGCTACTGATTAAATGTGTTACTATGCTACTTGGTTACTATGCTATGAAGTTACTATGCTACAAATTTACTATGTCACTAAGTTACTATGTCACTAAGTTACTATGCCACGAAGTTACTATGCCTCTAAATTACTATGCTACGCAATTACTATGCCTCTAAATTACTATGCCACTAAGTTACTATGCTACGAAGTTACTATGCTACTAAGTTACTATGTTACAAAATTACTATGCACAAAGTTACTATGCCACAAAGTTACTATGCTACGAAATACTATGCACTAATTACTATGCACAAGTTACTATGCACAAGTTACTATGCTACGAAATTACTATGCCACTAAGTTACTATGCAACAAAGTTACTATGCCACTAAGTTACTATGCAACAAAGTTACTATGCCACAAAGTTACTATGCTACGAAATTACTATGCCACTAAGTTACTATGCCACGAAGTTACTATGCCACTAAGTTACTATGCAACAAAGTTACTATGCTACGAAGTTACTACAGTATGCAACTAAGTTACTATGCAACAAAGTTACTATGCCACAAAGTTACTATGCTACGAAATTACTATGCCACTAAGTTACTATGCAACAAAGTTACTATGCCACTAAGTTACTATGCAACAAAGTTACTATGCCACAAAGTTACTATGCTACGAAATTACTATGCCACTAAGTTACTATGCCACGAAGTTACTATGCCACTAAGTTACTATGCAACAAAGTTACTATGCCACTAAGTTACTATGCAACAAAGTTACTATGCCACTAAGTTACTATGCAACAAAGTTACTATGCACAAATTACGAAATTACTATGCCACTAAGTTACTATGCCACGAAGTTACTATGCCACTAAGTTACTATGCAACAAAGTTACTATGCTACGAAGTTACTACCGGTATGCTACGAAGTTACTACCGGTATGCTACGAAGTTACTATGCTAAGAAGTTATTATGCTACGAAGTTACAATGTAAATCAATCAATCAATGTATAGCCCAATATCACAACAGGAGTTGCCTCATAGGGCTGCACCGAACATTAAGGCAATAAAACAGAGCAGTAAATAAGACAATGTAAAGTTCAGGCGAATGTAACCACGATGAGTGTGACAAGCGACAATATTTTATTATATATTATAAAAATATTATATGCACTGATATTGACAGGATGGCCCTGTGGTATTCAGGGTACACAGCGATAAGGTCTCTTTTTTGAGCTTATCTCGCTCTAGTTGTGTCGCCAGTCCCCCTCTGGTAGATGATGAGGGACACGAGGTTTAAGACTTGGCTGTAGTGTGTGTGTGTGTATGTGCGTGTGTGCGTGCGTGTGTGTGAGTGTGCGTGTGTGTGTACCAATTCCCCTCAAGTGTCTGTCAGAGCCTGGTCTGAGATTGGCTGTCGCTGGGGAGATAGAGTTCAGCATTTGACCTGGGGTCGTTTTTCGCTTCATTCACACAGTTTTGAGTAATCCTGTTCACTTTGATCACTTCTTTTACTGCTGAAGTGCGCCAATCTCTATTTCCTAGATTATTCCATCACACAAAACAGTCCTCCACATTCTTAAAGCTCAAACTCAATCACTAGGCCCATTCTGCGCAGCCCTGTGCTGTAAGTGTGCTCATACCAGCGCTGCAAAATTACAGTTAGCAGTTTGTTAGCTGAAAACTAAAAAGCTGTCATTCCCACAGCTGCAGAGGGAGCTTTAGGCAAAACTCTTGACTGGTCCTGCCCCTGTGTCTCATTCATTAATGTTTACCCTCAAGCTTACCCTTCGACATTATTTCAAATTTAAAACCTAAAATATTAATGGTGAGGCAGTGTTTTTAAGCCGTGATTTGTCCAAGTTCAACTGTTGACTTTGCCCAGGTTGAACAAAAAAAAAAAAAGCTATATGAAATGGGGAAATGTCATATTTATTTTCATATCCCTGTACTATTGGATTCGAATCATCTCCACAAGAAATCCCACACAGAAAATGTCAAAGTAAAATTGGCCCAAATCCACAGGCAGTATTTTTTTCCTTCTAAGATGCGGTAAGAAGTGATTCAGCCTGTTCATCAAGTGAAGGAAATACTTGGCGCTGAAACTCTCTTGGTGTCCATGCTGGTCCTCTGGGATGCTTAAAAACAGTTTGTCCGAAAAGGGAGGTCTTGCTGGAAGGGTGAGAGCTGGCAGCGAACTGTCAGGAGCTCCAACGTCTCCATGGCAACATATCTCCTCTCGTTGGCGCCCTGTGTGTCCGGACTGGACATCAGCTCCCTCCTCCTCCTCCTCCTGTCAGGCTGAGTATGTGCGCAAACCCACAAGAGGAGAGCCTTCCCAGGCACGTACTTTCATAAAACATTAATGACGGGCTGTAGAGGTAAAAAGATGAGACAAAGGATAAACGTTCCCGGTTTTTAACGTGGGAATAGCTCACATAAACCAGCTTGTGCACGCCTCAGCAGAATTTTTTTCACGTTTTATAACTTAAAATGATACCTGTGTAGTGGTCCGGTATCGAGGATGTCGATATCTTAAAGCTTACATGTAAACCGCCAATGCACACCTAGGTTGCAGTGATGCATGCTCAACCATGCACCAAGATCTGCTGAATTCAGATGCAGCGCCGCGGAGGAAAACACAGGCTTTTACATTTCTGCGATGACACGGACGGTTCCCTGGCTTGTGACAGACGGGGGACTGCTGTAAACTTTGTTGGGAGGGATGAGAGGAGCAGCGGAAAAAGATAAAGAATCATCAGAACTCCTGCTTCAGTCTGAGCAGGTAAACTCCTGCCCGTCGCCAACTTGCGAATAAACCTGGAAAATAGAACCATGTTTGCTCTCTCTCTTGCAACACTGACCTACATCCATCTTATTTTATCTATGAGGGGCCCAGGGGCTGCAAGTGTTTTTTATTTATTTATTTTTTTAGCAAATTTGTATTTCTAATAAATTGGCCATTTTGAATCTGAATCTTTGCCTGGCTTCAGTACATCAATACATATTTTCAACCTTTTACTACTTGATCCTGTTATAATAAATATTTACAGACATTTTAATCACATCCTTTTTAAGGGAGCACTATGCACCTTTTTATGTAAAAAAAAAAGTTGATATTCATGCATATTTGACCTTTCAGTGACCCAGCTGATGCTTGGGTGGTTAGCATAGCGCCTTTACTCACCATCCCGATGGCCTGTGGGACGCTCCAGGATCAATTGTTTTTTAGGTTTTCACCGCTGATTCAACCATGTCCATGGTTACGCATACATTCCATTCCAAAAACCTACCAGAAATCCTAAAAAAAGAACATGAAATAAATTGATCCTGAAGCATCATGGGGCCACCGGGATGGAAAGCGAAGGCATTAAGCTGACCACCCATACAGCTGCTGGGTCACTAAAAAGTCAAATACGCATTGGTAATGGTCTTCCACGTTCTATCTAATTAGACAACAAAGTCCTGGAAATTAGGAGGTGTTCAGCAGCAAACAATAAACACATAAAAATACTCCAACTCCGATACTTAGATTTTGCATGATGTCCCCTTTAATTCACCTATTATTTGAAAAAGTACAATAGAAACTGTAATTACTTCACTGATTTTGAAGTAGTGCGTAGTATTGAAATAAGTTTAGATACCTTAGCACTGGCTTTAATGTTATACAACCAAAAAACAGTTAAGTCATTTTGACATAATTTCCGAGTGTGTACTGTAATATGCCTACATCCTCTGCTGGTTCAGAGGCAATGATACTGTTTCCATTGAAGCCAAAACAATTGCTGACATTATACGCAAGAAATGATTTGTATTAGTAAATTATTTGGCAGTTTGAGCTCTGAAATGACCAGGCTTTAGCTTTTTAATGAAGAAAACGGGCTGATGTGCATGAAAGACACAAAGCTCCACAAATTCCTTGCCGTTTTGTGAGTCCAAGTACACAGACATATACACTGTACAATATTACACACAAAAGAACGTGTACAGTAATACTATGGGAACCATTTTTAATCATAGTCAGTTTTGTGCATAAATCCACAAAAAAAGTGCCTCCAAAGTCACACAGCCTCAAATTTACGGTTGATGGATGCGTCTGTGTCATATTTTTTCAAAAGTGCCTCCCTCCTTTGGGTGACAGTCGAGCCCATTCCGCAAAGTGTGCTATTACATTAAGGTCGCACGGTGCATAAACTGCCCCTGACAGACAAGATGGCGCCTCCGAGAATTCACCAAACAGTAGAACAAGGAGGGAAGTGTCAAAACTCGATTACCCCCGTCTTGGACTTGACAGGCGGGCTAATGGAGTGGCTGTGGGGTCACCGCGAATCAATAAAAAGTTATTCTGAGCGTTTAATCAAATGTTGGATATCTTTGCAATGGTATGCAAAAGACACAAAGGTAGTTATGGAAATAGGGTTATGACCTCTGTTTAACTGCAGAGATAATGTAGGTAATGACAAACGGCAATCTGAAGTCTCACAATTATGATGGTCTTCAACAATACCTTGACTTGGAAATACATAAGCGAACCACCCCTACTTTCTGTTTGAAAGCAGATAAAAGCATGGCAAAACTTTTCCCCCACAGCTTTGTTGGTGATTCAGTCTCTCGGGTTATTTGTAGCAAGTAAGCAGATTAAATTTGTTCATGTTTATTTCATTGGCTTTTTAGTTAGCACAACTTAAATTGCTGTTAGCATAGCATCTGCACGCAACTTACCTTCATAGTTTGTTTTGTAGCTACTTCTTTCCTCTAGTTTTTGCCTTGGCACCTCTGAATAATTCCATAAACCCCATTAAAAGGCAGTATTTGTCTACAGTGTTTTCATCACGGCTCACTAAACGTTCATCGCAGTTCTGTTGTTCCTTCAGTAATGTGTATTCCAGCGCTGCCCACAACTACTATAATAATTTCTAATGGCAATAGTAGATGAGTAAAACTGCGTCCAAAAGGGGGTGAAGCGTGCTAAGTCAAAAATATGCATTATTGTTCCTAGTACACCCCCGGATTTTCCTAGGAGAGTTGGGTGTATGGGTGTTGTAGCGGTCGGGAGGACTTTAAAAAAACATTCTCTCAATCGTATTGGCACTAGTGATGGGACTTATGGCTCTTTGATTCTTTTTTTTTTAAAGAAAATAAATACCCTCTGAATTGACTTCATTTTAATGAAAATGTCACTATTTCACACAATATAACATCGATATTTCCCTCTATGGAGTTTGTTATAACAAAAAAACAATCACACGGCTCGATTAAGCTTCTGTTGCTCTCATTCATGTAACTTTTCCTCTCACTCTCTCTCCCTCGCGCAAGAGGGGAGAAAACAACGGAAGTGAAAGAGGTGTTTTGCTTCAACGCGATCTCCTCTGTAACCGTGTTTATTATTACATTAGGTCTTTTATTTCTCAAACGTGTTGCCTTATGCTCACTTTGAGCTCCTCGTGGGGGGTGGAGATGACCGGGGCGGACTGAGGAGGAGACAGTGTGCGGTGATGTCGCTACCATTCGGAGGCGGCCAAGAGCGGAGTGGAGCTGAGCGAACAGGTGGAAGATGTGAGTGACGGGGCTCCTGTAGCCGCCTCGTCACTCACGGACCCTGCGCGCCTTTTCCTCTCCTATGGCCCAGGACAGTGCTGGTGCTGGGAGCGTTCGGGCGCGCCGTTTCCTCAGAGCCGCGCTCTGAAACCGATTCCCCGCAGGCCACGCTCACGTCCCGCGGTCATGTGTTCACAAAACTGTCCCTCTGCCAATCCTACACTCCTCTCTCCGCCCCACTCCAGCAGTGACTTTTGCAAAATAAGCACAACTAAAGTGACGCCCCTCCCCAAAGAGGAATAAAACAATACTTCACCTCCGCGAACCCGTTCATATCGTTCACTGTAAAGACTCGTTCAAAAGAGCCGGATCGTTCACGACTGACACATCACTAATTGGCGCCCCGTCCTTTCGGCGCCCCTATGCAAGGCATAGGCGTATGTCCGTTTTGTGCCACTGAGCTTAACACTAGGGCTGCCGCATTTTAAACCCCTCTCCCCGCAGTCCAATTGACCGCTGCAGAGGTTCTATACGATGCGTGTTTTAAATAGCATTAAAAAAATAAAAAAGGAAACGCAATATGTGGCGGGCGATGTTGATTCTGTGGCCACAGAATAGTCTATGTGTGGGAAACACTGAAAAGAAACAAAACCGCAACAAGAAACAACAGCAACTCATGTCCTGTATACAATCCCAAAAAGGAGTAATACTATTTACGAAGCAACAATGATCAAACTACATAATGAAACTGTGTTCAGTCGCATGCACGACCCCTGCAGCATTCACACATACACACAACGTACATGTGCGTGTACCCTATTATGAAATAACTTTATCCTATAGCAAATTACATTATCAATCATACATTAAGCAGAATCATATTGTGCAAAAGAGAACTTGTTACACTTCAAAGTGGCTTAATTAACACAGACCAAACTTACCAACCATTGTTTGAACTGTTCATATAATTAACATAAACGAAGCACAACTACAACAACGGTCTCTTTCATGTACGATGTTTAGTACAAAGCAAGTGAAAAAAAGGTAACCATTCATATATTTTTTTCAGATTGTTACCAATGCCAAACAAAACCAAATGTCACTAATTTTATGTTAAAAAGGCACATTAATAAATACTCCGTGATCTTGCTACTTCCCAGTTGTCACTACCATCCTCAGTACAATATTATTTTGTGTACACAGTATACACATATCAACTGGTTAGGGTTCTTTGGCTTGTTCACTTTCATGTTGGAGCTCTCCAGGGTAAACTGCTGGTCCGGATCAATGGACTCATACTCCTGGGAGAATCTGAGTCCGTCATTTTCCTTCAGGCTCTCGATATGGTTGGCCAGGTCTGCCGCTGGGATAGGCGGATGCTCCCCTCATTCCTGGGGTACCTGTACTCCCTGGGTACCTGTACTCCTCGCCCACCTTCATTGAGCTGAAGGTGGTTCTTCTTGCACCAAGTGACAAAGTTGTCCACCACTGTCCTGTACTGACTCTTATCCCACCTGTGAAGTATCCAATCACTGCCGAGTCATGAGAGAACTTCAGAGAAAGAGAAAACCGTGAGTCTTGCCTGACCAGGCTTTAGAAAATGATTTGCAGTGTTCCTGAAATTACGGTTATAACACACTCAGCAGTAGCGGTGGCACAGAAGGCATATCCGTATAGGTTTTTTGCAGAGAAAAGTACAATGCTGTTCGTCTTCATGACCAAAATTGTCTCTGTTTTAGGATATTGCCCGTGCTACTATAACTTGTCATGTAATGGACTCTAACAACAGCTTAATTGGTCACTTTGGGACCACACCAGATATACTAAAGCAGGTGACAAAGGCCAGGCTGTTTTCTGCTGAAGTTATTAGGCATGGTCAGTTTGGCCTCCAGAGACTCCAGCGGCACCTCTGCACTTGGCTGAAAAAGCGGCGCAGTGTCTCATTATGCCCCTGCTACTCGGTATGATCTTTACCATGGGTGGCTGTATCCTACTATAGCGGTACATTATTGCTGTTTACATTTTATTTATTACTCCAAGATATGAAGTAAACAGGTTACAATCAGTTAATTGATTTTACTAATAACAATTACAATGTTTCTTTTCTTTCAGTACAAAGAATTGTAATTATTGTGGGGGTTCTGAGCTTTCAAATGAGGCATGGCATATTTGCATATCAATCAATCAATCTTTATTTATAGAGCGCTTTTCATATACAAGGGTGCATCGCAAAGTGCTTGACATTCAAAAAGACATTAAAACATTCGTCAAACCCTCCCACCCTCCCAATATACAGTTATCACAATACACACACACACCTACACCCCCTACCCTTTGCTCTACACTCAAACTCACACTCACACACAGAATCATAATCAAGTACATAAGGCTGGGTACAGATGACCACGGTGAGGAAACCACATCAGAGCAACCGTCCTCCCCGGGAGCAGCAGACCAGCCGCGGCCGCCCGGGCACCGACACAAGGGTCCCCATAGGAGGCACGGCAGAGACACCACAGCTCCACCTGGGCACCCACAGGACAGCACCCACACAGCCACAGCCAGTCACCACTCCCGAGGCAGAGGGCTCCTTCAGAGGAAACACTGGAGATTCTAAAAATATAAGAAAACATTGATTAAAAAGTATAAAAACAGTAAAAACCAGTAAGAAACTAGAAATAAATATCAAGTTATCAAGATTAATACATAGATAAATAAATAAATGGGGCTAAAATAAATAAATAGATATCAGGGTCTTGAGCTGCTCTTAAAAACATGAACGTTCTCTGCGGTCCTGAGCTCCTCGTTCCAGAGGCGAGGGCCATAATATTGGAGAGACGCCTCGCTGTGAGTCTTTCTGTTGACTTTAAGAATAACTAGGAGACCCCTGCCAGAGGAGCGAAGGGGCCTTGAAGGTTCATAAGGTAAAAACAGTTCTGAAAGATAAGAAGGACCAAGACCATTAAGACACTTAAAAACCATTAAAAGCCAATGCAGCCATTCTAAAACCGGTGTAATGTGGTCCCGCCTCCTGGTCTTCGTCAGGACACGAGCTGCTGAATTTTGTAAAAGTTGTAAACCTGAGATACTCTTTTTGGGAAGACCAGAGAGCAGGTGCCATGGTTTTTGTTCTGTTTTCCCCTGTTTTGGTTTTGTGTTTTCTGTCCTGTGTGTTTATTTTGATAGTCCTGGTCTGTGTGTCTGTCATTTTGTTTTGCCTTCCTCTCCCTGATTGCCTGCTCCTCCCTAATATGTTGCACCTGATGTGTATATATACCCCTGTGTTTCCCTTTGTCTTGTCTGATCATTGTGTTTGTCCTGTGCGTTTGTTCATGTCGGAGCATGCTCCTATTCCTGGTCGTGTTTCATGTTGTCCGTTCTTGCTCATGTTTTTGGTGAGTCCAGCTACCTGTGTTCGTGCTTCTTGGCCTTTTTGCATCTTGGAGTTTTCCATTAAATTTACGTTCTAACTGTCGAGCTGTCTTGCATTTGGGTCCGTTCTTACGCAATCCGTGACAGCAGGGCATTACAGTAGTCGATACGACTGGTGATAAAAGCATGCATTAGCGTCTCCGTGTTGGCCCGAGAGAGAATGGGGCGGACTCTGGCTATGTTCTTTAGATGGTAAAAACCTATTTTTGTGATATTCTTAATGTGTGGAATAAAAATCAGCTCAGAGTCAAAGATCACGCCCAGGTTCTTCACCTGTGAGGAAGGATTAAAAGACAATGACTGTAGTTTGGGTAAAGGTTTCTCTCTCTGGGCCTTAGGACCGATGACTAAAACTTCAGTTTTGTCCTGGTTAAGCTGGAGAAAGTTTTCTGCCATCCAGGATTTGATATTTAAAATGCAGTTAAAAAGTGCATCCATTGGCCTGGTGTCATCAGGAGACATGGAGAAGCGTAACTATGAAAGTTGACTCCATGTCTCCTGATTCCTGATGACATCACCAAGAGGGAGCATATACAGTGTAAAAAGCACTGGCCCTAAAATCGAACCCTGGGTCACACCGCATGTTGTTTTATGGACCTTAGAGGAGCAGGTATCCACACTTACCATGAATGTCCTGTCTGTGAGGTAGGATGTAGACCATTTGTGGACAGCACCAGAGAGGCCGATGTGTTTTAAATGAGTTAAAAGAATAGTGTGGTCGACTGTATCAAAGGCGGCGCTCAGATCCAGTAGAACCAACACTGTGACCTTCTGTGAGTCATAATTTAATCTAAGACCATTTAAAATCTTTAAAAAGGTCGGTGCTGTGGTTTACCCTAAAGCCAGACTGGAATTTTTCAAGGACATTATGTGCATTTATAAAATCACAGTTGGGTAAAAACAAGTTTTTCTAAAATTTTGCTTAAACATGGTAAGTTGGATATCGGTCTAAAATTGTTAAAATCATTAAAATCTAAATTGCTCTTCAGCAGGCACCGCCCCCTTAAAGGCAGCAGGGAAGACCCCCATCTGAAAAGAACAATTCATATGTAAAAGCTCGTCACTAAAAGAGCCATAAAATGTTTTAAAAAACGGGGTTGAGACCGGGTTTAAAAGACATGTGGTGGGCCTTAATAAGCATTAACCTGGACAAAACTGTGCAGTGTTTCCTCTGGAACAAATAGACAACCAGATGTATTTAAAGCCGTGTTACTTTGGGTAGATAAAATATTACATCTGATAATGTCTATCTTTCCCCTGAAGTGGTCTGCAAACGCCTCACAGAGAGCGTCTGTGGGGTTTAAAGGAGGTTTGTTAAAATCAGGGTTTAAAACATTTTCTATTGTTGTGAAGAGGACTCTTGGATTGTTTTTATGGTTTCTGATTATTGAGGAAAAATAGTTATTTCTAGCATCTCTAATTGCGTTATTGTAGATTTTTTTGTTGAGCACAGACAATTTGACGGTTTATTGTAATTTTATTTTTCCTCCATCTCCTCTCGGCCTTCCTGCAATTTCTTTTTAACTGTTTTAGCTTCTCGTTTCTCCATGGAGGTAGGGGTTTTGTTTGTGTATTTTTTTGTTTTTAGTGAAGCGAGAATGTTGAGAGCCGACTGTAGTTTACTGTTAAAATTGTCAACAATAAAATCACAATTAGCTGGTAAAACCACAGGAGGAAACTATTCTAAAACCTGTATGAAATTTGCAGCCACTTCAGGGGTAAGATGACGTTTCCTCACAGTTCTCACCAAGGTCTCTCGCTAGATAAAACCGGTGACAATCAAAAACATGCAGTAATGGTCAGAGACGGCCAAGTCAATGACAGAGGACACAGTAGTGGACAGGCCATACGTACGTGATGACCAGGTCCAGACTGTGTCCTCCGTCGTGAGTTGGCTGTGTGACATGTTGGGTAAAATCCATATAGTTAAGAACATTTAAAAACTCGGTTGCAACCGGATCTAAAAGATTGTCTATGTGTAGATTAAAATCATTAAAATAGTCATCTCGTATGAGTTATGAATAATGGATAAAAACTCTAGTAATTAGTTATAGTTACTCACTACTTGTTCCAAAAAGTAACTGAGTTAGTAACTGAATTACTCTATAACGAAAGTAACTCATTACCAGGACAAGTAACTATTTGCGTTACTGTTAAAAAAAAAAATTGCTTTATATCAAAGAATTTTGATTTTGATTTATTTTTTTATTTTTTTGCACTTTTCAAAAGTCAGTTGAAAGGAGTAGAACAGACAGAGGTGTTTGTATTCATGTACTATCATGTAAAATATGTTCATAGTAACTGAATGAACTGAATGGGGGGTAGGGCGGGGGGGGGGGGGGGGAGACGCGTCTTTGGGTTAAAAATAAGTTCCAACACTACTGATCGATTCTCCCCCGCGTCTGCACCGCGCTGTGGGCCAGCCGCGGGTCTGGGACACACGTAGTTTTTGGAGCAGAGAGCACGAACACTCTGCACAGACTCCGTGAGACTCCGCCCACCCTCTCCGCTGCTCCTGCTGCGTGAGCCGACACCGCGGCGCTCATTCAGTCTAAATGTAACGTGCCACTTTGTTTACTCAGTAACGATAACGGCGTTGTAACGACGGGGAGAGTAATGAATTAGATTACTCCGTTACTGAAAAAATAACGTCGTTACCTAACGCCGTTCTTTTAAACGGCGTTATTCCAAACACTGATAAATAGTGACGACTAGAATTGGAGGATTGCTAAAAACAATAGCATGATATAACGAGTTTCAGTCCGCAAACTCTGTACTCAAACTACTGCAACCCGATACAGGCTCCGACTTGGTGCTGCGGCCTACTCTCCCTTAATATTTCACTAAGTCATCAGTTTTATGCCTGGTGAAAGCAATATGCAAACAACTTGTGCCACTGACATGTAAATCATGAGCCCCTCAAACAAAGAAGTACTGCGACACGGCAGTAAATTTGCAGGACTAGTGCAATGTCTCGAGTTCATGTCTCCGGGTCCCGTAACGATGGTAAATAAACTTCTCCTGTATAAGACATCCTGACTGTTGCCTATTCTTCATCAATCCTCTCGAACATCATTGTTATTTCTATAACAAAGAGTACTCATAAAGTGAGTATGACGACAGTGTAGCGCTTTGAGAAACTTGGTAATACAGGCTTGTAAAGCGCAATACAAGTGTAAGGCATTATTATTATTATTAAAGATAAAGGTCTTCTCCTGAAAAGTTTTCGATGTGTTCTTTGTGCTAAAATGTTTATATGTTGTTGCTGTATAGAGGCAATGGGACGTGAGAAATGAGTTCTAAAGAAAAATGGCAGAAAAATGCAGTGAGCAATAAATGTTGTGACGTTTTATGTGAAAAATGTAGATTGTGTTTCCCCCGCTCAGTCATACGCTTACTCACCCATACCCACATCTCACTCATCGGACATACACAATAGGTTAATCCTTGGACATTGCGAAGTTCTCCACGGGGACAAAAAAAAGTGTACTTAAAGCATATATCCCCAGTCACCTTTTGACTTCAGGCTGTGCAATTAATCGAGTTTTAATCAAATCGTGATTAAATCTTTAGCTGATGGCAGTTGGCCACATGGTGCTTTTTAATCAACAAGTCAACAGCCAATCATGTGGCAGTGATTACAGCTCATTATTTGATTAGAGCTTTGGAAGAATAAAATGGAAACCCTTTCGTGGTAACTGGTCCTGGAGAACGGATATTTATTTGTTGTTAGTAAGTACGTAAGTAAGTAAGTGCTTTATTTGTCGTTGTACCAGCGTACAACGAAATATTCAGGCCAAGCTGCCATTGTGGGTCAACCTGACCCGCATGTTTTTCGAGGTCGGGGGAACTGTAGCACCCGGAGGAAACCTGGCTGGCTGCCTTCAGTGCTCCTCTGATCCTCTGAAACGATGCACCGCCTCCTGGGTTTGTCCCTGTTTAAGAGCATGATGTCCTGCACTGGTCAGCTCCTCCTCCTTCCTGCTGTGCAGCTCCCTCCGCTCCATAACAGTCTTTCATCATCTTCTGGGAAGAGCTTAGCAGTTAATCTGTTTCATTCTCAAGTGAACGTCCATTAGCCGGAACACTAGTTGGTGATAGAAGGCATGTGTGGCTTAGCTGTGACTCTTGCCCGGATACCTCCTCGTTTGTCCCTTTTTTGTTTACTGTTGCGCCTCTTGTGACTACTCCACTGTGCTGCAGGTGTGGGGGACTCTTGGTACCTCTTCAGTGTTTCAGAAGAAGCTTGGGTTTGAAACCTCTATTTAAAAAAAGCAATATTAATTATTATACAATATTTTTACAAAACAATTGTAGTATGCCGTATTGCCCAGGTCTAATTTGGCTGTGTGAATAAAGCAACACATGCTACAAAGCTAAAGGAGCACTTCCTAGAGATGAGGTGACCACCTTATGACATCAGCAGGTGGAACCACGTTTTGAAAGGAAATGGTATTAATATGCAGCTATAGCCCAACATGCATGAAACAAAGGTATGTTTTGTTTTTAATTTAAGAGCTACTTCAAAACATGTTACAAAAATGGTTTATAAAAAGTAGCTTTGTCTACTGAGGAAAGTTTAGCGCCGTACTTAATGTCTTTCCTTGGACATTTACTTCAACTGTCAGCAGCTCTAGTCTTTTTATCTTTTTATTTGTCTGTTTTGTGGTTTTAATTTCACGCTTCGAGTTTTCAGGCAATTAGCATTTCATCCTCTCCTCCTCGCTCCGTGCGCAGGGTGAAGGAAGCGCACAGATATGCCACGTGGAGACAGCCAAAGGGTGAAAGAGTGAAGAATGTCAAAAAAGTACTGAAAATATCAAGCAGAAAAGTTTCATTGTAACAGATTGTTTTGGAGAGCTGAGCTGGACCGATGCCAGGTCATTTTCTACCTGCAGTCCCTTGGCAGGTTGATGGTGATATTTAGAGATCAATCTCAAACTTCAATATTACAGCTTCTATAAAAATTATCTGCGTTATTTCTGTCTACCCAGGATTCAGCCTTTGGGACGATGGTTGAACGGATCCAGGCTTTAGCCCAGAACATGTCGGACACAGCGGTGAAGATGGAGCAGATCCTCCAGCACAGGAGCGTGACCGGCAGCAGAGGTGGGATTCTCCGGGATATTCACTCTCTTCACACTCGGCCCACTCCCACTGGCTGATTGAATTCTTAACATGGTTTTCCACTCAAACCTCCTCGCTCTTTTGATCCCTTCTTCAACTGTCACACCTAAGGATGTTTGGAAGAATTGATTTTACATTCATTATTGCTATAGTTGTAATAAAGCAGGACCGTGGGCTATTAATCATTTACTCCACACTAGGGCTGGTTTACTTTTTTTTTCCAAGATACTTTTACTTTGAATTCACTTTAAAATCGTAGATAGTTTAAATACCTGCACTCAAAGGTAGTGAAGTATTTATTTCCCTTTTGTGCACACATCTATGGGAGGTAAAATAGAAATATAGACCAAACTGCACTTTGCTATTTTAAATTGCTGTTTTTTAAAGGAATAGGCCACCGTTTTTACATACTGAGATATGTTCTTACCTTAGCTTTGACGAGTTCATTTGTACCTGTCTGGTCTTCACGTGTGCCTTCCGTAACGTAAACACAGCGCAGACGGCGTTAGCATTTAGCCTCTCTCTTCTCCTCTATAGCTCCAAACGAGGTGAAGATAGAAGCTACCAAACTCTTCCACGTTTTCCCTATTTAAATATGGTTACGTGAAGTGTTACACTACAAAGTATAATTATACAAAATTAAACAATGTGGATTTTCTAAGCGGATAAAAAGGGAAACTATATTGTAAGGCGTAATAATACCAGGAGTAATTCGGCATCCGCACAGTAAAGTGAAGATATCACTGCGCGGATGCCGAATTACTCCTGGTATTATTACGCCTACCACTTAGAAAATCCACATTGTTTAATTTTGTGTAATTAGACTTTGTAGTGTAACACTTCATGTAACCATATTTAAATAGGGAAAACGTGGAAGAGTTTGGTACCTTCTATCTTCACCTCGTTTGGAGCTATAGAGGAGAAGAGAGAGGCTAAATGCTAACGCTGTCTGTGCTGTGTTTACGTTACGGAAGGCACACATGGAGACCAGACAGGTACACATGAACTCGTCAAAGCTAAGGTAAGAACATCTCTCAGTATGTAAAAACGGTGGCCTATTCCTTTAAAATGATCTAGTAAATGAAGGATTAAGTCTCATGAGTGTCCGGTAACTTAGCTTACTGCTACTTCTAACAACAACCAGGTTTCGCTCTGAATGATTGAAAACACAGAGAAAAGGGAAGTAATTTGCCATCTTCTACCTTGTGGGTTCTCTTCCCTCCTCCTCTGGGCTGCTCCTTGTGTGTGTGTTTCCCTTGTGTGCGGGCCTTGACTGCCACCGGGTCGGAGCCACCGATACACACTAATTGAATCACGAAGAAGCTAGCAGGCTAACGGGCAAAGCTAACTGCGGGCTAGCCCCACTTAAACAGTATTTACAGCCAAGTTTGAGTGAAAAAAAATGTGTTCTCTCTTGTGTAATTGCATGTACAATATCCCTCTCTCCCTTTGTCTTTTCTGTCAGCGTAGTATTTACTCTCAATTAAAGAGTAAAAAAGCGCAAAATGCTACGACACCTGCTGTGGCGCTTATGGCCTCTAGGGGCATGAGTTACTTAGTACTGCTTTAAAGACAGGCCAATTATTTTTTGAGCTGCTCGTTCAAAATCTTGGCGCTATTTTAATTGTGATTTAGTGTTAGCCGTGTTAGGCAAGACGACATTGTGTCTCCACCTAATATTGTAATACCGATAATTTGAACATATATTGTGCAGCCGTTCTAGTAGTACATATTAACTCTCAAATATTATTACTGTAGGTAGAGTCAAAGTACCTCAAATTTGTAAGTACTGCTTTTACTACAATCCTATCCACCACAGCCTGTAAGTATATCGCCTACAGTCCTCTCCCTCAAGAAAACGTATTGTTTTGTTACTCATATTATATCTCTTAGGCCAAAGCTGAATATTGTTTGAGGTCGGGTCCAGCATTTTACATCAACAGCGCAAACCAAGGTGCTTTTCATCGGAAAAAGGTCGGCCGTTGTCATGCTAATCCGACAAAATATCCCTCTATTTGCCTGTTTTTGTGCTCTGTGAGGCTTGGCAGGAAGCGGGGCCTCTTTAATTAGACTCCATAGTGCTGGTCAACAAGGACAAGAGAGAAAGAAGATGAAACGGAGAGAGGAAAAAGGAGGAAGGAAGAGAAGAGAGGGGACAGGAGGGGGATGAAGAGAGGGAGATGTGAAGCAGTAGACCTAGAGATGATGAGTTTTATGATACTAATGCGGCCTATCTATAGTAAACCCGCAGTTCTCGAGTGTGCACTGGACCCTTCTGTAGAGAGGATCTACAGAGAGCTTGTTAGCTGCCCTCCCCTATAATTTACTCTCCGTGTTTATCCCAAAGGCCGGAGGGCAGGCTGCGCAATCCAATGCCAAAGACATACTCTACGCCCCGGGGAAGGTCCACCGACAACCGGCTGATCAATACCTCCCATTTAGACTTATGACTAATTACAAGAGGCTTGACCGTGGGGAATCTCAGACCTAGCGCTGTTCACCTTTTATTTCCCTCTGCCAGTTCCCCACAGATTGTGTTTAGGCCTGTTTTTTTTGTTGATGATTTCAAGTGGACGTATAATTGAAAATCGACTTTTTTTTTTTTAGCTTTAAACCGTGTTATACATTGTTCCCTCGTCAAAGACCGACCTGGAGTAGTATTTCATTACGTTCACGCAGTTTTGGGTGATCCTGTTTAACTTAGCGTTTATTTCTATAGCGTTTTTGTTTTTGCGTCATTGTTAAAAGCCGAAACTGTCCTCCGCATTATTAAAGCCCATAGTCCAAAAAAGTGTGTTTCATCATTTGAGAGGGCGAGTGAGCGCTGCTGTGGGCTCAAAATGGGATCAAGTCAAGGATCCATGCGCAAAAAGCTTCTGTAGAAAAGGAAAAAAGGAGGTCCGAGGCACAACCGACTTATAAAAGTAAAAATCCTTTATTGTGTGGAAGGACACCAACGCATTTCGACCGTTGAGGTCTTCATCAGCGCAGACAGAGTGAGGCCAATCATGCACAGGTGATATAAATAGTCACAAGTCACGTGAAGAGTCACATGTTGCCCAAGATGTATATAAATAATAATAATAATGCTACTAGTCTTGACATTACTCGCCCGTGATGTGGAATGCATTTGAGTACATCTATGGAGAAAACACCACTAATTAAACCATGTTTGTTTACGTTACATAGACACATCTAACTACAGCCAGAAATATCAAAAACCACAACTTCAACATCGAAGGTCAAGCCAAATATTTAGGTTGTCTTTTGAAGTTTTTTAAAATGAGTACAAAATGGTAGTATCTGCAAAAGTGTTTTAATGTGGGTGACTGAGCTCCTTTTGATAATAGCGGTATCACCAACCTATCCCTGCCCGATCCCGTCAGACCTTGGAAGCTAAGCAGGGAAGGGCCTGGTTGGTACTTGGATGGGAGACCGTGAGTGAGTGGTTGGTGATGGTCGGAGGGGCCGATGGCGCAGACTGGTTGCTTCGCTTCCGTCAGTCTACCCCAGGGCAGCTGTGGCTACAATAGTAGCTTACCAACACCGAGTATGGAATGAATGAATAATGCTACATTGCATAAGCGTCTTTGAGTGTCCAAAAAAGCGCTATATAAAACCGATGCATTATTATTACATCTTGAGCAACATGTGACTCCTCACGTGACTATATCACCTGTACATGATTGGTCTCACTCTGTCTGCCTTGATGAAGCCCTAAACAGTCGAAGTGCATTGGTGTCCCTCCACACAATAAAGGATTTTTAATTTTAGAAGTCGGTTCTGCCTTGGACCTCCTTTTTCCTTTTTAGTGTGTTTTATCACGTTGTGCTGAAGCGGTAAAGCACGTCGTAAATCGAAACTGAAAGTTATTTTGTTTGGATAAGTTATTCCTAGAGCTGCCAGCCGTCTCCTGTAAAACTGGAGATGGGATACAAAGTTTATTCTGGTTTTAGTTTTATATGTTGCGCTAGTCAAGTATACATATTTAACACCATAGATCAGGTCAAAGCCTCTGTATTTGGACAGTTAAAGATCCTATACCAGATGTCATGAACAAAGATAGCAAGTATTGTTTTAATTATTAGTTGTTGTCCAAACGCGTTCTGATTTATCCGAACAAAAATTCCAACATCCCATTTCTTCACAAGGATGAGTTTCTAAGAACTTTTCACAGATGTTCAGGGTTATGTAAACAACAGCAACAACAGACCTGCTCGCTCACTATTCATAAAAAAAGTCTTGAATTGTATACACAGGGAATTTCACAAATACTGTATCTGCTTATGAAAAATACTCAACGACAAGACAAATTACGTTCCAGTACTAAAAACATCTGGTGAATAGAGCCTTCTATTTGCAAATTTAACCTTAGAATCCTGGCCTGTCCGTGGCCTCAATTTAACTACAGGCTCCATATTTTATGTCACATTAATGCGTTAAGTTATTGTTGTAATTCATGCCTTTTCTGTTTATAGATATGGATGTACCAACTCGGCAGTGTGATATTCCCAAAGACCCTCTTTTCCCTGACTGTTCCACCAAAATGGATGTAAGTGCGGCTCTGGCCACTCTCTACCGAACATATCTTTGTCCTTTTTTTTAAATCATTATCCGCAACCTCTGAGCAACATAAATTGTGTTGTTCTTTATGATAGGAGTATCTAGAAAGCTGTTTTGTTATCCAAGTGTACATGTCTTGCTAAGAAGAATTGCAGCACTTTATCGGAACACTGTGCACAGCTTAAAGAAGCTTATATAGGAGAAAAGTACAACAATGGAAATAAAATACAATGGCTGCACGTCTTTGTGTGAAAATAGATGACTGAACTGTCGAATGTAAAGAATAGCATTAAGCTTAAAATAATAGTGCTTGGAGATATGCCTCGAATGCTAACAACCTGATAAAGCTCTTTCATGTGCTAATGTGCCATTGTATGTTTATGCATGAGCTATCTGTAACTGCTGCCGCCTGTTTGTGAAGCACGTTGAAGGTGACAAGAAAGAAAATGTACGAGTTATACCTGGTCATTCATAGTGTTAGGTAATCATCTGACCCAAGTCTTTGAGTACATTATGTTTCTGAATCATTGCTTGTTGTGCAGACTTTCTTATTTAATGTCAACTTGTACTTAGAGCTCAGCACAGCCACAGACTACATGATTATTAAGCCCGACTTTGCTACAATTCTCAGTCTTCTTGAGTCTTGACTAGTCGAAGGCAGTCGCACAGAGTTGTGTCTCGTAGTGTGTGTGTGTGTGTGTGTGGGGGGGGGGGGGGGGACTACCAGACACAACTAGACTCGTTCTAATCGACTCCAGTCGCAGTAAATCAAACATGTTTGATTTTACCCTCCCAAACGTGACACACAGAAAGCAAAAGGCCAATGACAGAGTGAAATACAGAAAGCTGAATACCTCCTTTTTCATTTCATTTCTCTGTCATAACAGCGGCACAAACGACTAATTAATGGCCACAGCGAGCCCCACGCATGCAGACCACGCCAAACAACACAACTTCATATCACAAAAAGTTCACATGAACCACCTTTACCAGCTACATTTCAACCGCAAACAGAGTTTAGCACCACTTACTATTCAGCTACTTCTCTCCGCTGACTCCTTATTAAAGCCACTGGAAATTATGTCCCACTTCTTCATGTCGCTGACTTTTATTTTAATTTGACAGAACTATAAACAAGTTCAGGAGGACACTGCAGCACAGACCAATCGGGACACACACGTGTTTCCCACACTCACAAACAGAAGCCTATCTTTTCTGACCTCCAAAGAGAGAAATCGCGCAGGAGAGAGGACAGATACAAAGCTGTATTATGATCCAATCCAATCCAACTTTATTTATATTGCACTTTAAAAACCACACTGTTGACCAAAGGGCAGTACACATAGAGCAGGGCAAACATAAAAAAGGTAAAACATTTACAATAGACATGAACAAATACAAAGCCAAGTGTCAATCATAATCAAAAGCCCTGGAAAAAAGGCGTGTCTTCAGAGCTGGCTTAAAAAACAGGCAATGAGTCGACCTGCCTCAGATGCAGGGGCAGTTCATTGCATAATTTTAGACCCACAACAGATTCCACAGGCTGATGCTAATACTTCAGCATGCATTAGCATCAGCAGTCGTTATGTGTGAACCCTCAGTCGTCCTATGATAACGCTAAATCCAGTCGTGCATGTGGACTTCCCATTCTTCACACAATCTTTTAAGACTGAAAAAAAAATGGTGAAGTCTGTGCTGAGCTTAATGTGCAGCATTAGGCGAATGCCACACGTCCCACCTTTGAATCCAAGTTGGCAAATTATGTACAGTTCTTTTCTCTTCTTCAGTGGATGCGCGCTCGCTGGACTTCAGACCCGTGCTATTCCTTCTACGGCGTGGACGGGTCGGACTGTTCGTTCCTTGTGTACCTAAGCGAAGTTGAGTGGTTCTGCCCCCTGCTGCCAGGGAGGAATCAGACGACGATACCCACTCCAGAGCCTCCTCCCAAGCAAAAGGTACGTAGTTTTCAGACCTTTTTAACGACTGGTATACATTTGTATGCTGATTACTAATATATTCCATTCATTTGCCGGGACACAGAAGGGTACAGCCTCTATATTTAAGTCCATGTGAGTGTAGTTTTAGTGAAAATACAACAAAAGCTGAACAGTGTAAACTTCATAGGAATAAATAGGATATGGATACTTCCCGTGGATATAGCACAACTTCACTGTTATCCTGCTGGGACAGATCAGAGAAAGTTGCTGCGGGGCATCTTAACACATTGTAACGCATTGTATTTAGAATCAAACAAGGCATCCATCAGTTCTCCTAAAATAAATCACTCGCTCGGCGTTGATCGATGGCTCCAGGGAGGATGTAAAACTCATTGCTGTGCTGTCTGTCAGTTTGAGTTTCAGCGGCTGTTCTACTCCTGCTCCAGTTGATTTTTAGCCCGACTGTCTCTTTGATATATGCGTCTCTGCCTGAGCTTTGCCTCTTTCCCTGCGTTTACGGGCAAGTCAGAAGTTGCTAGACGAGCCAACGCGCCTGTCACAAAAGAGCACTCCTGCCTTACTCTGATTACTTGTACTTGTTCAATAGAGCAGCGGGAGATGCATTTGAACATGTGAAAAGCTAATCTTGTAAATTCAAGAAATCAGTTTTATTCATTTAGACATTTGGAGTTGAATGTCTATACTTTATTTATTTATTTATTTATTTTTTTTACCAAAAACAATGGTGACATGAAAGCACGCCACTTTTATGAGCATTAACATGACAAATACAACAGTGAAACTCGCAAGTAACTTTTCTTTTAAAGGACCTATATCATGCTATTTTAGCCATTTCAAAGTAAAGTATAGGTATTTATATGATATATTGTACCTCTATCACTATGGAGTACTCATTTTTGAGAGAAATATAAGTATTTTTGGGGGGTATTTTCCCTACCCGGAAGACAAGACGCTTCGATTCAGTTAACTCCGCCCCTCTCTCCACTCATTCCACATTTACAGTATTATAAATATAAATATCGCTGCAAAAAGTGAAGTTACTTCACATAATGCAGTTATAAGGAGTTGACATGTGCAACACAGTTTCATAAATGGCTAACACACACGCTAACACGCGTTTTGATTAACTCACCGCTCAGTCTGGCCTCCCCATGGGATCGCGTTGGTTATAAAAGTTAATCCACTTTAATTCTGGCCAAGGTTCACCAAGCATCCATCAGTTTGGTTGATATAGTAGCTGAATCCCGGAAAGAAATTCCAACTTCTGGCGAGTGCACTCTTCTTTAGGAAGGTTGAATAGTCCTGTTCCTCTCGTAGCCAAACCATGGAGCTAACGCGCATCCGTGACATTATCGTTCGGTAAGAAAAAAGAACAGGCGGTGTCTAGAGTATGTTAGAAAGAGCTCAGTCTTCAAAAACAACATTTCTGCTCCGATCCATGGATCCTCCGGCCGTGGGTGCGCTTGATTAGGCTCGCGGGACAGCACAGATGCGTCGGAGAGTTGCTTTTTTTTTTTTTTTTTTCTTTATTTCTCTCTTACAACAACAAAAAATAATAGAATGAAAAAGCTGTTTTATAAATAAAAATATAAAAATCAGGCCGTAAGTCAATACATTACAGATGTAGAGCACTTCCGTTCCTTTGTGATGACACAACTGAACAGCTCAGTGGTTTACCAGGAGAGGGCGGAGCAGCTGCTCAGAGAGCAGGATTCAGGAGGATTACTTAGAACTGCATGAATGAAGCCAAAAACCGCTCTGGGGGTGTTTTTGATAAGGAAATAGCATAATAACATGGCTAAAAACTCCAAAAAGTCCATTTTGCATGATATAGGACCTTTAAAGGATCTCCAAAAACACAGAAGCTGCTTGACTTTTACTTAAAGGAAGAAGAGCACAACACTGAAACAAAAGCCGGTTCATGTTGTAGAGCCTACACGTGGAAATCAAAAGGAGAAGAGGCGTTTAATAACAGACAGTCCAGTCCGGGAAACCTTTAAGCCAAAGCACTTTAATAAAACTCTAGATAGGACATTGCCATAGTAATACGTTGGAACGAATGGGAATTCTGGCGGCCATCTTGTGACTGGCCCTTCTAACCCAGTGCAATGTAATAGGGCTGAACGACATTGAATTACCTTGTGATATTTGTGTTCAACACAAATTGTAAGTAACTAGTTTTTCAGCAAATTATGTCAAAAGAAGACTTAAAAAACACATCGGGACCAAAACAAGACTAAAACTGAACTTCAAAAACTGAACTTCAAAAGTTCTGTTGTCTGTGTAAGTTCGTACAAGAGTTGTCCATCTTCAATGAAGGTACTTGAGTCATTTTCTGTACTCAGTAGTTGAAGTCTTGAACGTTTCGCCTCTCATCCAAAAGGCTTCATCAGCGGACTGAAGTTCTGTTGTTTGTTTTTTTGACTGAGTTTGCTACAAAAAAAAGTGTGGATCTCAGTCAGATGAAGACTTTAGAGATGTTGCGATATATTGTGGCTTCTTGCGATACGGATATTGCATAACCTTATTACGATACATAATTTTTTACAATATATTGTGCAGCCCTATATACTGTGTTATATTTAATTAATATTTTTTATTAAGAAAATGACATTTTTGCAGTTTTTCCAAGTTTTATTTCAGTTGCATAAGACGCATAGACTTTCGCTGCATTTGTTCATGGATTTTCCTCTGTCAAAGACTTAATAGTTCAAGAGTCTTTTTAAATATCGTTGTTTTCAGGATTCGTTAGCCAATGTATTTTTTGTGTATCTATTAGCATTTAGCTATCATATGTATGCATTGTAGCAACAGGCTCAGATAGCTAAAGGCATTTCTGTGATTTCTATAGAGCCTACATGTGTATTGTTTACATGTAACAGTATAAGAAAACTGCCCGGCTTGATTTCTTACGCCGAGCAGTGTTCTCTTTGGGCATGCACTTTTACTTAGTGTTTGCCTGTTTCCTTTTCTCTCCTTCGAGCCCCTTCGGGCCCTGATGTGAATTTACTGTACAGCTCTGGTCTAATTGCCAGTGTGTCTTCACTCGGGCTAATCCCAAATCATCCCCCGGGCTCTCAGCATTTTGCAAGTTGCTTCTGAGAGAAATAATTCACCTGCATTGTAAGAGGGCTGTATATTGATTCTGTGTTTGAATAGGGGCTGGTGCTAACTGCTAGCTGTAATTAGCATTCGTTATTTAGTCACACTCACCTGTTTATGTTGAAATAAAACAACAACAAAAAACACTATGGGACACCGAGCCTCGTATGAGTCCCAATAATATATGTTGTCAAATGTTCTAAAAATCTGTTAGCAATTACACAGCTTATATACGCTGCTTAGCCGAGGGGGAAGAAAACCTCTCATGGGAAGCACAGTTTTTCAGTCTTTTTATCAGTTTTCTGGCAGACTACAAACATATTTATCACACACCAATAAATTGAGTCCATATGGATGTTTTTTCACAGCAAATTATTCAGTAGAAGCGAAAAGCGGCACTCCTTGCTAATGTTAGCATACGCAGCATGAAACGAACATTAGCTTCCTGGTTAGCATTGTCTGTTTTTTTATGCATGTCTGGACTGTTGGAGCACTTTGCTCCTCTCCAAGTCTCTGTATCTTTTTTGATGGAAAAATATATTAATAATTTAGCATTTGTTTAAGTAATGGTGTGGTCCTCTGGAACTGGGGAAAATGTTTTTCCCTGTTGGAAAATGCACATGAACACTCGCTCAATTGGGCAAAACAACTGGAGAACTCTGGTCAAGACGAGCTTCCCGACTTCCGCACCTAACGACGGAAAGCAGCAGATTGTTTTCATTTATTGTCTATTGTGAGCTTTAAACCTCTTAACCCCCGCTTTAACCGAGTGCATTGTCTCCCGGTTCGGTTTAGCCAAATCTAAAAGCTTCTCGACTGGAGCTTACAGCCTATAGGCCAGGGTAACGCCTAATTTGAAAGCTAAGACCTACACAACTTTGTTGCTCTTTCTTGTTGATTTTTTGTTGCTTTTTCATCACTCTTTAGTTGTGTGTTATTGTTGCTTTTCCGACAAGTTTTTGTCAAGTTTTGGAAATGTTTTTTTGTTGCGTTTTCAGCTTCGTTTTCGTCGCTATTTTGACGCTTTGTTGTTCAAGAAGTTCTTAGATTCGGGGTAAAGTCAAACTGGAGAAAATGTGCTCGGTTCAGATGGGGGTTAAGAGGTTAAGTTAAACTGTGCCACTTTCTGGACTTTTTTAGTGTGAGCGGTCGTTTTTCCTCAGAGTGACATAACTGCGAGAGAAATGCCCGACATTAATGCTAGCAAAAAGAACATTTAAACGGTCCGCTACTTTAAACGTCAATAAGTGATTAAAGACCGTTTCTATTTGATCAAAACCTCAACTCTCTGACATAAAAACCACATGAACACAAACCAACTGGGACAATGACATCACATCGCAATTCCAAAGATGTCGTCTGTATCTGTGTACAGTGTGTCACCAATTTTGCAAACTTCCAAGTGAATGCCGTGAAATGTATCTATAAACGTGTGAAGCCCAGCCAGACCAGCATGCAAGACCGCTAAACCCTCTGCCGCCAACAAACCAAAACCATCCCCTCCCTCTTAGAATTGCACTTTCGCTATCCCTTATCAAATGTACTGTGCTTTTCCTCCACCCTTCATCCAGTTGTTGTGCGTGTTATTTGTGCAGTTCAGCCATGCCCTTTTCCGCTCTGATGTCTCTCTCCGCTCTTGCTCGCAGGCTGTGTTCCAGTTTGACGTGGGGCCGCTGCTGGAGCAGGTGGGCGCCAGGAAGGAATCGCTAAACTTCATGAAGAAGCGGATCCGTATGCTGGCGGCGCAGTGGGCCTCCGCGGCTCGGAGGCTTCACGACAAGCTGCAGAAGCGGAGGAGAGAGCAGAAGAGGGCGAGTATACTTAATGCTCAGTTCACTTTGAAAGTATAATAAGCAGCAGGAAACTCATGCTTTTCAAAGAGGCATGCTTGAAACTATTTTTAGGGAATATGATATCTCCTGCAAACACCAACATATCCCATCACAATGAGGTCTTATTTCTTGTTAAAGCTGATAACCCTGGAGTTTAGACGGCTGCAAACATGCTCTGAAATGCTCGCCCATTTTGTATTAATCTGGTACTTGAGATTTTAATCTTCCCTCAAATGTTTATGCTCCTGGGTGTGAGAGGGAATTATGCTTTTTGCACGTATTTGATCATATCAAACACATCTTTATCCCTACAGTACCTTACACCTCCTGCACAGAAGTATCTTCAAAGATTTGTTTTTTTTTTACTTGGCTGTAGTGAAGCTGTAGTGAGTATTTTTACTCCGCATTGAATAGATTAAGTTTAGCAAGAGATGTGATGAAAGCATTTCCTGGGCGCGTACCTCAGGAGGAGCTTTTAAAAACATTCACTAGAGAAGATTCAAAGATTACTCAAAGATGTGCCAGCGGGTCAAAACACAACTCCAAGTACGTTATTGATGAGAAAACAACATTGTAGCATGGTAAAAAGGTTTAAAAAGTTGATTTTGCATAACCTTAAAGAGGGGGTATTATGCTTTTTTCAATCACATAGCACCAGTCTATAGCATACTACAATGATGACGTAACCTTCTGCTGGTCTGTATATGCAGTAAATTAAAATAACTGCCTTGAATAAAATTGCTCTCTCAAAATGGCTGTACTGAACGTCTTGAAATAGGCCTCTGTCTCTTTAAGAAGCTTTCCGACACGCCCCCTTCAGCACACTGCTGTGGCATCTAAACAACACTACTGTGCGGGGAGGGGGCTCTGCTGAGCTGAGGAGCAGTGGTTGGTGGCTTGGCTGGTGACGAAAGGTCCAGAGGCGTCTCCAGGAGGTGGGGGCGTTCCTAGGAGGACTGAGGCATAGCTACACCTAAAATGGCTGCCGTCTAAGTTTTTACTGATTACTCAAAAATATGTGAATGAGCCAAGGCAACACTCCAGGCATGTGTTTAATGAGGGAATGACATAATAACATGATATAAAGCTTGAAAAAGTTGATTTTACATAATACCCCCCTTTAAAAAAAAAACTTGCGTCACTGTTTTCACACATTGAGTGCTTTTTTTTAGTTTTTGCGTTTTTTTATTTATTTATTACGAAACTAGACACTCTAATACACCTCATGTGTGATTTTGGGAACTCTGTGATGAACAGGCAATCGCCTCCGCGGGGGCTTTTTGAAAAGTCACCAGTGTTTCCCAGCTGCAACGTCTGACACCCTGCCCGCCTCACACTCAACCCCTGGCCTGACTTCACTGCGTAGCGCCTGCTGCTCCGCACTCTTTCTGCCCTCTGTCCAAGTCTCATTTCTCTCTTTCTGCTACTGGACCTCATTTGACTTATATTGACAAATAAACTGCGTGTGCATTTAGATCGCTTCTTTTCTCTTGGGATGCGGTGTGCGTTTGTGTGGTGCTTTCTTTTCCACGCAGACTTTTAGTAACCGGGAGCCGAAGCTCATTTCTGTAGTGTCTCTGAGTCTCTGAGTACTGAAGTACAGCACTAGTCCGCTGTGCCTGCATGTCTGCTCCTTTTCCCCGCTGAGCAGAGACAGAAGATACGCACAGATCTGTTTTACTAATGATACAACTCCTATTTGAGTTCTTTTCATATTCCCCAAATCCTCTATTGCTGTAAAATTAAAACAAAAGTGTGAATTTAATGTATCTGGTTTATTTTTCTGTTTGGTTCATATTTACAGTTATCATGCAGATTGGTGTTTGTGTATTTGTGCTATACAGCAAAGTCTGCAAACTGCCAACTGAGAGGCAGTGTGTGTACTGGTAACAGTAAAACTATATTTACTTCACACAAGTCCTTTGAAGTATCAGAAGCGTGACAGGCTGAAATGGCGCATGTTTCATAAAACATGTAATATCTCTGTTTCTAGAAAAAAACTAGCCTTTGTTTAGCTTAGGATTTCAGGCACGTAGAATTATACGGTTTTCACCTGCTGAGAGCTTAGAGTCTCACCTAGGGCTGGGCGCTTTGGGGAAAAAATAATCACGATCATTTTCTCCATATTGATCGATCTCGATTTTCGATTCGATTATTTTTGTTTTAAAGGAGCTGTATCATGCTATTTTAGCCCTTCAAAAGTAAAGTATAGGCATTTATATGATATATTGTACCTCTATCACTATGGAGTACTCATTTTTGAGAGAAATATAAGTATTTTGGGGGGTATTTTCCCTACCCGGAAGACAAGACGCTTCGATTCAGTTAACTCCGCCCCTCTCTCCGCTCATTCCACATTTGCAGTATTATAAATATAAATATTGCTGCAAAAAGTGAAATTACTTCACATAATGCAGTTATAAGGAGTTGACATGTGCAAAGCAGTTTCATAAATGGCTAACACACACGCTAACACGCGTTTTGATTGACTCACCGCTCAGTCTGGCTTCCCCATCGGGTTATGGTTATAAAAGTTAATCCACTTTGGCCAAGGTTCACCAAGCATCCATCAGGTTGGTTGATATAGTAGCTGAATCCCAGAAAGAAATTCCAACTTCTGGCGAGTACACTCTTCTTTAGGAAGGTTGAATAGTCCTGTTCCTCTCGAAGCCAAACGCGCATCCGTGACATTATCGTAAGAAAAAAGAACAGGCGTGTCCAGAGTATGTTAGAAAGAGCTCAGTCTTCACAAACAAGACTTCTGCTCTGATCCTCCGGCCAGGGGTGCGTTTGTTTACAGCACAGATCCGTCGAAGAGTTCCTTTTTTTTTTTTTTTTCTCTCTCTCTTACAACAAAAATAATGAAAAAGCTGTTTTATAAATTAAAACCAGGCCTTAAGGCATTACATTACAGACGTCGAGCACTTCCGTTCCTTTGTGACGACACAACTGAACAGCTCAGTTGTTTACCAGGAGAGGGCGGAGCAGCTGCTCAGAGAGCAGGATTCAGGAGGATTACTTAGAACTGCGTGAAAAAAACGGCTCTGGGGGTGTTTTTGATAAGGAAATAGCATAACAACATGGCTAAAAGCTCCAAAAAGTCGATTATGCATGATATAGCTCCTTTAAAGAAAAAAACAATAAATGTGGCCTTTCCTGGACTTAAAAGTAAACAGGTGCTGCGGCCAAACTGAAAACTGCAGCTAACTCATCAGCAAAAACAAGCTCCACACTTCTAGCCTCACAGTACAACATTCCCTCGCCTGCCCAGTGCCCACACAACACACAAACATCTGCAAAGGAGACGCAAAAAAGTGAAATGTTTGAAGAATGTCAGAAGCGAGAATTGGCGGATGTCTTGGCTTCAGAGCCTAACAAAGCCACGACTTACAGAGTAACGCGCTAACGATGTACTATGTACATAAAGAAATACTCGTCGTAAACAGCGCATTTATAAGAAGAAGATCCAACTTACAATTCACTGGTTAAAGTCCAGCTAATGAAGGGCTGCAGCCTCAAAAATAGTCCACATGGTAGTTTTCCCCTTGGAAGGTAAACTTTTCATCCGTGTGCGTGTGTGTCCTGATCCTCTGAGACTCCTTGTGTGTTTCTGTTTTATCCATTTGACGAGTTAGCGCAGCTTTGAAGCTGATTTTACACTTAAATCACCAGGTCCTGTTCTCATGCAGCCGCATGTATCATCCGTGCTTCCTGATTATTTGGGCCAAGTGTTTCCCTGGGATTGACCTGACAGGCGCTGCAGCATTGCCCCGTCCATAATTCTTTCCAGAATGTGACAGGATTGGCCAATTCTCCTCGATTAAAACGCACCACGCGATTATCATGATTGACCTTTATTAAAATTGCGATTAGATTAAAATTCAATTAATTGCCCAGACCTACAGTAGTCTCACCTTTCAAACGAGCCATAGCATGTGTCCATAGCTATAACATAGAATACGCTGTGGTGCTACAAATTTCATGATAAATGGTCTGGATTGTTGACACTCTACAGTAGGGATGAAACGACTAATCTATTAATCCACAACTAATCGATTATTGAAATAGTCGACAACTATTTTAGTAATCGATTAATCGTTTTCTAGTAAAGACTCAAATAGAGCAATAATGACATGACACAATTATGTATTTTTGAACCTACTTTTTAAAGTTAGGGTGTGTAGTGTTTTGTACATTGTAAATTTCATAAATATATGTCTTTGTCTCATCCAATCAGAAAGCAGAATTAGCGCCAAGAGTCTCCCAGAAACAATCACTTTAAGTTTACTCCATCAAAAAGTTAATTCAAGCCCTGTGTAATGAAAATGCGTTTATACAACAGGCCAGCAAGATTAACATTTGTGAAATAAGTTCACTCCTGGTTTATGATGAGGATGTAGAGTTATAGCATGGTATTAAGCTAAAACGGCGATATAAGCCCTTTAGTTGCAATTCGACTTTTTTTTCTAAAGCCGTTCAACTCAATATGTCCTTCTTACCTCCCCCATACACACTCAGGAAGTCCAAGTATAAAACGCGTCTTTAGTCTCTGCTTTTCAAAGTGATACTTTTTGAAGCAGACAAATGTCAAAATGTGCCAGTGAAAGCACTAGGCACCTCCAAAAGAATGTTTGTGTGATACGCGTCCATCTGCTCTGACCGAAAGTGCAGGATGTTTTGTATCAAACGTTGTTTTGACGGTTCTTTAATGTTTCCGACTTTCCGTAACTGCTGTGACATTTAGTTGGACTAACATTTACACTGTTTTTCTCTCTGTGAGACGCAGTTTGTTCCGACGTAAGAGGATAATGATAGGGGGATCTCTCACAAGGCATTGATTATCTTTGGTGTACTTCGGCAGATGACATTTAAAGGGACATTTTCGCAAAGTGCCCAGCAGCTGCCTCTGTCTCGTACTGACCATTTGGTGTATTCCTTTTGTTCCTCTGTTGCAATCTGCTTGGTTTTTCAGGGCCATATAAAAATACTGGTGTACGTAAACAAGAAAGAATTTGTGTGACCAGTACAAATATTTCAATACTTGTAAAAGTTAGGGAACTACAGTATCTTTAGCAGACAGATGTGTCAAATGCAGGAACAGTTTGTTCTACTTCGTTGACCATAGAAAAATAGATACTAGTACTAATATATACCGAAGTGATATCACGGGTAGGGATGTAACAATTCACTCAAGCCCCGATTCGATTTCCGATTTTAAGTTCCCGATTCCGTTTTCCCCCCGATTTTTTTAAACCTTTTTTTAAGAAAAGAATATGACTCATTCATACCAATATTCTTTTGTTTTAACATCTGCCTTTTTGTCCTTGTAACAAACTGCAACTGTCTCAGTAAGAGAACTTTACATTACAAAACATGAAAGACATGAAAATGAACTATAATCATTTTGACATGAGTGCTTGTTTCAGCATAAATAAGATGTGTAGCAAACATTTTGAGATTATATTTATTTTACCAAACCTTTTTTCTTCTTTTTTTTGTTGCAGTTTGAAAATAATACTACCATTTAGAACTAATTTTACAGTGCAGTTTTTTTCACCCTCAAACGCCTCACTGCCTCACGGTGCAGCCTTTGTAAGTATAAGGAGGAAAAAAGACAGGACAGCTCCCTGTATTGTATTATTTAACAAACGGACATTTGATGAGGATTTCAGCAGAATCAGTTGGTCAGATGTTTGTCAGTTTACGATCTTTGGTAAACTTCTGTCAAAATGCTAAACTCTGCGTTAGCCGCTAACGCTAATCTCGTAGCCGCTAACTTTACCCGCGGCTGCTGCTTCGATGCCTACACGTGTTCGTGTTTACATGGTGTGGCGTGTGTTGGGGGTGAGGCGGGGAGGTGTGGACTCGGAGCTTAAAAGTTAATGTCGTTAGAAACAACGAGCTATGTTCCGGTCTATTTCGGTCACGCAAAATGGAGTAGCTGAGGGTGGTGGCTTTAAAATCGATTCTTTTATTTTTACATCGATTCACATTTTACGCATATTAAATCTGTTTTAAATCGATTTTCGATGAATCGTTACATCCCTAATCACGGGTCACAGTTATTTTCCAGTCACACATGCTAATGCTAATGTCAAGTATTCAAAGCTGGGACAGAAAGTATGATGATTATTTCACCTATTAAAATTAAATAGCCACTGCTGAAGTGGCCAAGTGTATTTTCGTTTATGAAATGCTGTTAAAGAATAACTGCTCTAACATAGTTGTTATACACAAGTTATAAGCATCAGATCACTTTATGTGAGTTATAATATGGATGGGAGACTGTTTGGTAACACCAGGAAGCCTAGCGAATGCAGTGAGTGAGTGAGTGGTTTGTCGTGGTCAGAGGGGCCGATGGCGCAGACGGGTTGCCTCGCTTCCATCAGTCTACCCTGGGCAATAGTAGCTTATTGCATTATTGATTCATTATTCATTAATTCATTCATTATGCATTATTCATTCATTCCAAGTATGGAATGAATGAATAATGCAGTGTAAAGCGTCTTTGAGTGTCCAGAAAAGCGCTATATAAAACCGATGCATTATTATTATTATTATTATGCAACCTAAAGCCTGTCATATACACAAGGATATTTAGTGTAGAAAAGTCCAGTGATCCTTGTGTAATGTTTCTTCATTAGTTTATTAATAGAAATAATTGATTTGTCACATTTTGTTTGCAACAAAAGATAAGACTTTATTGATCTCACACTGGAGAAAAGAGACCATTCACTTTTTCACTCAGAAAAAAGACACTTTTAAGAAAGTCGCTTGGTATAGGTTAATATCAGATACTCAAACCCCAGTATTTTATAGAGAAGGCAAAAAAAACGGTGCATCTTTAGCTAACGGCATACTGATGGCTACAGCTAAATTATATTTAAAGACCGAGCAAAGTTTCCATTAGCCTTGGTCCAAATGTTTACCCAAACCCCGTCTGATAACAGCGAATTAGTGTTGCGTGTTTGTGATGAGATGCTTTGTAATTAGCAATTTTTTTCACTTTACAATGTACTGTAAGAGAGCAAAATATGTTACTCTTTACTGATTGACAAAACATTTCACCAAATAAATAGAAAAATTTAGAACACGTGTTAATTGGTGGAAAATGCCTTAAAAACATGTCTCTTTACTGATCACCTCATTTCTATGGAGATGCTGCTTTGTTTTGTCTACAGTTGGTAGCTTTATTTTGATAACTCACTGAAAAAGGAGCATTGTTGCTGATCCTAAGGAGCGTGTTTATGTCGTGAGGTTACCAACTGTTCAATTGCTCTTGTGACCTTGCAGCTTATATTCCGAAACGCTCCCCCAGTGTGGCTTTAAGTGTGAAGAATGCATCACATAAAACCTTTGAATCTTACATGCCTTCTCTAAACATAATGTGCCAGCTCAGTGCTCCAAACCAGCTCCATTTCCTCGCAGCTCCGCTCTTGAAGCTTTGAACATCTCCATAGTTACTCTTACTTAGAGTCTGTGGGGTGCCAAGCGTTCTCATATCGCATTGTGCTGCTCAAACTTTTTTTTTTTTTTTTTGGCTCAAGCACCGGAGCAAAAATAACCTAGTTTTGTACCGCACCACCATCCCTCACTCCATCGTAGATTCACTCTCACTGCCTTATCCTTAAGTGGCCCTTTTGTATTATGCACTCTCTGATGTGTGAGTGGATGTGCGACTGCCATTGTAGATGTCACACAAAGTACTTTAATTTTTTTCGTTTCTCAGAAATACCATTGAAGTTCTGGAAAGGCTAAAAGCTCTCATAGTAAAAGCGCATTAGTCTTTCACACATTTTGTAAAAGGAGCTGAATTAGCTGTCTCGGCTGCCTCTATGTCAGTATTCTTTTTTAGTGCTGAGATGCAGTCACAGTAAGGTCTGTGTAGCATGTCATTAAAACAAAAACAATCTGCTCCTTCACCATCGCCCTGAATGTGCCTGACTGTTTAACATCCACACTAGAATTAGAGCGAGCTACTGCAGCGTTTAGTTTAAAGTGTCGAAATTTGGCTAAATTTTGGCTGTTATTTTCCTTGCGCCGAGTCTTCCCGAATAACCTCTAGTTGATTACAGTTGCAGCTTCCCCTGTCTTGTAGTGTGTGTGTGGGGTTAAATTTGAACATTTGAATCGTGCAATGTGGGCAGCAGAAAGGCTCGACTAGACTCCAATCATTTCCCTACAAGCGAGCCTACAAAGCCAAATAGCATAGAATTATTATATCCCCAAACGGCCATGAGAATGACTTCAGTCATATCTCAACTACGAACACGGCACTCACAGCTTTCAGGTTACTTCTCTCCGCTGTCATGAGGCTGATGTCTGTTCAGTACTCGATCCTTTTCTTTTTAAATCTTCTTTAAATCCATCCAAAATACGTCCAGCTTTTTCGCCTCCTTTGAAAGCGGCTCAGGACGACTCTTATCTGTGCCACTGAACCGTGTGGGGCAGGAAACCGAGATCACATGACAATCCGGACACATGCGTGTTACTCACGCTCACAAACCGTGTCAGTGTTTGCTGATCTGGGGGTCAGTTTTAGATTACAGCCCATCTGTTCCATGTGTAGGTACAGGGAACAAGAATGAATAATTACACATGTACAGGTAAATACAGATTAAAGTGCAAGGTTTAATGAAGTGGAACAAGTGGTACAAGGTGTAGTTAAGATAAGATTAATTTAGTTTGTTATTTGTTTGAGCAAATAATGAAGAACAATTAAAAAAAACAGCAAAATAAAGAAACAACAACAAAAGAATGTGCTACAACTCATATCTAAGAAATATAAACTTTTTTTAAAATGTACCAGGTTATTGCAAAGTTTGATGTTTGGATCTAGATTATTCCATATTTCAACACCACGTCTCGTGGGGCACATGCTTTTCATGGTTGTTCTTGAGTACTGTTTATCGAAGCTCATCTTATCTCTCAAGTTGTATTTGACTTCTCGTTGGCAGAACATATTTTGTATACTTTCAGGAAGCGACTTTTGTGAGGCTTTTAACATGATTTGAGCCATCTTAAATTCAGTAAGGTCCTCAAATTTCATTGTTATTGATTAAATAATGGATTTGTGTGTTCACGGTATCCAGCTAAATGCATTATTCTTATTGCCTTTTTCTGAACTTTAAACAATGGGTCAAGATTACTTTTATACACATTTCCTCAGATCTCTACACAATATGTTAAATGGGGGAGGATAAGTGAACAGTTTATAGTATATAGAGCTTTGTTGTTAATAATATATTTAGATTTATTCATTAGGGCTGAAATCTTAGATAGACAAGATAAGATAAGATAATCCTTTATTGACCTCACAACGGAGAAATTCACTTGTTACATTTGGCATTCAGTAGGATCACTCAGGGTGTGCAAAATAGACAGGATATGTGCAGACAGTTAAATAGTAAAAAAAGAGGTATCTTATGTACAGTAAGTAAAAGCAGGTGTTTTGGCCGTCATATAGATGCGCCAGCTTTATAAAGTCTCAGAAATTGAGGAAAATTACAGCACAATGCCCAAACATTGTTCCTAATGTGTAACTACACATGAACACGGGCTGTAATCTAAAGGGAGATGCTATGTTACACCGTGTACGCCTTTGTTACACATACACCTACATGCTGTACACCTTTATTACTCTTTGTACACCTTAATTAAATCTTGCACTGTACTGTGTAATTACCTGTACTTACATGTGTAATTACTAAGTCTTGGCGCAGTTGGTAGAGCAGGTCGTCTCGTGATCGGAAGGTCGTGGGTCGAATCCCAGCTCCCACAAATGCACACTGTTGTTGTGTCCTTGGGCAAGACACTTCACCCTCCTTGCCTCCAGTGTCTGCGTACACTGGTGTATGAATGAGAGAGTGAATGGGTGACTGGTTCCTTACTGTAAAGCGGGCCTGATACAGGTAGAAAAGCGCTATACATGCCTTTCAGTCATGTGACTTTTTTGTTATGGCGGCCATTTTGAATACCGAAGTAGAATTATGCAGTACTACAACATATAACAATATCTCAACTCGGGATGAAAATGAAAGACAACTGATTGACAGTGACATTTTTATGTCCTCGTAATCATTGCTCATGAAGATACAGTAAAAACACGGCCCCAGAGACGCACGTTTATGTGAAGAAACCAGTGAGTCAGTGTTTAAGATATTAGCATGCTGCCGGTTAGCATTTAGCTTCAACAGCTCAGCTGTCTGAGCTGAGCTGTTACTGTAGTATTTCCTCAGTGTTCATAGATGTGAGCCACACATGTGTTTATCGTGTTGAAGCCATTGACAGTTGGTTGACAGTTGCTAACTGGTAATAATAATAATAATAATAATAATAATAATAATAATGCATTAGTCTTATATAGCGCTTTTCCAGACGCTCAAAGTCGCTTTACAATTTGGTGCATTATTCATTCACTCCATACTCGGTGATGATAAGCGAGGCAACCAGTCTGCGCACATCAGCCACCACCACCAACCACTCACACACTCACTACATTCGCTAGGCTTCCTGGTGTTACTGAACGGTCTCCCATCCAAGTACTAACCAGGCCCTACCCTGCTTAGCTTCCAAGGTCTGATGGGATTGGGCATCGCAAAGGCGGTATGGTAGCATGCTAACGTCTTGAGCAGCTTAAACACTGACACAGATTGAGACTCTTTTGACATGACAAACTGTAAAAATCCCAGAGAAAGGTTTTCTGTTTCCTCTTTGATGGGTTAATTTAGGAGTGAAGCAGATCTTTAGTAAATCCTGCTGTAGTTTGACAGACAGAGCTGCTACGTCTGTGCCACATTTGCTGGTTTCTTCACATAATCGTGCGTCTCTGGGCCGTGTTTTAAGTGTTATCTTCATGAGCAATAATTATGAGTACATAAAAATACCACTGTCAATCAGTTGTCTTTCATTTTCATCCAGAGTAGAGATTTTGTTACATGTTGTAGTACTGCATAATTCTACTTCGGTATTCAAAATGGCCACCGGAACTATGTGTGATGTCATTGGAAACGCATGTATATAAGAGTCCATTTACCTGTCTACAGTTGGAACTTGCGGGCTGTAATCTAAAGTGTTACCAGTTTTTCTCTCGCAATTAGTACGTACTGTATTCACTAGCGTGGCTTCAGTTGTTTGACACACTTGTGTAGTTTGGTTTCTCTCGCGATTCTCACTCGTTATGTTTGAACCCACAGTCCTTCTGCTCACCTTATTCAGCCCCAGCCACCTCTAAAGTGTAAGCATTTCCACTCTGTCTCAGTCCTGTGAGCGGGGATTTCTATTGTTGCCAATCACGGAGGGTGACCAAAATAAAATGGGAATAAACGGACACTCTCAAAGCTCATAGGCAATAAAAAAAGTCATGAAAGGTGACCTCAGATTATTTTTAGCAATATTTTTCTGCGTTATCTGTGATAATGGTTTGGCTGTGAAGAACTGTAGCCAATGTCTGCTTAAGTTAGACCTGCAGTCTGAGCATGAACACAAGACGGGACTGCCCACCGTGAGTTCCTGAATAAGATGAATAATGGTGCTAATTTTAGACTGAAAATATCATGCAGTGTGTCCTCAGCTTTAGGCTTCAGAAAGTGAGCTCTCATTTATGGGTTGTTCATACTCAAAGACATTGGAGCTTTCATCCAAAAGGTTTATTCAATTCTACGCCAGGATTTAATCAAAACATTTTCTCACAAATTCTCACAGATCCTTTAACTGGGAATATTTCCATTACCAAGTGGGTTATCGTAATTGGTCATGAAATTGTCAAATCCAGCCGGACAAGAGATAGATAGTTTTTTTAAACTTTTTAAACTTAACGTTTTTTTAAACTTTTTATCGTGTTTGTCAATGCGCCTTAAAAGACGAGCTAGTGTTTAATATTCTGTTGAATGAGATTTTATTTCTACCTTTGCCAGTAGCTGCAGTGACAGTAAGCAGGGCAGCAAATGTGTTAAATCGATTCCCGAGTGTTTTCTACAATTCATGAATCACAAATGCACTCGCTGCTGTGGTGCTGAATCAACAGAGGAGCTGTCCCTGGTGCTGAACACTGCGCTCCCATCTGATATATGCCAAAGAATAGGCACTTTTTACACGACGCAAGTCTGCTGTGTTTGAAAGGTCATGAGCTGTGCTGTATTCAGGCCCATTAAAACACATTTGGATTTTGGCATTTCACATCACATTTCTTTTCTTTTGACAAAATAAGAAAAAGTAGATAGTGTGGCTGTAGTGAAACTATGGTTACTAAATAGTTTAGCTCAAACGTTTACAGCAGGTACGTCACACGTCATCTGATACGATGTTACGATGGCTATGGCTACAGACGCATGAGAGACATTCGTAGCGCCCAATAAACGGCTATGGACAATCGTAAACCACACTCTCCTACGAGAAAATGAATTGGTGGTCCCAGACTAAATATCACTTGTGATTTTCGTCTGGCGTTAGCCAGATAGATGAGAGGGCATCAATCAATGTGATATCATTCATAGCCATAATCTTTTTACTCTCAAAAACGTTATACATTTTAGATCTCTGAAATTGTTTTTGAAATGTTTGTTTGTCATGTGTCGCTAGGCGTCAGGGCTCCCTCAGCCTCGGTCAGTGGGGACTTTGTTCTCCCAACACTTACCAAATCTTTTGGACAGTCCAGCTTCTCCTTTAAAGGATCCAAACGTGGAACTCTCTGCTCACTGACTTAAAACTGCAGACTGACATGAACAGCTTGACAGAGGTCTGAAACAGTGGCTGAAGTCAAATCCATATTAAGCTGCACACACGGTGACGCTGTATGAATGTAAATTGATGATGTGTATTGTTTACCTTTTAAACATTTATTAATTGTACATGTGTTTTTAAATGTGTCTAAAAGCCTCCTGTGGACAAGAGTTGCAAATGAGCAGTTTTGCTATAAGACTAAGAACAATGCATGTCGTCTTGTAGTGGTTCTTGGTGTGATACCAGGGTTTCTGTGGGGCATTAAAAAGCATTCAAAGTGTCAAAATAAAGGCCTAGTAGTTTAAAACATATTAAGTTGCACATTTGGCATTTGATTATAAAAAGCTGTCAGTTTTGTCCAATTCTCTTCCCTCTGATTGACTGAAATGTTTGCAAATCTTAAGGTATGAAATATGTGCTGATTTGTGACATTAATATATGATATTTGAGCATTGAAAAGCGTTCAATTTGACTTGCTTCTGCCTGTGTAAACCCTGGATACGTTTGAGAACCACGTTGCACTGTGCAATAATCTCTGCAGAAGCCGTTATAACAGCCTTTACCTTCATGGTGCCTGCGGTAGTTGTTTCCACAGTGTCACAGATGGATAGATGGATAGATACTGTAGTTCCTTGCTTACATAGTTTTCAGCAATGCAGAGCTTACAAACTTTCCATTCCATTCCACCAGAGACGCAAGACAGCCTTTTGAGCTCAGATTATTGCATTCATTAAGATTGTTATGTTGATTAAATATCGATCAATCTTGCTGCCTTAATAAGTACGAGTAATTCAGCGTTCATTTCCAAACTCACGAAATGCCCGCGCTTATCTTGAATATTGCAGGAAATATTTGTATTCGAGGCAAATTGAACTCTTTTCAAATGTTCAGAAAAGTGTAGTAGCCTAAATGTCCATGGGCCCAGTTAGAAACATGTGCAGGCTATTGAGTGATATAAATATTGAAATTCTGCATCTGCTCGCTTTGAAATGGGTTGAGGGATAGTTTGACAAGCACAAAGTATGTTTCCCTCGAGCGAGTTTGTTAAGAAGTTAGTCTGAAATCAAAGCGATGCCTGGCAGGAGTGCGCGGCTGTAACGGGAGAGAGACCTGTCTTTGAAGTTTTTTTTTTTTAAGCCAGAAGTGATTGAGCGCGAAAATAAACGCAACCATCTGTTAAAAAAATAAAAAAGTTAATTTCATTAGACGTTTAACAGGGTAGAAAATCATTTAGCCCTCAGCAGTTAAAGTGCTGGTGTAGCGCATATCAAACGTTTCTCATGCGGTCGAGATGCGTTCTTGTTTTGTGTTCACGCTTCTTGTTTTTACTTGGAACCAGATCAGTGCTGTGTTGCTTTCAATGTTTGAAAGTTCTGTTTCAAGTCTGGGAAAACATCTAAATGTATTCATCAGAGTGTCTGAAGATTTCTTTTTTTCGAAAGTTGGTCCCAAAAAGCCTCCAAAACTAGTTTCCCAGACTCTCTTTTTAGAATGTAAGGAATAGGAAAAGCTTGACATAGTTCAACTCAATCTGTAATGGTCTTGACAGCACGGCATGCGTCTGTAAGACTATTTCTAAGGCCTTTGTTTCAAGAGGGACATATTATACACACACAAAAAATACTCTTTTGAGCTGTCAGCCATGTTACAACGTTGTTCCCTCAAAAACATACCTGGAGCATAATGTCACTTTATTCACGCAGTATTGACCAGTCCTATTCACTTTGGTTGTTTCTTCTTCTACTGCTGTAGAATGCATGTGTTGTTTTTGGCAGCCCTTTTGGTTTTGGTTTTAGTCTTAGTCTTTTGGACAAAAATGTCACATTTGAGTAATTTCTAAATGTGACAGTTTTAGTCATGTTTTAGTCAGACGAAAATCTAAAGGTTTTAGTCAGTTTCATTATTGGTTTATTTGGTAGGGACAGTGCAAGTTAATGAACAAGCCACACCGGATTGTAGCCTTGGGCTAATTCCATCAGTCGTCCCCATGCGCACTCTCAAACACACTCTCATTCATCCTGAACTACTGTACATGTTTTTAGTGGTAGGGGAAACCGGAGTACCCGGAGGAAACCCTCGCAGACACGGGGAGAACATGCAAACTCCACACAGAAAGGCCCGTCCAGGTGGGAATTGAACCGGGACCTTCTAGCTGTGAAGCACGAGCGCTAACCGCTGTGCTACTATGCTGGTAAAAAGTAATTAAGTATTAGTATTTCAAAAGATTTATTGGGAATTGGGATGAAGGTTGACAGGCTGTACTAACCTTTTAACAATATTAATCTCTTTGATTTACATAACTTTTGACAAACAGAGTACACCACAATAGGCACTGGCAGAAGTTTTCCCAAAAGCGCCCGCTCTCCTCGTCCTCTGATCATCGCTTCGACAATTTTTACCAACCGCGTCGTCTGCACATTCGTTCATCAACATGTTTTCTGCATTCACACGCTACGGTTTTTAAACCTGTCCGGAGAAAAGATAAAATCCCAGTGACATCGCTGTCAGACGCGCTCCATGGAGGACGTACGCTGATAGTAGCGGTGCACGGTTAGAGAGGGAGAGAGGGGGCACAGCCTGCAGCATGTGAGTCCACGTGACCTGACAGTGCTGCTCTGTGTCATGTGCAGCGGGTGTGTTCTCCTGCTCCATGCGCAAGCCGATTTGCAAACGGTCTGACGAACCGCTTTCTCACATTTTCGTCTCATCTCATTGACTTCATCATGAACGTCTCGTCATGTTTTAATCACCAAAGAGCTATTTTTAGCTCGTCATCGTTACGTTACCGTCTTCGTTGAAGAAAACAACCTCCACATTTATTAAAGCCATTGTTCAACATATGCACTCTCTGCAAGGAATGTTTTTGGCTAATTTACTTTTGGTCAGTGTACTTCTAAGACTACTTCCTGTCTACATTTAACGTAAAAAAATAAATAGAGGAAGAAGAAGAAAGCTTAAAGAAACATCCATCTGTGTGTGTTAAATTGACATTATGCTTTAGCTTCAAGACTAAAACACTCTTCTCCAGTGAAGTAGCTGCATCCTGCGTAAGTGATTATCCAACAGCTGCTTGTTTTCTGCCATGTATTGTTTAAATCTGTCCTTAAGTCAGTGGCATATGGTTAACACTGGCAGGAAACAGTCATTACCGTAGGAAATTAGCATCATGTTTCTGTGCTACATCCCATGCACAGAGTCTATTGGTTTTGCTCTGCTTTAAATGTGTGTTCATCATGACGCCATGGAGTTTTGAACCACGCTATGAACAGAAACTTCACTTCAAGTCATCCTCACTTCTGCCTGTAGAGGGAGCTCCAGGCCACATCCTGATGAGCCCTGGTTTCTGTGGCAAAGTTTCACTGTCTTCAGCTTAAATATTTCACTAGGGATGTAACAATTCACTCAAGCCCCGATTCGATTTGATATCCAATTTTCAGTTCCCGATTTTAATTTTTTCCGATTTTTTTAAACCTTTTTTTAAAGAATATGACTCATTCATACCAATGTTTCTTTTGTTTTAACATCTGCATTTTTGTCCTTGTAACAAACTGCAACTGTCTCAGTAAGAGAACTTTACATTACAACAAATTACAAGACATGAAAATGAACTATAATCATTTTTACATGAGTGCATTTTGAGATTATATTTATTTTACCAAACCTTTTTGCAGTTTGAACTTAATACTACCATTTAGAACTAATTTTACAGTGCAGTTTTTTTTCCCACTGCCTCCCGGTGCAGCCTTTGTAAACATAAGGAGGAAAAAGACATGACAGCTCCTGTAGGTATTGGATTATTTGACAAGCCGATATTTGATGAGAATTTCAGCAGAATCAGAGCAGGTTGGTCAGATGTTTGTCAGTTTACGGTCTTTGGTAAACTTCTGTCAAAATGCTAAACTCTGCATTAGCCGCTAACGCTAATCTCCTAGCCGCTAACTTTAGCTGCGTCTGCTGCTTCGATGCCTACACGTGTATGTGTTTACATGGTGTGGCGTGAGTTGGGGGTGAGGCGGGGGAGGTGTGGAGCTTGTCTTGAAAAATAGTTAACGTCGTTAGAAACAACGAGCTATGTTTCGGTCTATTTCGGTCGCAACATGGAGTAGCTGAGGGTGGCTTTAAAATTGGTTATTTTATTTTTTACATCATTCACATTTTACACATATTAAATCGATTTTAAATCAATTCTCGATGAATCGTTACAGCCCTATATTTCACATTATATAAAACGTGAAATATCAATGCTGGGGATGCTACTCAAAAGGATGTTTTTAAGCATCAATGATGCATTACCTGTTTATGCCAACCTAAAAGGAAAAATTGAAAAGAAAGGAAGAAATTGCATTATTGACAGCTTAAATGCAGAAGAAGCGTAGTTCTGTGATAGCTACATCAATATAAACTTAAGGAAAAAAAAATCAACACTTAATTTCTTTTACAATAGTTTTCTCTGTACAATTTAAGGAGTAGGTATGGGTAGTTGAAGTAGATGGAGGTAAGGACATTTAGCCATTTTTAGCTGTAAAGATTATAGGTTTACTTAAAAGTACACCAATGAAACAAACCACAACTCCAAATGAAAAGCTATAACAAAAGCAATAACAAAAGCTATAACAACAGCAATAACAAAAGCAATAAAGACAAAAAACAGTGAAACCTCTACTTTAATATTAAGTTTCAATCAAAAACGAGCTTCATGGGTTTGCGCAGTAGCTATATTACATGTTTGCAGTCAAAGAAAAATAATAGTCAACATACTGCAGAAGTGAAACGTTATTTTTCCTTTATTCCTTCAGATCCTGGTGCATGTGGGCTTTCTGACGGAGGAGTCGGGGGACGTGTTCAGTCCCAAGGTGCTGAAGGGCGGTCCCCTGGGGGAGATGGTGCAATGGGCCGACATCCTGGCCACCCTGCACGTGCTCGGACACAGCCTCAAGATCTCCGTGTCCCTGAAAGAGCTGCAGCAGTAAGTTCTGTTTCTTTTTAGACTGCACAGCTGTCAACGGAGCAGCGCAATTAAAATCTGTTTACAAGCCACAGCGGAGAGTGGAAATGCGACGCTTTAGACTCAGCAAGAAGTCCATGTTTTATGGGGATTTTTTTTTTTTTTTTTCGCTGAAAATTTTTAATGAGGCTGAGCCGTGAATGGAAATGGAGTTGCAATTTAATTTGATCTGGCAAGAAGTCTAATTAAATTATCTCTCAGACAAAATGTAAAGTGTTTTCAAAATCATTTATCCCAAACATTTGATTTATTTACATGTTTTGAATACTTGGTTCAACATATGGGCTACACAGTATTGGGTGATGTACTATCTGTATTGCAAAATCACATTTCCTTCTGACTGAGTTTTCAACAGACTTTGTTTTTAGGCAAAGTCAGCCTAAAAACAACAATGATGAATGTGCCAAAACATCAGTTTGACTCAGGATTAACCTAATTTACTGTAGTTCCATGTTTGCCTTATTTTAGTCCCAATTTTCCTGATTTCGTTCCATTTTAGTATTGTTTGTTTTGAACAGGAAAAAACCTCTCGCACACTTTTTATGAATGAGAAGCCATCCTTAAATAGGGTGAGGCCACACCCTATTTAAGGATGGCTTCTCATTCATAAAAAACAGTATTGTCTGTTTTGACACAAGTTGATACGAAATCAGCAAAAACATCACACTGATGTGGATATTGCAATATTCAAGACAGTTATCGAACATCACATATTTTTCTCATATCTTGCAGCCCTTTCATTAAAGTGATAGTCTGGAAGTCTAAATGTATTACACATTTTATATATGGTCTTGCATTTTGATGTGAATTAAGTAATACTATTTTATTTTTTGTTAAGTCTCTCCTTCCCGGATCTCAGCAACTAATCAGAGTCTAGTGTCCTCCCGCATTGACCAATGAGACGAACCTTTCCCCGTGAACCAGCCTGTCAGGTCCAATCAGGAGGGGAGGGGGACGGAGCTTACTTTTGAAAATTCCGCTTCGCATGGGATCAGCAATGTCTGTAATTCACAATTTTTTACAGACTTTTTTCCGGAAATGGTGGATGGATAATGAACACTGAATGATGACAACAAGCATTTTATTCATTCGTGATGTGAGCTCTGACTCTCAGGTTTGTTTATGTGAGCTTTGCTTTAGCGAGAAAGGCTATTTCTTCCCGCACGCTACGATGAACGACATCAGCGTCAAGTCTGTGGGATTTTGCTCTTCTCATAAACAGTAATTTCCTTTCTCCTTTTAATCCATTCGCTCTGAAACAGCCTCCTCCGGCTAAACTTTGCATCAAAAACATCCAAACTTTCCCTCAGAGTCTTCATGTTGGTCTTTCTGACGTTGCCGTGACAACAGGGCTGCAATTCCAGTTCATGTCTGTCTAATGTCGTAGTTTTTCTCTATTTTTAATACTTTTTAAAGCAGTACTAAGTAAGTCATGCACCCTAGAGGCCATAAGCGCCACTGCAGGTGTCGTAGCATGTTGCGTTATTTTTACTCATTAATTGTCCGTGAGAGTAAATACTACACTGACAGAAAAGACAAAGGTAGAGAGGAATATTCTACATCCAATTACACAATGGAAATAATTTTTTTCACTCAAACTTGGCTGTAAATACTGTTTAAGAGGCGCTAGCCCGCAGTTAGCTTTGCCTGTTAGCCTGTTAGCTTCTCCTTCGTGATTCCATTAGCGTATATTGGTGACACCTACCCGGTGGCAGGCAAGTTGCAATTGTGGTTTTCTGGCCGGAGACACCAGGGGGTTTCTAGTCGTAGCTAGCGTTAGCATGTAGCATGATGCTAACATGAAGCATCACGTTAGCATTCTCCGTTATTTATGTAATTACGGGCTGTTGGACTACTGTGCTCCTCTCCATGTCTTTATATCTTTATTGGGTAAAATACTATATTCATATATTCCTCTTAGTTTTTTCCCCCTCAACTGCTTCAAACATCACTTTAACAATCCTATATATTCCAAACTTTTGTGCTCATTATTGTTGTTCTAAACTGCTTAAAATGTTTTATTGTTGGTGGATCTTGTTTGTTGTGAGCAAAGATAGATCAAAGTGTATTGGTTTTGCTAAAGGCTGAGCAACAGGAACAGTGTATTTCTGAAATCGCTTTTTAGATCCATATAGTGTTGCTTCAGCGTTATTTCACAGGAGGCAGTCATTTGTTGCTTTGCGGAGTTTCCCCCTTAGGTGTCGAATCTCTGGTTCACATTCAGGACACCGTCGATCCGTTTTCCATTGCGAGATGGTCCTAATGCTTTGGCGTATGGATAGTTTTGCATAGATATTGCACGGAGGCGTTTCCCTTTGGATGCAATTCGTGTTAAACCTGGCAACAAAGGCGGCGTACATTTCTCCCTGTGTAGGCTTTAGAGCTTTTGCAATGTGTAGGCTCATCCTCTCGGCTATAATCTCGTCTGTTCTTTGGCGAGGTCATTCATATAATTGTAAAAATGTGCAATCCATACATATGTAGCCTAGTTATCTAAATAAAACAGGAGAATTTTAGATTATTGTCTCATGTTGTTTGGGCTTCATCTGTAGCAAACATCAAAACAAAAGATTAAACTGTTTTGGGACAACAGATTGTCACTAGAAGCGAAAATCTGGCCCTCTGAGCTAACGGTTGGCATGTAGCATGAAGCTAATTCTAGAATTATGGTTAGAATTACCTGTTTTATGTACAGATTTGGGCTTGTCTCTATAGCTTTATTTGGTAGAAAATACATCCATAATTCAGTTTTAGTGGTGAGTATGATTTGTTTTTCATTCATATCTCACATCTTCACATCTTCTCATCACACACACCACACATCCAAACGTCATACACAACCCTTCATACTCCCAGTGATCAAATGTCTATCAGTTTAATCCCTTTCCCTCATGTATTTTTCCTTTGTCTATTAAAGCTTTGTTTTGTCTATAAATTAAAAGAAAAGTAAAGAAATGTAGTAGTAGTAGTAGTAGTAGTAGTAGTAGTAGTAGTAGTGAAAGAGATTTGTCTGCCATCTGTATCTTATCTTCCACTGAATTCTAAACATTTGTTTCCACCGCTGTAAAACTACAGTGGACTCTAGGGCTGGGCCATATCATAGCGTGCACCGTTCTAATTTATGGACACCGGTGTAAATTTTCATATTCCTGTCGATGATGTAATTTGCATGCGCTCTACAGCTGATTTTGATTAGAGTCAGGACCAGAGGCAGACGCAGATCACAGCTAATGTTACGCTCAGCGTCACTCATAGCAACAGCATATTTATTTATTGGTTTATTTTGTAGGGACAGTGCATGTTAATGAACACACAACATAGGATTGTAACCATCGGATAATTTGCATCCGTCGTCTCCCACTCGCACACTCAAACATACTCTCACTCATCCTGGTCTATTGAACATGCAAACTCCACACAGAAAGGCCCCGTCCAGGTCGCAATCGAACCCGGGACCTTCTAGCTGTGAAGCACGAGTACTAACCGCTACACCACCGTACCGCCCTAAACATGACTGTGGAGGCTTCGGGGCAGGCGCTTTAAAAATCGAACGATGATAATAATCTTTCATTATCATCTTGAAGGTAGACACACAAATTTAGGTCAATTTAGATGAATAAAAGGAATAAAATAGCATAAAATAGGAATAATAAATTAATTTGCCCCATCAGCTAAAGGCTGTGATTTTGAAGTATTTTGTCAGGTGCCAAATATATCGTTATCGTGATATTTCTTTTGTATATGGTGATATAAGTATTTGGCCATATCGCCCTGCCCTAGTAGACACAATTTTGTTTTCTGAAAAATCCAGCACGACCGAGTCCCTAGCATCAGTCAAGTCAACAGTCCGATGATGCTCTTTCTTGGTGCTTTCCTCCCTGACTGATAAGCCATCAGCCGCCTCCCCTGTGCTGCCACTGCCCCGGGGCTCATCCGCGGTCCACTGTCTTCCTGCTGCAGCTGAGGCCAGGGTGATATCAGGCTTGTCTCATGTCATCACCTACACAGCTGCTCCTGCACTATGCGCCCACGAAAACCACATATGCAGTAGGTGGAGTTGTAGGGCTATAGCTAAAAAAAAAAGAAATCATACTGTTGATGGTCAACTAAAGGATGGGTAGGTAGATAGGACAACAGTAGTACAAAGGGTCGTCTTTATGATACACATGGAGTTCGGGATGGAAAGGTATAAATTCATTGTTGCCATGGACATCCGCCATGTGGGTACTAGCAAACATTGTCCATATTAACCTCGCCATATTTTAATACAGAGCTTGGCTTAATCATTCATTTGTATGGGGAAAGAACACTCAATTCAAACAGGTCTGGTAAACAGTTGGCTAACAGGAGTATTCGTAGAACAAGGCCACAACTTCACAGAGTTTAGCCTGGGTGTTGGGTTTGTCCTGAGCCACTGCAACTGAGCCGCGCCACCACTTTGGGCCAACCTGAGCATGTTTTGGAGGTCGGGGAAACCCTAGCACCTGGAAGAAACTTGGCTGGCTGCCTTCAGTGCTCCTCTGATCCTCTAAAATGGTGCAGCACCACCACTAACAACTATATTTGTACATAAAGAAATACTAGTTAACAGGTTAACATAAAAGACAGCTCAAACTTACACTGTCAATTCAAGTTCAGACATGCACAAATGATCGTCGAGCGGTTCCTTGCGTGTCTCAGTTTTGCCCATTAACAAGTTAGCGCGAGTATTGAATATCATGAAAAAGTTCATTTATTTCTGTAATTCAACTTAAAATGTGAAACTAATATAAGATATAGACTCAAAGCATACAACGTGACATATGTCAAGCCTTTGTTTGTTTTCATTTTGATGATTTTGGCTTACAGCTTGTAAAACCCCCAAATTCAAAATCTCAGAAGATTAGAATATTACATGAAATCAATAAAAAAAAAAAGATTTTAAACAGAGAAATGTGGGCCCTCTGAAAACTATAATCATGCATATGTACTTAGTACTTGATATGGGCCCCTTTTACTTGAATTACTGCCTTAAGGTGCGTGGCATGGTGCTATCAGCCTGTGGCACTGCTGAGGTGTTATGGAAGACCAGGATGCGTCAACCAGAGGAATATGACATCTGAAGTCCATGTCCAGGATAACAAATAAAGGCTTGATGTATCTTACTTTGCATGATGAATTTGGCTTACAGCTTGTAAAAAACACACATTAAAAATCTCATATTGTGAAAAGGGATTATATTGTTGGCTCAAAGTGTCTCCTTTCATCAGCTAATTCATCCAAAACACCTGCAAATGGTCCCTGAGACTTTAAATGGTCTCTCAGTGGTTCAGTAGAATTCACCATCATGGGAAAGACTGCTGACCTGACAGTTGTGCAGAAAACCATCATTGACAAAAGCCTCAAAAGGAAATAGCAAAATAAGTTGGATGTTCTCAAAGTGCTGTATCAAAGCAGAAAGTTAAGTGGAACGGAAACGTGTGGAAGAAAAAGTGCACAAGCCGCAGGGATGAGCGCAGTCTGGAGAGGATTGTCAGGAAAAGGCCATTCAAAAGTGTGGAGGACCTTCACAAGGAGTGGACTGAGGCTGGAGTCAGTGCATCAAGAGCCACCACACACACGGATCCTGGACATGGACTTCAGATGTCATATTCCTCTGGTTGAAGCATCCTGGTCTTCAATGACACCTCAGCAGTGCCACAGGCTGAGAATCCATGTCACGCAACTGCATTAAGGCAGTAATTCAAGTACTGTAAGGCCTAAACTAAGTACTAAGTACTTGATTATAGTTTTCAGAGGGCTGACATTTCTCTGTTTAAACTCTTTAAAAAAAATTGATTTAATGTAATTCAAATTTTCTGAGATTTGAATTTGGGGTTTTTACAAGCTGTAAGCCAAAATCATCAACACAAACAGACAAAGGCTTGACTTATGTCACTTTGCATGCCATGAGTCTATATCACATCTTAGTTTCAAATTTTAAATTGAATTACAGAAATAAATGAACTTTTTCACAATGTTCTAATTTTCCGAGTTTCACCTGTAGTCGATGTTATTCTTAAATTCACCATATTCTCGTCTTTCCTCTGTTTGTTTGTGCGAGTCCTTCCCGATTGATTTGAGAGGTGCTGCAGCAGCCGGATTCTTTTTCATCTCTCCACAAACTTTCTTTGTATTCCGAGGGTCAATGGTTCTTGAGATGATTAAATTACTTTTTGGTATTACCCAATTTTGTTAAAACGATCCATTGGCAGTTGTTATAGACGCTTACCTTCCTCCTGCCCCGTTCTATGTGTTTTTTCTGCAACAGAATTTTGCCAATATTTTGTCAATTAAAACGCATCACGTGATTATTGAGATTGACATTTATAATAATTGCGACGTTCCATCCCAGTCTCTATATGTTTGGATGCTGCTCTTTGCCGTTTGTGTTTAGATTTCTTCTTCTTAATAGTACCTTATGTACGGTATCCGTGAAAGGCACCATGCAACAAGAAGACTTTCCCTCCATTCCTATGTTGCAGTGTGTGGCGTGATGATGCACGCTTGTTATCGTAGCCAGGGACAAGACAGAGGGCATCATTGATGAGTTGGAGCTGCTCTCTGATCCTTAAAGTTGAAGCCGTGAAAAATAAGCCCCTTTGACGAGACCAGTGCAGCCTCTGCGGCCCCGGCTATTATTTACTCCACTAATTGGTGTCACGGTGCATTGAATCACCGCTCCGTTCATACCGCGAGCCCCATCACCAGTGTTTACCAGAGTGAAAAAGTTCCGACAGGCTCATGACGATCTTTTCACGGGCTTGACTGGAGGGAATGTGTGTGTGTGTGTGTGTGATTATAATTTATAAACTTTGTCAGGAGGAAGTTATTAAGCCATCAAAGTGAGCAGGCTGTTTATTTACTGTCAAGACGAGCGTGTTTTTGTGCATGTAATTAGCTGTTGATTCATTTTTGTGGGCTAGTTACAAGCAGGAAAATTGTGAGGGAAATCTTTAAGACAACTTTCAGAAAAACACCAGGGTCAAGCAATAAAGTTGACAGGGTCAGGAATGCTGGATTTATTTGGAGGGATAATTTCTTTCCATTGCAATATTCATTTACCGTACTCAACCAGAATGATTGAACAACAAACAGGCAAAATTACACGCATTGTGTGATACTTTGCGTTTAAACTAATAGCAACGAGTGCAGCTGAGCAGTCTAGTGGTTAAGGCTGCCGCACATACGCAGCCTGACCAAGTAAAAAATCGCCCCATGGATATAACGAACTGTTATGATCTGGGTTTGCTGCAGTTCATCAGGTCTATAGGTTCAGCAACGTTATGAGCCCAAAGAATGAGATCAGCTGATAACCTGAACATCCTGAATGACCAGGTTATTCCATCAATGGATTTCTCTTGCCCTGATGGCATGGGCATAATCCAATATGGCAATGCCAGGATTCATCGGGCTCATGTGGTGAAAGAGTGGATCAGGGAGCATGGGACATCATTTTCAGACGTCGATTGGCCACCACAGAGTCCAGGTGTAACTCTGTTGAAGATCTTTGGGATGTGCTGGTGAAGGCTTTGCGCAGTGGTCACACTCTCCCATCATCAATACAAGGTGTTGGTGGAAAATGAATGCAACATGGATCTTTGAGATTTCTGAAGCTTATTGGAACAATGCCACAGCGAATGCTGCTGTAATCAAAGCTAAAGGCGCTACAACTAAATATTACAGCATGTGACCTTTTCTTTGGTCTGGCAGTGCAGTGTGTCAGAACTCTGAATGTCTCTGCCCCCCCTTCAACCCAAAGCTTCATTTATGCTCCCATTTCGTAAATTAATATCTTAGTAAATATCTTAGCGAAAGTACTGAAATGGGAGATGAAGAGCAGGGACCAAAACAATATGGCGCCACCCGAGATGTCTTTTTACACCACAGTGACTGAAGTAGAGTCTAGAAAATGAGGAAACGCAGTGGTGGTTTCTGTGCAAATGGTTCAAATCACTTCCTAGAAGTTTCGCCATTTGTTTTGCTTCACCTGTTGAGCTGTGTGCAGTAGTGTCCCCAGCGATTAGCTCATTATGGGTTTGCTATGACTCTGGATAAACAAAAGCGTCTGATGGAGCGCACGGGCAGAATCACGCAGGAGACGGACAGAAAGCTACATGCGTATTCGTATGTGCTTCGAAAAGGGATCATAAATGTCTGTTGAATAAAGCCTATGGACAAAAAGAAGCCAACATAATCCCAAAACAAAGGTAGCACACCTATCCGGTAAGTAAAGGTTTGTGCATTTGTTGTATGGGTGAGCTGTGATTTCGAATGGTAGCCACAGTGTGCCGTTACCCCCGCATTAAGTGATGCTGTATTTGAAGTGTTGCTGCCTCTGTGTTCTCCTGTACTGTCTCCAGTCCTAGACCAGGCACCCGCAAGTAACCGGAAAAAGCCTGACTCGGCGTGTAAAACGGTATCAGTCGCCATTTTTCCACCCTCTCACCATTCTCTCAGTCAATTTATTTATAGGCACAATTGAAAAGAAGAAACAATCACCAGACAGTGGCTCCAGTATGCACCAAGTAATCTACACAAGTCATAGATGCCAGAAATGATTTAATTTCACGTGATTACACATTATGTTTGGTCATCTATGATTTGATTTCTTTGCATGTATGGATTATTTGTGTTCTTGATTAGGGCTGGGTACGATAAAACAGTACCAGTTTGGTATCGGAATAATAGTTTAAGTAGATCCAAGTTTTGATGCTGTTGGTCCAGGGACAGCGTTAAAGGAAATTAATTGGTTTATTCGTATAAATTATTTTTTCACACATTTTTTTCTTCTATTTTTCTTTTCTTATTTATATTTATTTTTGACTAATATTTTCCCTATTTGCCCCATTTTTTCCCAATTTATTCCCCATTTCCCTCTAATTTTACTCCTATTTTTTCATTTTTTTGCCACAGTTTCTCCCAATTTCCCCCCATTTCCCCCAAATTATTCCTCATTTTTCCACACATTTCTTGAATGAACCTGATATTGTAAATTTGCAGATCTTCCACACATTATTGTTCTGTTTTCTGGTTCTTTCTGTTCTTGATGAAATCTGGTATCACCAGCTCCTAAAATGAAAAAGCGCTACTTCACTCACAAACTATATAAGTGAATCCCTCAAATCCCTCTGCCTTTTGCTTTAATATTTAATACCTCCATACTGTATAATGTATAGCCAATGAACTGAGCCATTTCATCTGGAAATAGTCTAAAAATCCCCATCTGAAGCCACGTGGATTTATGAGATGGCGCCATAGTCCCTCTGCGCCCGCGGCTTCACTCGTCATGCCCCAGTCATTTTTTAAAGGCCTTACATTGCGCTGGGTAATAGCATATACAATAAATCCTCTTTCCTTGACTATTAATGAAAGGAAGAGAAGCACATCCCTTACTCTCGCTCGCCCAGGCTATTAGACTGACTGATCGTTAGTTGGCGTTCCCCCAAGGCTTGTGTCTGTTTACATTTCTCCAGTCTCGTTCCCGGGCTCTTTGGACGGAGCGGGATATCATCCGATAGCCTGCTGAGTGCTATAGGCTAAAGGTATATCACAAATCGATATAAAAAATAGATATGTCTGCGCAAGCAATCAGTCGCACAGGAGTTCTCCGGTGTAAATAAAAGTTCTTAAGCTGCCATCTGGTCGTTTAAGCGTTGCAGATCTTTCGCCTCTCATCGGGAAGCTTCATCAGCAAGTCGTGATCTTTTTTTCATTAGCAGCAGGCTGTTTATGTACAAGCTCCAGGGGGAGGGGTTTAACTTGTAATTAGTACAACCCATCTTTATTCTGAAAAAGCTATCCTCAACTATTTTTTCAAAATATTTCGGCTTTACCCCCTCATAACTTTTTTGTCGCATTTTTAAGCGTTTTTATACTTCTTTTTTTTTGTCGTGTTTTGGTCACCTTTCTGTCGCTCTTTCGTGGCTTTCTTGTTGCTTTTTCTGTTGCTTTTTCGCTCCTTTTTGTTGTGTCATTGTTGCTTTTTCCAAATGTCTACAGTATAACAAAGCATAGAGACTCTTTTAATAATGTAGGGCACATCTGTCCGTTGAGATAAAGTGAGATAAAGCCGACTCATATTTGCATGACGTGGCCAGAGCAGTTTCGGCCATTGTGACCTGTTCTGTTAGTATGCAAATTGAAAAGATAAGAAATGATTAGAAAGTTCCTAGCCAGTGCTACAGTCTGTCAAATTAAAAGCTTCTGGAGCTTAAAGACACGGATTGGTTGTTCGCCACGCAATTTTCTTTTGCTGTGATATCACACGCATATGCTCTGTCCCAGCCAGGAATCAGATTAGTGTTTCTGGACTGACGTCTATAGCACTGGGTAATACCTAATTTGTTTGTCCACTGGAGCCAACTTGAATAAATTACTGACATGAATGGGATAGTAGTTCATTTATTATTATTCTTTTTCTTTTTTCTTTTAACCAAGCTCTTACAGTTTGTCCAAAATTCTGCTGCACGTCTTTTAACTGGCACAAGACGTCGAGAACACATTAAGCCTATTTCATCCTCACTGCACTGGCTCCCCTGGACTGCATGGACTGTTCCCTACGCTCCCAGGCGCTCGCTGAGGTCTGAGAACCAACTCCAGCTCATTGTACCCCAAAACCAGGCTTAAAAAGTCGAGGTGACCGGGCATTTTCAGTTGTTGGCCCCAAACTTGGGAATGCTCTTCCTCCTCGCATTAGAACAGCGCCCTCTGTTGACGCTTTTAAGTCTGGTTTAAAAAACACTTTTATTCAGTGGCGTTTAACCCGGCATAGGGATTGTGTGCTCCTCCTTGACTGTCTCATGAATTTTTATGTTTATTGTATTTTATTAGTTAATTCACTCTTTATTTTTTTTGATAGTTACATTTGCTTGTAACAAATAAACATACAACATTGTTTTTTGTTTTTTTATCAAAGATGATAACATACGTACCAAACATGGATATTGCTACATCTTTGCCAATCAGTACCTGGTAGCGCAGAAGTAGGGCTGGGCGTATGGCCAAAAATTAAAATCTCGATTTTGTTACTCAGTTTGGACGATTACGATTTTAATCGATTTTATTGGATTTTTTTTTTAAAAGGTCTCCTGATCTTTCATAATAGGAAAGTCCAGAGCATTAATATTTAGATTCATAATATAGCCTACAATTAGACACATTAAACATTGCTATTTCTCTTTTAAATATTCCTTGGCTGCTCTCAAAAGTAAAACTTCTTAATAAGCCATGGAGTTTTCAAAAGCATTTTAGTTTTCTCAACCTCATGCCTCTGCTGTGATTGACAACCGTCTCCATGGAGACTTAAGTGGAAAGGGGCGGAGTTAAGCTGCTGCTGTGCCTCCGCTCAGAGCATGGCTCAGGGTGAGAGAAGGAAGAGGACTGGGGAAAACTCTATTGCGCACTCCTGTTTGTATACAGCAGAGATCATCAAATAGTCTCTGGGTTCTCTTCGGGTGACATTTCCGAAAAGAGTCGCTGTGGAGCGTACGTGTGGCGGAAATGGAGCGGAAGACACGATTTATGATTTAGCCATTTTCCACATCGTCTGTTTTTAAAGCATGAATTAATTGAATTAATTCGATTTATCCCCCAGCCCTACGCAGAAGCCCCACCAGTTATAAAGAAATGACTTTGGAAACAGTAACTCTCAGTGAAGTGACGAAAGGCAGTCACAGTGTGAAGTCATCGCGCATGCTCTCGTGTCCGTGAGTAAAATTAGGTGGGAAAAAATGCGATGACATCATTTCTCAGGAACACGGCCCCATTCAGCACCTCGGAGAACGGCCTTGACGCTAATTTGCCGACAGCTGTCACTTGGACTCGGGGATATCCCTCCCATCCGGTCTCCACGGCGAGACGCGTAATTAGCCCGCGGCGTTGGTGTGTGAGCGCGCGGCGGCTGAACACCTGAAGAGGGCGGCGATTGGTGTCACAGAGACACAACCGGCCTGTCAGGTTTACTACGTACTCCTGGCAGCACAGAAGAAGAAAGCCCGCGGCTATTAGCGTTTGTCATCTGCGGATAATACGAAGAGACCACATAATATGATTTTCAATCTGTTTCCACGCTTCACTGCAGCTCTAGCCCGGGCCGCCGAGCTCTCCCCTCAGTCTCTCTCACGCTTCCTTTTTTTCCATTTGTGCTTCTTATCTGTTCTCTTACTCTCCTCTCATTGTATCTCTCCATCTTATCTCTCTCTTTTCTCACACTTTGTCACTCTTTCTCCCTCTCTTCTCTCCAGGAGGCTGTACGAAAGCGAATGGAAGGAAAATGCTCATGATTTCAGTTGCGTCACGTGAATGCCACTCATTAAACGTGTTTCCATCTTCCAAAAAGAGCATTAACACGTGTTCGCAACCTTCAAAAAACACCTCAATCTTATTTTCTTTTTTTTGTATACAAATACAGGTTTCTAATTATGAAATTTGGTGATGGAGAAGCAGTTGAGTTTAGCTGCAGCAAACCACGTACAAAACATACAACAAAATCAGTGCGTTTCCATCTGTCACTCCTGGAATAACTTCTGCCGTATCATGTGTTATTGCAGTTGCCATTTGAGTTTTGGCAACATATTTTGGTAAATTTGACTACTGATGGGTTCTGTAGGTTGCATCTTTTTGCCTTCATATCATGGTTAAGTAAGTACTTTATTTGTGATTGTACAACAAAATAGTGTTCAGTTGTTAGTCCTGAGCCACTGTGGGCCAACTTGACCAGTATGTTTTTGGAGGTAAGGAAACCTGGCTGGCTGCCTTCAGTCCTCCTCTGATCCTCTGAAACGGTGCAGCGCCTCCTGGGTTTGTCCCTGTTTTAGAGCGTGGTGTCCTGCACTGGTCAGCTCATCCACCTCCTCCTGCACAGCTCCCTCCGCTCCCACTTCTGGGAAGAGCTTAGCAGTTGATCTGTTTTATTCTCCAGCGAACGTCCATTTGCTAGAACAATAGAGGCAAGTGTGGCTTAGCTGTGAGTCTCCTTTTTTGTCCCTTCTGTGTTTCCTGTAGCTCCCCTTGAGACGTCTACACTGTGCTGCAGCTGTGGGGGGCTCTTGGTGCCTCTTTAGCGTTTCAGAAGAAGAAATGTGTAGGTCTCAAATGTATTAGCACATAAGCGAGCTGTTTGTTTACTTTTAAAAAGCTGCTTTCTTCAGGACCATTATTGACTCTCTGCAGTAAAAAGATCCACCAAACCCCAAAAGACATGGTAAAGACGTACAAAATGCAGTTTGCAGAAAAAGCAAAAAAAACTGCTGTACCAAGAGAGGGGGAGGTTGCTTTTTTGTTTACATGTTGCCATGACTACTAGATACAGTAGATACTCACAATTAGTCAATAAAGAACGTCTAAGCCTTTTGCATACAGTGTGCACGGTTTATCTGTGGCTTTTATAGACTGCTGTTCTCCTGCTTCTGTTGTACACGTGTCAAAAAAGCCTGTGGTTCTTCAGTATTTTTTGCATACGAACAAACGAGGAGCATATGTGTCTGCTACATGGGGAGCAGGGGTAGCGGGGTAAGGGGGATGACACTTAAACTGTGCAGCGGCAACAAGACAAAGCTAATTGAAGAAATTAGCAAAGTTCTTCACAGTCATGGCGTTTTATAGTGGACATGTCTTGCATCTTAAAAATAGAAAACAATAGAAAATGTCTCTGTAAGACGAAGATAGTACAATGAAAAGAGCTGGCGAAATCTTGACTGGGGCTCCTCCTGCTGGCAGCTATAGGAATAATTTTGTCAAAGAATAACTTCCAGGTTGGATGTGCAACGTGGTGATCATAAACACTTCGAGCACGGAACAGCTCAGAATCAATAATGTTGGATTATGGGCTTTAGAAATGGGGAGGACAGTTTTTGGATTTGAACAATGATGCAATTGTAATCAGGAAGTACAGAATGAGGCACTGACACTGTAGAAGAAGAAACAGTTAAATTGAACAGCTTAGTCCGAGGATTTACTCAAAACTGCGCGAATGTTGTGAAATACTAGTCCAGGTCTGGCTTTGACAGGGAACAACGTTAAAACATGGTTTAAAACTCAAGAAAGTCGATTTTGCATGATATGCTCACTTTAGATGCTGATAGTTTCACCAAGTATCCCCGATCTAGTGCGCACTTTAGCCACACAGAGGCGTCACCAGCTGTGCCACGGACCATTGCTTTTTCTGGGCAACATCCGCCCGAGCCGCACTACACTAGGCCCGGGTAGTGGCTCCTCAGGGTAGGAAAACTGCAGATTGTGTACAATTGAGCAGCTCTTCTCGAATGAGCCGTCTGGTAACCGTCTGCACATGCAGTGTATGTCAAAGGCGTGAGACCGCAACATAAAGTTTGGCCGACTTTTACGCTAAATCATGACGGATCACAAAGTAAGCGAATTTGTCTGGAAAGTGGTGAAATGGGTGAAATCTAAGCGGCCCTAACCAAGCCCAGCCATATTTGCAGTGCTGAGATCAGGTTATGAGCCGATCGCGCTCACCCTGCAGTCTCGGAGTGATGCACCTTTTTTTTTTTTTTCTAAAAATAGCTAATGTATGAACAAAGGCGCTTCACACTGGATTGTGCCGCCAACCCTTTCATTAGAGACTCCAGCCTCGTGATAAATTACTGATTGTGTGATTTGGTTCCATGTTTTTGTCAAAACAAATATTGGATCTTGACCAAGAAGAAGGAAGAATAATATCAAAAATTCAAGTATTTTGAGGCAAAGCTCTGGCTATTGCATAACCACCACTTATTACTCAGACAGACATTAAACGATAAAAAAACGACTTGAAGATTTTATGGAGAACAACAAAAGCATTTCCTGTATAGTAAGCAATAATGCTTTATGCAAATATTTTTGGTTTAGGAGTTTTTTGTTTTAAGAGACTGCAGTATTAATGACTATACATGTAAATGAGATGAATCAGGAGTCTGCGTCACCCCAATTACCATCCCATCTTCAATAGCAATAAAGTTTCCCGACTTGCTGCAGTGAAATAAAATGATTTTCCCGTGATGACGGCAGCTGAGGGCAGGCTATTACTTGTTTCATAAATCTGAGATGTGAGCAGACAAAGTCCATAGTGTTAATGTGATGTGGTATAGACACTTTAGCATTAGTGTTTTTAGCGTATCGTTCTCACTGTGCAGGGGGTGCATTTTATATCTCTATTTTCCTGGTACATGCATATAATTCGAAGTTACACCACAAGAAATTCCAAGTGTCCAAAGTGGTTCGACTGATGCATAACGTAGGACTTTAAAGCCACGCTGGGGAACATTCCAGGTGCAACTAAATGATCAGAAAACTGACGTCTCATAGTGCTATAAACAAGGTAAATGCTCCTTTTGCTGTATGTGATCAAAAGAAAGCCTTATTGTATGTAAACTTCATGTGTGCTACCTGTTAAATCTAAGCATCAATCATCTCCATGGAGATTATCTGATGATGTCCTGCTCCTAGAAGAGTTACGTGTCAGGTCTGAGGACATCTTAGTAAAGAAAAAAGACAAAAACTCACCCTTAGGATTCTTATTTTACAAGGTTTTTTTCCACTAGCGAGCCGGCACACCGCCCGGTTTCCCACGATTGTTCATTCACAAATATTGGCATGTTTGGTATCGTTATGTAGCCCAAAAGGCGACCGAAATTTTGCTGTTATCCAAATATGGTCATTTCCTTTCTCGGAGATGGCCTAGGCCATAGCTGCGGTTAAAGAAAATATACGGGTCAATTTACTTTGCACTCTTGCAACAACATCTCCACTTTAATAGCTCCTACAGACTCCAAACTTTCCAGCCTGGTACAATATTTTGAAGGTTTGTTTCAAGGGAATATCTAATTTGTAGCTTGATTTATTGAGTTTTGAACCCCCCCCCAAAAAAAAAACAACAACCCCAAAATAAGTCAGCATTAGAAAACGAAATGAGCCTCAATTTTGAATGATGGGCTCCTAAAGTGCATATGATTTTGTTTTTGCCAAAACATAGTTAACACTATTATATTGAATATTTTGCTAAAGATTGTACCCAGCTTTCTTTAGTTTGGCCATTTTTGTGATGTTTATACTTTCACTTCCTTATTGGACACAGACAGGAAGTGACATAGATGAAGGCAGACAATTTTAAACTGTTGCTGTGAAACTATGTTAAGTCAATGGGAAATGAGTCAAACTGCTCTGAACTTTACCTTTATCTACGTCACTTCCTGTCAGCAGATACAAATACAAATACCTTTTTTGCCCAACATTTCTTCATTAAAATTGCTGCTTCACTGAAATAAAATGATAATTATGCAACTGATGATTTTGCAACTGATGTTATCCTTCTAAATAAGTCATATTATCAAAAGCATTAAAACCTCATACTTTAAGAATGTTGTGATGTCATGTGAACCTATTGACACACAGTTCTAGAGTTTGCTGTAAATGATTCCAGTCATTAGAAGCAGAGAATTGAAATAAGGAGTTATGGACAGAGAGGTAAGGTATTTTGCCACGTAATGAGTTTGCCTGCGAATGTAGAGGGTAGACTGTCTGGAGACCATGTCACCGTAGTCCATTAGAAAGTGAAACCTCACCATATTGCTGTTTCTCGCTGTTGTCTTAGGTTTCTGCATTGCGATGTCCGCCCAACAACCTCCCCCAGCCCCTCCCTGTTAACTGCTGGGCTCCGGGGCTGTGGACCCGTCAAACATGCCCTGGCCAATTCCCCTCACCACTGGACGCGTTCACCCTTCTCCTAAGAAATAATCAGCGGCACAGCGTGATCGATTGTCTCCCCGTGCTCCCCCTCTCGCTTTTACTTGCCTGGCTGCGGAGTTGCCATGGCGCCAGCGGCTGGCTGTGACATGCAGAAATTGCTCCCGTTGATAGTTGTCAACCGTGAGTCTGCACCTCTGTTTTTTGCTTCAACTCTCTTTGTAGCTTTAGCTGTAGCTTTGCATAATACACCTTTTTTCGCTGGAAGGTTGGTGCGTTCTCATCGAGTTGCTGCACAAAAGGGGGGGGGGGGGGGCGCAGGTCTTTCAACAGAGTGGAAATCTCCCCCAAACCTTACCCTGACACGCACCGACTTTACATCAGCTGCAGTGGGAGATAAAAAATGTATGTCGAACTTTTTCCTAAACTCTGAGATAGTTTTTGCTGAACTGATGTAAGAACTTGTTACGACTCGAAGTGGAATAGGCCGAATAACCTCTTGAAAAGACGAATGCAACACAAAGCCCCATCTTTTAAAAATGATGTGACATGATATTTCTGTAACTTTTTTTCTTTACCTTAAAATCATTTGAAATAATGAGCTAAACGTAGACATCTATAGGCACATTTTTTGCTCTCTTATGTTTTGTCAAAAATATTGTGCAGAATAAACTGAGGCCCTTTATTATTATTCGTTATACTTGGAATATAACAAGTATATACACGCAGGTGGGACTATGTCTCCGAGCTGGCCTGGTGTCGCCTCGGGGTCCCCCCAGAACAGCTGGAGGAGGTGTGCGTGGATCGGGAAGTCTGGGCATCTCTGCTGAGACTGCTGCCTCCATGACCCGGCCCCGGATAAAGCGCAAGAAAATGGATGGATGGATGGATGATGGATGGATGGATGGATACTTGGAACTTCAATGCAAGCTCTGTCTCACAATAAAATATTAGTTTTTGAGGCTTTAATTATGTGGAATTTTGTGCATTAACGTTTTATCCAGGGAAAAATAAAGTTGACCTTTTAGTGACCCAGCAGCTGTATGAGTGGTTAGCATAACACCTTAATTTTCCATCACGGTGGAAACTAGGACTCTCAAGATTGAATTGTTTTTAGGGTTTCTGGTAAGTTTTCTCTGCTGATTTTACCGTCTCCATGGTTGTGCCTACATTCTATCCAGAAAACCAGAAATCCTAAAAAGCAATTGATCCTAGAGAGTCTTGAGATGCCACCGTGAAGGATAATAAAGCTGTTATGCTAACCACCCAGCAGGCCACTAGGTCACTAAAAGGTCTAATACTCACAAATATCAACTTTTTTCCCTCATAAAAAGTTACATAATGCACCAAGAAGTTCAAGGGCTGCCAAAGATCTGTCTGATGGCCACTTTTGGCCCCCGGGCTGCACTTTTTGCACCGCCGATTTAGTAGGGCTGCTCGATTATAGAAAAAAATAAATATAACGATTATTTTAGTAATAATTGAATTCACGTTTATTCAAACAATTATTGGTTGCCTTTAAAAAAAAGCTAAATATTTTTCTTTAAACAGTTAATAAAAACTAAATTATATTAAATATGCTTCCGTTTCTAAACTAAATTAGAGCAGTGGCGCCACCAGGGGGTGGCCAGGGGGGGCCACCCTGGCCGACTCCTGGCCACCCCATTGGCCACCCCACTGGCCAGTGTTAATTGTAGTACTGTAGTATCAGTTATGAATGTTATTGGATCATTAGTAACATTAAATATAAAAAAACAAAACAAAGTATAGCAGTAGACGTTTCCTTAAGTCTTTCTGATACTTTTCTACAGGCCAGTTTACTACAACAGTAAATACAATTGTGAAATTATGGCTGATAGTTTTGGTTTGCCACCCCAAGATTTTAAGTGGCCCCATCTGGCCACCCCTATGAACAATTTCTGGAGGCGCCACTGAATTAGAGACATCCCTCGCTCACCGCCCCCTGCTGGGCAGCCCTCACACCTGCCCAAGCAAACCAAGTGCGCAGCCTGATGACATCATCACACAGCGCTGTTGTTTAAAGGTCCAATATCATGCAAAATCGACTTTTTTGAGTTTTTAGCCATGTTGTTATGCTATTTCCTTATCAAAAATACCCCCAGAGCGGTTTTTGGCTTCATTCACGCAGTTCTAAGTAATCCTCCTGAATCCTGCTCTCTGAGCAGCTGCTCCGCCCTCTCCTGGTAAACGACTGAGCTGTTCAGTTGTGTCGTCACAGCGGAACGGAAGTGCTCTACGTCTGTAATGTAATGCCTTACGGCCTGATTTTTATTTATAAAACAGCTTTTTTTTTTTTTTTTTTTTTTTTTTTTTAAAAAAAAAAAAAAAAAACACAGCAACTCTCCGACACGTCTGTGCTGTCCCACGGCTGGAGGAGCCATGGATCCGAGCATAAGTGTTGTTTTTGAAGACTGAGCTCTTTCTAACCTACTCTGGGCACGCCTGTTCTTTTTTCTTACGATAATGTCACGGATGCGCGTTTGGCTAAGAGAGGAACAGGACTATTCAACCTTCCTAAAGAAGAGTGCACTCGCCAGAAGTTGGAATTTCTTTCCGGGATTAAGCTAGCTACTATATCAACCAACCTGATGGATGCTTGGTGAACCTTGGCCAGAATCAAAGTGGATTAACTTTTATAACCAACGCATGTCCCATAACCCGATGGGGAGGCCAGACTGAGCGGTAAGTTAATCAAAACGCGTGTTAGCGTGTGTGTTAGCCATTTATGAAACTGCTTTGCACATGTCAACTCCTTATAACTGCATTATGTGAAGTAACTTCACTTTTTGCAGCAATATTTATAGTTATAATACTGTAAATGTGTAATGAGCGGAGAGAGGGGCGGAGTTAACTGAATCGAAGCGTCTTGTCTTCCGGGTAGGGAAAATACCCCCCAAAAATACTTATATTTCTCTCAAAAATGAGTACTCCATAGTGATAGAGGGACAATATATCATATATATGCCTATACTTTACTTTGGAATGGCTAAAATAGCATGATACAGCTCCTTTAAGTCGGACCAAAGCATGTGTCAGTAGCGCGTGAAATGCGAAGGGAACAGAAACAATCATCACAGTGGAATGAAATAATACGAGTTTGCTTTGAGCTGTGGTTGTGAGATCTGCTCCTGTAGAAGAGTTTTAAACTTTTCTGCAACAACCAGCCCTGGGTAAAGGATATAGAGGCTTCTAAACTTCGGTTCACCTTTTAGCAAAAGGTGAGCACTTATCAGCAGCGTTATCTCAAGAGCTACGTAGAAAAATGATTATCATTATATTATTATTTCCGCGACAAATACAACAGTTCATCATGCTGCTGGTAGTTCAGCCGATCAGCCGCACTCACACAAACCGCGCAGGACGGACTTTCTGCGCTTTGGTTGAACAAGCGGGAGGGCATCCTTAATGATAATTTTTTCTTGATTATGCCATTTTTGTAATCGTCTAGTGTAATAATCGAAATCATAATTGAATTTTGATTAATTGCACAGGCCTACGATTTAGTGCATAAAGAGACGAAGGTTTCTGCTGAAAACAAACGGTGAATGGGTTGAGAGAGATGACCTTGGGATTTAACTGCTTTTGTTACTGGATCGTCATTATGTTGACAGTACCATTGACACTGAGGCTATGTCAATCAGAGTTTGAATCGAAAGTAAGAAAGGAGAGAAATAAAATAAAAAATTCAGAAAGTGCTTGGTCGAGGTGATATTGTTCAGGCGCTCAATCGTTTTGAGTGGACTCTTCTTTCAAAGCGCTGCATTGATCGTACCGATTATTCATCCCCTTTGCACACTCGATGACGGTGCAGAGGTCGTCAAAGTACTTGGGGAAAAAGTACAGATACTACTGGTCAATTTGAATACAAGTAAAAGTTGTTCAGTCAACACACTAGTATGGAAAAAAAACATCTTTGTTGTGACTCAGTAGAATTTGACATTACATATGCACAGTGCCTACTGTTCATAAAGCGTGCATTATTAGGCTTTTCAAAGTGTACAAAACACACCAAATTGACTTTATACTTTGGAGCCTTCGTAGAACTGGAGTGGAGGAGAAAGTATTATCACTGCACTTGGTTCCTTAAGTTTCTATGTTTCATGTGTCAAAACTCCTCCAGAATATAGAGTGGGCCCTGTTGCATATCACTAAGCCTCTTAATAAGACGTTAAAAACCTGCTTAAAGCCCCACACACATCTTCCTTCCTATCGACGCTGCTGACATTTTTCCTGCTTAAATCATCTGAGAGTCCCTCGGAGGCTCCAAAATTAACGACTCCGACTCATAATTACTGTCTATCCAGCCACAGTTTTTATGACCATTGTGTGTCTGCCAGCACTGTCTGCTTCTAAAACCCATTAAAAGTCATTTACAGCTATAAAGTGCTTTGGAGAGACATTCTTTCATTAAAACGAAGATAGTTAGTGTGACTCATTGAGGAGTATTACGGCGGATGAGTTTTTTTTGGCCATGTTTACCATAAAAAACGTTATTAACAGTCTCTCTCGTCGGATTTGAGCTCGAAATGTGTGTCTTCAGTGGGATTTCAAATAATATAACAGTGAAATAAACCTGTCTTTCCGTTTGCAATTTGTCAGGTATAGAGGCAAAGAGGTGGTTTTAAAACTGGACCGCTTCCAAGTTCTCACTGCTACCGCTTCCTCTAATACTCCTTAATCCTTTTCCGCTTGCTTTAAAGTTCGCTCGGATTTGCATATATCCAATTAAACGGGCGACTTTAGTGGCTTTTTGAGACGAGGAGGGCGCGCGCTCAGTCATTGTTATACATCTGCTTCCGCACTGTAGGGGTGGCAAAGGAACATTAGACTAACCTGTGGCTGCACCAGAGTTTATTGCTTATGCTAAAGAGGTTATTTCGAGCTGGAGAGGTGTATGCTTTAATAAATGGATTAACTTTGGCGCTTAGACCTCGGCAGGTAGAGACATTCTGAATGGGATGAAAGGAGAGTATGAGGAAATCCATCCCTCAGTTTCTTTTCCCCCGCTGATCCAGACATAGCAGTCTATACATGGACTCCCAGACTTCTCTCACTTCAGACACTTCCTCCCGCTCCCCCGCTTGGACCCAAAGTAGTCCCCAGACTAACCTTGAGTAGACTTGGGTGTGTTGTATGTCTTTCATTTGGGCTTGATCCAAAGTATCAAATGAGTAAGAAACTTCATAGCTCCTTAAGCCAAAGCCATGTGCGTCAGTGTTCGCCATGATAAGAACTGTCCGAATAGTGCTGTCAGCAAGGAAGGGGGTAGGGAAAGGAACTTGCGTGCTTCCTATCATAGCTCCTTTAGCATAGGGACCACAGGAGGTTCCTCATCAGCCGTAAGGAGCTATGAGGCATCCCACAAGCCACCGCGCTGTTCCCCCCCCAAGTGCTTCCCAATATTGCCAATCTCTGCACGACCACTGTTGATGATGGACGCGTCTTCGTCGTCCTTTTCTGTAGTTACGGTGGTTTATGTTCAGTGTCCTGCAGTACAGTAACGCTGTGTGGTACGGCTTGGTAAAAATCTGCTCAAAGACTGTAGGACAGCCCCTGGATGGACAGTACGAGGCCGCGTACCATAACAACACATTGCGGCTGGCTAAGAACATTACCTCAGACCCCAGCCATGTTCTGAACTCTGAATATGTGCTGTTACCATCAGGGCGCTGGTACTGTCTGCCACGTGCCAGATTGAGGAACTCCTTTGTTCATCAGTCCATCCTGAAACTAAATGAGGAGCTTAAGTCATAAAATCAAAGTGTGCCATGGCAAGTGGACAATTGTTTGTCTTATACCTGCATCTATGTCTTTGTATTTTGTGTTGATACGGAGCTGCTGAACCTTGCGAAACAAATGTCAGATCCTCGGGTTCTGACAATCTATCTATGTTTGAAACTTACTGAGTCAGTGCAGATCTAGCCTTCAGTCTGTAGCATTTTTTGTAGTACGGTGTTTAATTAACTCCATCACATGGCCATCAAAGGTAAAGGAACATCAATCAATCAATGGTTTGTATAGCCCAATATCACAACGGGAGTTGTCTCACAGCGCTTTCCAAACTTTAAAGCAATGAAATAAAAACAGTAAACAAGACAATGTAAAGTTCAGGTAAATTAAGTATCCAGGCAAACATAAAGTCCAAATAAACATCGTCAGCAGGTGGTGACGAGCTGCATGACTGTCCCCTGTCCTTAGACTCTCTGACACAGCGAGGAAAAACTCAAAAACCCTGTGGGAGAAAAAAGAAACCTCGGGGGGAACCACATAAGGAGAGATACATAGACTATAGAGATAAACCCAGGACCGATGGAGTCTCTCAGCAGATGGGCCAAGATTGCAGAACGTCCAGTCCTTGTTTGAGCTTCAGTTCTTGTCCAATCCCTGTAGGCAGGGTTCCTCCATTCGGCGGGTTTCTCCGTTCGATCTGAGACAGGCACTCCCCCAAGGGGGATTGGGACAGAAGACACGATGTGAATAGTAATGAACATAATTAAGACAAAGTCTGCAGTAAGAAGAATAGCGCTCAGTGTGCCGTACTTCCCACAGCAGTGTTCCTCCTAAGGCAGCTTTGCTTCAGGCTGTGAGCTTTACCTAACTGACCTGATCAGGAGCTAATTCGAAGAGGTACTTTTTGAGCCAGAAGCCAGAAGCTATAATTTTGTGTTTTCGTGTCAAGACTTTGCCTCCTCTTAGTGAAACTGAAACACAACCTAAGAGAGGCTGGTTCTACTTCAAGTTCCCACTAGTTGACTCATCTCTCCCAGGATCTCGTCCTTTCAGTCATGACCCAGAACTCATGGCCCTGGATGAGAGTACAGCATCTGCGTCGAGTGGAGGAGTTCAAGTGTGAGAAAATATTAGGAAATAAACAATATACAGCCAAATTAGCTAAACTTAGCTGCCATTTGCACTGTTATATCAGTTTATTTAGTGTTCATGAGTCTGATAGCTTCCTGCCCGAGGGGAGAGGGTCAAACAGTTTGTGTCCAGGGTGAGAAGTGTCAGCTGTAATATGACCTGCACGCCCCCAGGTCCACGCATTAACAGTGCGTGGATGTCATGTTAGTCCATATATGCCACGTGGTGGAAATGATGTGCTCTTTCACTAAACTTGTTAAAGGCTTAATTGTGTTTGATGACTATTTTTAGAACCGTATTCTATTTTGGTGTGAACCAGCATTACGCACTGATAACACCCTTTGTTTTAGGATGGCCAATAATAGCACTTCCATGTTTCTTGTGTTATTGTAGTAGAACATGCTGTACCTGCTCCCACTCCACTCCAAATACATCCAGGGTCTGAGAGAAATCGATTGGTTTGTGCTTGCGTTTGTTTGAGGAGACTGTAGTTCACAGAATGAGAGAGGCTGAGGTCAGTGACCACCTCCATTGAACGAGCAGATGCCCAGGCTGTTTACTGCTGCTATCATTTCAAGTCATTTCACACTGCGCTTTAGTGCTCATTTTTAGCCCAACAACACCAATATTTTACAGCTCGGAAAGATTATGCAAAACTAAAATGATTCAGTGGAAAGCCCGCCTGGATGAGGATTTTAAGGATGGTGTTTTAAGATGAAAAAAGAAATACATGACTTTATTTTCTTTAAACTTATTATTGCTGCGGCTAATGAGGTCCTGTATTAACTGTACACATTTCTAAACCACTGTAGTCTTGAACACCTTAGCGTTGGTTTTCACCTTTTATAGATAAATATTAGGTTACATTATGTTAAAAATAAGACTCTTTCAGTAATGGCATATTATTTACTGAAAGAGTCTTAAACAGTAAACTTATTGCTGTAGTTGAATAGAGTAAACATTGTCACAGTTTTACACTTAGTGCAAAGGTTTGCAAAATGCACACATAAGCGCTTGTTCTGTAGCGCTGGTAATTTGGCCAGAAGAAAAGGACAATGAGCACTCACAGAATAATGGAATATCAGTATCTCATACAAAATACATTAAATAAAAATGTTTTCTGGTAAATAATATCAAAGGAGAAATCTTTCTTTTCTGCTTGTTCATTCCTGCTGCAATTCAGTTTATTTTATCACAAGTTCAAACTATTTTGGAGAAAAATCTAATAGACGATTTGCAACGGGGATTAGATTCGGAACAGCTTTGCACATCAAAACTACACTCTGCACTTTTTAAACCTGTCCAAAGGCATTAACATTTGAAAGAAGACAGTAATATAAATGGCTGAAACAAAATGCTATTTAGCAGCTCAAAGTTCATAGGTAGTGTAGGTTTAAGGCATTGTTAGCCCCGTAGTGAAATCTGTCTTCTAAGTGGTTAGCCCAGTTACTCTGTATGTGTCTCATCTCATGTGTCAAGCTGACACAAGTTTATGTGTTTCAGGTTTTTGGGAGCGCCGCCGGGTCGAGGAAGCTGCCCCCCCACCGGACCGCTGCCCTTTGACCTGATCTACACGGACTACCACGGGCTCAAGCAGATGAAGCAGCACATGAGCCTGACTCTCAAAAAGCACAAGTCAGTACCAGCCCCCAAAACATTTCTATCACTCTTTCTATTCTACTTTAAGTCCCTATACTATTTTTATTTTTATTTATTTACAAGCAATAGCAGAGGGAAATTGTGAACTTTATATGTGGGTTGTAACTTTCCTATGCATTTCCAACATCCCACTTCTTAACAGGAATGAGTTTGTAGCATTTCACAACTTTCATTGGAAGCAATATTGTCCCAATAATGTAAACTGGTAGTTCTCAAACTGTGGTTTGTCCTCCACTGGTGGCACTTGGGCTTCTTCAGGTGATACTCTGGGGCATCTGCATTTTTAAAATATGATTAAATATATTTAATCTATTATATATTATCTCCAATTACAGTTAAGTTTGAAGTTTTTTCTGATTTAGACAGTGTTTGCACCCAGTTTAGACATAATCACTGTGTGCCGAATGCTTTTGGCTAACTTCCTGTTGCTCAGTGTAGGGTAATGTCTACTTCCCATCCACATTTATACATAAGAAATATATATATATATATATATATATATATATATATATATATATATATATATATATATAATATATATATATATATATATATACTGTATATACTTAAACAGCAATAAAATAACAAGGAGGAAAAAGTCTAGTTTGTCCTGTACCCCATTGCCTACACCCGCTGCCCTCAAAGGACATACACAATACAAATGATATAAATGACACAAATGGCCTTGATATCAATTACAGCAACCAGCGTTGGTTTTGCAGCATGTTATATCCGTCTATTTGGTTGGGACAGTGCATGCCAATGTACACACATGGGACCCACACATGCAAACACGCCATGCCGGACATCAATGCATCATTTTTTTATTTGTTGAAATATATTATTATTTTAATCGAATTGAATGATCTTTAGACTATACATTTGTAATTTTTTCTTAGATTCAGCCATAGTTTTTTTTTAACTTTAAACTTGCCAAAATCAGGGGGAGGGTTAGCATTACAAGATCTAGAGATATATTTCAAAGTAGCCCAGTTGAAGTCAATCATAACTTGGATAAGTGACTCTAATAATCCAAGATGGAAAGAAATGGAAACACATAAGTTACATGTAATTAAATCTGCTATATTTATAACTAAAGATAAAGAAAGAAGAAATAAAGAATAACTACTGTATAGTAAACACCATTAAGGTGTGGAAAAGAATTATTAGATGTATGAAGATAAACGATGAAGAAATGCTTTATCTGAGGGAAATTTCTAGAGATCCTGAATTTAAGGCAAACACAACAGATCAACTATTCAATAATTGGGCAGAAAATTGACTTATGAGATTCCATCAACTGTTTAAAAATGGTCAAATGGAATCTTTTGAAAACATTTCCAAACAATATAACATACCAAGAAACCAATTTTATAAAGATCTACAAGTCAGAAGTTATTTGAACAGTAAATTGGGAAAGATTAAATATGACCTAAACCCCCTGATAATTTATATGGCAAATAATCGTAATAAGAAACCAAAAAAAATGCTATGAGTCAGTTATACCAAATTTTTTTTGCAACAAAAAGAGAAAATAGCAACCAACGTTATGGAGGACCGTGGCTGCCAAAACAATAAATAAATATATAAATAAATAAATAAAATAAAGAATAATAAAGAATAAAGAATAATAAATAGAATAATAAATTTGCAAAGAAATAAATGCATTTATTGTAATAAGTGCATTTATTTATTTATATATTTATTTATTTTTATTTATATATTTATATATTTATTTATATATTTATTTATGTATTTTTGTATTTATTGATATATTTTTGTTTTATTTATTTATTTCTGTATTTATTTCTGTATTTTTGTATTTATTTATTTATGCATTTATTTTTGTTTTATTTATTTATTTCTGTATTTATTTATTTCTGTATTTCTCTTAATGTATGCAAATCATGGGGTGGGTCTGGATGGTGCTGCTGTAAGGTGATTGGTTAATCTTTCTCCATGCGTCCATGTGGGATTTCGACACACACCGGAGCGCGCCGCGTCACGGCACTTCAGAGGCTTTTCTCAAACCATGCGGGCCTTTACACACGTGATTTATACATTTATTATAAATAAAAGAAGACACGTATGTCCGTGTTGCAGAGAGAGAGAGAGCAAACGTGGCTCTTTTTTGTAGGTTAATAGCGAGTTGGCGACACACACGAGTTTAACTTCCCCTGATGCCTGAGCCCTGACGATGGTTTCTCTGTCTCCGCGGCTTCTCTCGTCCTCCAAACAAAGTTCACGGCGGTTTCCCTGTCTGTCACTGACCAGACCCGCCTCTGTGCCTCTGCAGGAGGTTAAAAGCCTGTGTTTTCCTCCGCGCCGCTGCGTTTGGATTCAACAAATCTGAATCGTGGCGCGGGGTCCAGCGTCGCTGGGCTTAATGTAGGTGGAAAAGTGCTAGACTAAAGCACAGTTCACGTTTGGCTATGTCTATGCTGGAAGTGAGATTCAAACCCTTGACCTTCCGATCATGAGACGACCAGCTCTACCAACTGACGCCTTTCTACACTCAAAGTGCTTTCCAGCAAGGATCCACTCACCCATTCACACGCTCATTCATACACCAGTGTACGCAGACACTGGGGGCAAGGCAGGTGAAGTGTCTTGCCCAAGGACACAATGACAGTGTGCCCCTGCAGGATTCGAACTGCTGATCCTCAAGATGACTCGCTCTGTGCCACTGTCAATAGACTGAAGCAGAGCTCGTGTTTGGCAGTGTCTATGCTGGACAAGACATGGACGCATGGAGAAAGATTAACCAATCACCTTACAGCAGCAGCATCCAGACCCACCCCATGATTTGCATACATTAAGAGAAATACAGAAATAAATAAATAAATAAATACAGAAATAAATGAATAAATACAGAAATAAATAAATAAATACAAAAATAAATAAATAAAAACAAAAATAAATGCATAAATAAATAAATAAATACAAAAATAAATACAGAAATAAATTAATAAAAACAAAATTAATTAATTAATACTAACATTAATACAAAAATACACAAATAAATAAATAAATATATAAATAAATACATAAATAAATAAATATATAAATAAATAAATGCACTTATTACAATAAATGCATTTATTTCTTTACAAATTTGATCTTTATTTTATTTATTTATTTATATATTTATTTATATATTTATTTATTGTTTTGGCAGCCACGGTCCTCCATACAACGTTAAGGTTAAATGGGAAGAAGAGTTTCGTGTACAAATAACTGAAAACGAGTGGGAACAGATTTGTGTTGGGGTCCATAACTATGGGTTCCTTATTTTGGAGAGAGTTCGCTTGGAAAATAATGATGAGATACTTCTTGACTCCAGAAAGTATGAATAAATATAAAGGGGCAAATTGCAAATGTTGGAGGAATTGTGGAGAGGAAAATGCTAATTACACACATATTTTCTATACTTGTAAAAGAATACAACCTTACTGGAAAGAAGTATTTCAAATTGTTGAAGCGACACTGGGAAAGAAACTTAATATTATATTAGGAAAAATGCCAATGAATATAAACACAGATGAAAAGTGTATTTTTCAAAACCTTGCTTTAAAGATCATAACAAAGGAGTGGAAAAAAAGTAATCCACTGTATATTAAAACATGGATTAATATTATACAAGAAGTCAAATTGAATGAGAAGATAACTCACAAAATAAGGAACATGGACCATGAGTTTGACCAAAAAATTGGCTTATAAAAGAAATAGACCGTACATGAGGCATTGATTGTGCAGCGGCTGTTGATTGTGCGTTGGGACTTATTTTGTTAAGGGGGTCCAACAAATGGGAATGGAAGAAAAACAAAAAAACAAACAAAACAAAAGTGAGCTTACAGTTTTTGCCTGTTGCTTGAGCACATTTTGCTAAAATTCGCTCATTGTGCCAAAACTCTACACACAAGTAAACATGACACAACACTGGGAAATATACCATTCACATCTGTGTCAAATTGAAACTCTACTATCAAAACCTAACACTCCTTTGTCAAAATGTAACTCTGATGATAAAATGACACATACTTGCATCATATGCATACACTTTCAGATCAGGGGGAACACACTAGTCTACTTTATATAAAACACTGCAGTCTTTGATTTTCACTGTTTATTCAGGAAGCGCATTTTCAAACAACCAAAAAACCAAATAGGCCAACTCAATAACCATGCTGATTTTGAATCTAATGCCATTGATACAGTATGCACAACCGCTTCCAAGTCAGAGGGTACAATAAAAACAACCTGGATCAGGCTCTGGTCAGAGTCAAAACTATTGATAGAAAAGACCTTCTTACTAAAAAAACACCTAACAGCTCACAAACTAAAAACTACAAAACTTTCTTCTCCACGCAATATGGTCACCTCTCGTACGACATCAAACGCATTATTCTAAAAAACTGGGTCATACTCCTTAGTGACCCAGCACTCAAACCAGTTTTCCAGGATCCTTCTCTCTGTACTTTCCGCAGAGCACCCACTCTCAAAAACCATCTCGTTAAGAGCGCTCTGCCCTAAAAAAAAAACAAAAAACTTGGCTTTCTCAAAAATATGGTACCTTCAGATGCGGTAGCTGCAACCACTGCAGCAATGTGGTCCGGACAGACTCATTTAATGACCTTTTCAACAGCAAAGTATACAAATGTCAAGGATTTGCCAACTGTAACACCACCTTTGTTGTATACAGACTTGAATGCGAATGTGGCTGTTTTTATGTTGGTCGAACTAAACGAAAATTCAAGGAAAGACTGGCCGAACATAAGTATGCAATACGGACCCAAAATATATTGTACCCTATGGCAAAACATTACATGCAAGCAGGCCATATCAGCCCTACAGTAGTTCACTGAGACCTAGTTATTGAAGTTATCCCACAGAACAACATGGGTGGCGACCGACTACAACGCCTCCTTCGCAGGGAGACATTCTGGATTGACCGCCTCAGAGCCATGACCCACCCAGGTCTTAATGAGGAAATAGAGTTTTCCCCATTCCTCTAACTTCCGGGGCCCCGTTTTTTTTTTTTTCATTTTTTCATTTTTTGTATGTATGTATGTACAGTATGTGTGTATATCATAGACTGTTAAAAAGAATAGACAGCTTCTCCTCACTCCTCCCCGTTTACCATAATGACCACTTTCGAGGGGAAATCATGGAGGATTTACAGACTCCTCCTCCCCAGCTCTGACGAAGCATGTTCCTAATAAGGGCAAAAGGGCGGGATCTCACTGTAGACTCGGCCCTTGCGTGACGTGTAGCTCGCGCAGCTCCAATGCCAACAGTCCGACCTCCGTTAAGTAGGAGATTAAAAAAAATATATTTCGAAAACCAGCCTGGTTTCTATTTTTTTGACTAACCCAGCGTTATCTCAGGAGGAATATGTAGCCATATTAAGTGTTGAAAAAATTGAAACCAGGCATTAAAGTTGTTTTTAACGTGTCTAAAGTCCAATGCTTTTCAATGGGGGCCTAGCGGCCAAATGGAGGTACTACAGCAATGGAAGAGCAATGGCGGCCTCCAGTGTTTGCGGTCACAAAGCAGAGCAGCCAGCGGCCATTGGTGTATATACACAAGTTTCTTTGTAAATAGACTGTTTTTGAAGTCATCACTATTTTGACTGTTGATTGCGCTCCACATTAAGTAACTGTGCTGCCCCAGTTCCTTCTCTATGTATACTCCTCTGCTCCATATTACTTGATCTGTAAATATTCTTAATGATGTGTAAGTACCGCAGTTATACATCACAGTTGTAAATATCCTGTGGTTTGTTTGTGAAATGGTTAATTGTGTCACGTGATTGGTCATGTGAGACCCCCTCTGTTTTAAATGGGGCTCACACACCTGTTACTACACTCACCCTGATGAAGACTCATTGAGTCGAAACGCGTTGGTCACGCTATTAAACCTTTTTATCTGCAAATTCAGAGTGCCTCAGCCTATCTCTTGTGAATTTGGTATGTTTGGCCCACTAAGCTTGAAGAGCACCTGTTTTTGTTGATAGTTATTTGCTATCTAGCTTTTACCACGGTGATCCAGCGAGCACTCTGCCTCTTTTTCCTATAGGCCAACTCAATATTGTACATTGCAGCACTGTATATTGCAGTAACATGAATTCAGATAAAGAAAAAAATACTGTAATAGAACAAACACTATACTGTAAACACAGAAAATCATGGCAATTGTGTTTTCATGGTCCAAAAAGTTGCTCTTATATCAACAGAAATAGGAGTCCGTGCATGGCCTCTTCGACCTTGACCTCCTCCTCCTCTTCCTCTGGCTCTACCTCTGCCTCTCGCTCTCCCTCCATCCATGCTTTCAAAGTTGTTGAAATGGCTAAACTGAGGGCTTTTTGTAGCTGGCTGTTTGGTGTTCAGTTTTGCAAGTCAGTGCCTTCAGGTGTGTATTTGACTGGTTGCAATTACCCGATGTGTTTTGTATTTTGGATACATGTGTTTTCCAAATGGCACCCTGAGATTTAATTTTTGAACAAAGTGTCTTATGTATGAAATAGAGTGTAGTATGCAGGACCAAGTGTGTTGCATAAAGGAGTAAGTGTGTTGAAGAATTGTACTGTAACTAGAGTGCAAAGCAGCGCTTTTGTTTAAGGTATGGGTACATGTGTTTGAGGTATGGTAACAAAAGCTTCAATTTGTGTTACTTTAGTCTAAGCATGGGTCTATAGTGTTTAAGCAACGGGCAAAAACTGTAAGTCATGCTGAGTGTGTCATTAAAATTTGTTAAGATGGCAGTGCTTTTTTTAAAATTTGTTAGCGTGAAATTAACATTAGCCTTTAGCTTCATGGCTAAAACACAACAGTCTTGTCTGATGACGTATTTACTGATTTGTTTTAATCTGTTGTAAATATTTATTAATGTCAGAAGGAGACGGCTAACTAGGAATAAAACACAGACAGGAAACAGGAAGTTAGCATGTTGCTGTACTACATTCTGTGCACGGAGCCTATTTAGGTGTATTTTAGATCATTTTCACAATTTGATCCTTACTGAGGCCTGGCAGTTCTTGAAAATGAATATAACGAGGTCTTTTTTTGCAAATGTCTTTTGTTCCATTACTTCGGGATAGGGCCTTAAAAAGAGGTGTGAAAGCTTTCTGAAGCCATTTGCTGCTCTTCGCACAATTGCTACATTTCATTGGGCGACATTTGCTCAGATGATGATGACAGAATCTTGGCCTTAACATTTCATAAACCGCCATTCATTTCATCCAGATTTGCAACTGGTTGAGTTCACGTGACATCACAACATTCTAAAAAGCCTATAGATACAGACGACATCACGTCATAAAAGGGGGCGTGGCTTTGCCGAGGGGAAAACAGAATATTTTTGGAAACACAATTCTTCAATCTTTTTAGCCATTTATTGACAAAATATAAACTTATTTATCACATGCAAATAAATTCAAGTCTAAATCGGGTCCATATGGATATTTATTCACAGCAGATTGTTCAGTAGAAGCGAAAAAATGGCGTCGTAGCTAGCGCTAGCCAGCATTAGCGCGATGCTAACATAAAGCATCATGTTAGTATTCTCTGTTATTTATGTGCAGGTGCTCGTCATATAATTAGAATATCATGAAAATGTTCATTTATTTCAACTTAAAATGTGAAACTAATATATGATCTATTATAGACTCATTACAAGCAAAGTGACATATGTCAAGCCTTTATTTGTTATCATTTTGATGCTTATGGCTTACAGTCCATTTTCAGAATATTCTAATTTTATGAGATTTTTCATTTGGGGTTTTTAGAAGCTGAGCCATAATCATCAAAATGATAACAAATAAAGGCTATACTTATCTCACTTTGCATGTAATGAGTCTATCATATATTAGTTTCACAGTTTAAGTTGAATAACAGAAGTGAATGCACTTTCATGATATTCTAATTATATGACGAGCACCTGTATTTATGGGCTGTTGAACAACTTTGCTCCTCCCCATGTCTTTGTATCTTTATTTAGTAGAAAACTATGTTCATAATTCAGCATTTGTTAAAGCAGTTTTGAATAATAGAGAAAGTTTAGATTTGTATTCAAATTGTTTCCCCCCTCAATTGTTTTCAAACATGACCATATATGGGCGATTCCAGAGATGCTGTCTGAGCTATAATTTTAAATTGAGGCGGAGCAGCGGGTGGTAACTATGGTAACCATCAAAAAGCAGGTTTATAGTCTTGGTTTATTGCTAATTTCTCTGTAATTCCTGGGCCAATTCACATAAAACACATACTGTTACAAAGTTCAAAGTCATCTCATCCAGCACATATAAACTATAGTCTAATTATTTCCTCAATATTCAAAAACCTCTGAGTAATGTTGGTCAGTAGAAAGGAGTTTCAGCCATAAGAATAATGTGGCAGGTTTGTGAATCCAATCACTGTCAAACAATGATCAGAGAAAACATGTGGACATCTTCTCTCCCATAGAGTTGTATTGGCACCTGCCCTCCAACTGAAATTCCAGGACATGAACGCGACCCATTAATCACTCAATTCCTAGCTCTAGTTTGACAAGGTGCCCACAGCTTGTTCATTTCACTCACCTTTGCCAATTGGACTTTTTACTGGAAACCCCAACTATTGACGTATCGAGTGACCACTTTGACACATGGCCTCGCTGCAACTGTGAATCAGCAAACCTCGCTTCTGGGAGAGTTCCAGTTTGGCCCGTTTGCCACAGATCTATAAACCGTTGGCCTTTGGAACTTAAAACCACTTTTTCCTGTTTGTTTTGCTCTCAAGTGTGTAGTTAGCAACGCCGTACAACTGTTCCGCCATACCAAATGTTCCCTTCGAACAGATTTCCCCCGCGCTAATTGGCTACAAGCTGTGCTCTTTGAAAATAAATACATCTGCCGCAGTTTTGCTCGGTACCAGGTGGGCAACACTCCGTTTTCATGCAAATTAAGTAAACAGAGAATCTCAAACGCAGCATAACAACCATTCTGGGAGGTACATATCGAAATGAAAGCTATAGCGAAAGCAGCAGACTTTGATGGATTAATACGGCAGAGGTGGAGGTAATTATGTGGAGTGCAGCAAAGATTTGTGTGGCAGATTACGCTGCATTACCTATCAATAAGGAAACAACATTGTACGCCTACTGAGTTATTAGGCTGAAAGCAAACCTGTCCCGAATTTATTATAGGGTCTGAATTATGCAAAGCTGACTTTTTGTAGCTTTATAACCATGTTGTTTCCTGGTGAAAAACATTGTTGGTGTGCGTTCCCGCCTCGTAGTTTAAAGTGCATGTGACACATCACATGGAATCTTAACCCAACCCTTGTATATTTATTATTGATATATTAATATTATTACTAGACTGTAATTCCTCACTTCTCCCCATTTACATTACAGTTTTTGCCCGTTGCTTGAACACTATAGACCCATGCTTAGACTAAAGTAACACAACTTGAAACTTTTGTTACCATACCTCAAACACATGTACCCATACCTTAAACAAAAGCACTGCTTTGCACTCTAGTTGCAATTCTGCAACACACTTACTCCTTTATGCAACACACTTGGTCCTGCATACTACACTCTATTTCATACATAAGACACTACGTTCAAAAATGAAATCTCAAGGTGCCATTTGGAAAACACATGTATCCAAAATACAAAACACATCGGGGAAATGCAACTACTCAAAGACACACCTGAAGGCACTGACTTGCAAAACTGAACACCAAACAGCCAGCTACAAAAAGCCCTCAGTTTAGCCATTTCAACAACTTTGCAAGCATGGAAGGAGGGAGAGCGAGAGGCTACGGAGCCCTGGAAGTGACATCAGACAAAAACATTTTGGGGGGTGAAAATATAAATATATATATATATTTTTTGGATGAAATATATATATATATATTTCTGTTTTTTTACCACATATTATTAGGGGAATGAGATATTACAGTATGTCGGAGGAATTTTTTCTTCGAATTTTTTTTTTTTTTTTTGAAGAAGAAATTACAGTAAAACTTTTTTTTTTTAACACCACAAATTATCTCATTCCCCGAGATAATATGTGGTAAAAAAAAAAAAAAAAAAAAGAAAAAGAAAAAAAGAAAGAAAACAAAACAAAAAAGTTTTTTTTTATATTTCATCCAAAATTATTCTTTTTGTTCACCCCAAAATGTTTTGTCTGATGTCACTTCCAGAATCAAAGACTGCAGTGTATATATTTATATAAAGTAGACTAGTGTGTTCCCCCTGCTCTGAAAGTCTATGCATATGATGCAAGTATGTGTCATTTTGGCATTAGAGTTACATTTTGACAAAGGAATGTTAGGTTTTGATAGTAGAGTTTCAATTTGACACAGATGTGAATGGTATATTTTTCAGTGTTGTGTCATGTTTAGTTGTGTGTAGAGTTTTGGCAAAATGAGCGAAGTTTTGCAAAATGTGCTCAAGCAACGGGCAAAAACTGTAATAACACTGTTTAAAAGAGAATCCATAATGGCAGGTCAGTCTCCTACTAGAGAGCATGTTCCAAAAAGGACTAAAAAGGCGGGAAACAAGTAGCTACAAGTCTCCACAGTGATCCAGGGCCTGTCAATCAAAGCCCAAGGCTAAAACTTTAAAAATGAACGCAACAAAAGCCAGCGTGGTTAAAATTATTACACTGTTCTCATAGTTGTCACGAGAATAGTTATTATTGTTTTTCGAAACAATAATTCTTTAGAGCCAGTCTTTTAAGTTGTTTTTGACACATGTAAAGTCCCCATTGGTTTTCATGTTATAGCAAACCTGAAAAAAATACACAATTTGTTAAGGAAATACTGTAGTTAAAACCAGGAAATTCTCCATGGATTTATCATTTTTACCCAAACGCGCTAGTTTTTAAGATTCAGGGGGGAAAATACCTATAGTTTTCCCTGGTTTTACATTTTTTGTAATACTTTTGCTGTACACCCTTACTATTATTAGTAGCAGACGTGAATTTATTCATTCATTCCCTTGTCACACGTGCAATAACTTCCCCAGCGTGTAATACTGTGACGAAGGGTGCACACCTAAGAGCCTGGTTCTTTCCTTCTTAAATTCGCCGATTACACAGTTTCTCTTCCTTCACGCTGTCGTCCGTCTGTCTCTCCTAGGTGGTTGCGTTTTAGCAAGCCCAGGCATTTCAGCAGCAACTTATTGCGCTATTCTTCCAGGTTTCTCTTCTCAAATGAATCATTTTGATGATCAATGAACTGTGTTTTACCTGAAGAATTTGTTTTTTTGGGTGCAATTAATGTGATGTGATGTGGAGATGGGTTAACAGGGTTATAGGTGAGCGCCTCAACTCAGTGTGACACAAGTGATAGAGAAAGGAATTTGGGCTCCTTGAGAGACTTAAAGGGGAGGTGTGGTCTAAACACGTCTCATTTTGTTTTGTTTTGCTCTTATATGGATGTACAGTATTAATTTCACACATTTTGGTGGCATTTTTAAAAGATAACCATAAGAAGTCCTATCTGTTGTTTGCCAGAAGCCACATGGAGGCCACATGGTTACTTCTGGCAAACAACAAATGGGACTTCTTATGTTTGTTTTTTTTTCCAAAAATGGCTTGTTCTTGCCACTCTGCCATAAGGCCAGATGTGTGCAGTGTACGACTAATAGTTGTTCTGTGTACAGTTTCCCCCACCTGAGCTGTAGCTCTCGAGAGTTCATCCAGGGTCATCAGAGGCTTCTTAGTAACAGCTCTGGTCAGTGCTGTCCTTGTTCAGTCAGTAAGTTTAGGAGGACGGCCGGGTCTTGGTAGATTTGCAGTGATGTCATACTCTTTCCATTCCTGGATGGTGTATTTAACTACTTTGAGAGATGTTCAAAGCTTTGGAAATCTCCTTTATAACCTAACCCAGCTTATACTTCTCAACTATCCCAGACCTGTTCTTGGACTTCACGATGCTGCCTTCTCCTTAATAGTCTCTTAACAGACCTCTGAGACCATCACAGAGCAGCTGTATTTGAACTGACATTAGATTACACACAGGTAGACTCTATTTAGTCATTAGGTCAACATGCGATCATTCAGAAATCATCAGGCAACTTCTGAAGGCAATTAGTTGCACTAAAAGTAAAAGGGGGCCGGTACTTGTGCACATCCAAAATCATGTATAAATTTCATTTCACTTCACGATTGTGTGTCACTTAGTGTGTGACTTTCGATAAATTTCAATGAAATATATTGATGTTTATGGTCCATAGTATGGCAAAATGTTTAAAAGTTAAATATTATACTCTTCTCATAGTTGTCATGGGAATAAACTGTATCTGTTGAAGCAATAAAGTCTTTGGAGTCAGGCTTTTAAGTTGTTTTTGATACATGTTAAGTCCCCATTCGTTTCCATGTTATAGCAAACCTTCTATAATCATGGTATCACACGTGTGAGGACCATAAAGAAGTGCTTTCCTCACCCATTGGCTAACATCTCGTGAAACTGAAAGCTCGTATACACTACTCGCTGTGGTATTTCCACTGCTTCCTGCAGAGGGAGCTCCAGACAAAATCCTGACCAGTCATTTCTGTAATATTTTACGTAGACCTTATTTGAATCTATTAAAATGATCGATTAAACCTAAAATATAAATACGAGGTTCTCAAAAAGCCTCCGATATGTCCACTTTAAGACAATTGTGCATGTTTTGGGATGATGCATAAAATGAAGAATGGCACCTAGTCCTTGGTGCGGTTGCTGCTTCTAAAAAGGAGAATTTTCAGTAACGTGATCCTCGAGGCTATGTTGTCGGGGGCTTCGTGCCCCTGGTAGGGTCTCCCATGGCAAACAGGTCCTAGGTGACGGGTCAGACAAAGAGCGGTTCAGAAGCCCCTTATGAGAGACCAACAGGCCCGGTTAGAACCTTGAGGCCGTCCTTCTGTGGACCCACCACCTGCAGGAGGAGCCATAGGTGCCCAATGTGATTTGGGCAGCTCCAACAGCTGCCCCCACGACCCGGCAACGGACAAGTGGAAGAAAATGAATGGATGTATGGATGGATGAATTTCAGTAGCAAAATTACCTTCATTGCAAAACCTCTCTGACCACTGCCTAGCAACAGTTGGCAATATCAGAGCCAAATCACTATGACTAGTCGGCTGTAACGGCAAAAGGAGAAGCCGATTGACAAAAAAGAGCAGAATTAGTTTCTCTTATTGCTATTTTTCTTCAAACAGATTTTAACTCTTTTAATCGCAGGTTCTGCAGGTTTGGCTTGTGTTTACAGCTTTGAAGAAATCCACTGTTGAAATGTTGTGCGCAGAACACTTCACAAACACTCTGTGACATTTGTGACAGTTAGAATTCAGCACTTTGTACCCTCCAAACGACTAATAAGAGACTCAAAATAAGCTGCAATAAAACGTGTCAACTTTCCCTTTCAGCTTTCAACGAAGAGAAAAAAAAATGTTCCCCCTGTGACACCAAGCCAGAGCAGATATTAGGTTGTGTCTTTAGGGCTGTGCAAAAATATTTGTCACCAAAGTTATGATGCGAAAAAGTGAATCTGAATGTATCTTTCAGCGACAGATGCTGGGGTTACAGATAATGGCTCGGTTCTACCTACTCTACTCTACTCTACTCTACCTGCATTTTAAATGTTTCCACCAGTCCATTTTACAGTTCACTGGTACTAACCTGGCCAAGCAGGTGCTGTTTCCATGGATACAGCCAAAAGCAAAGCAATATCCATGGATACGCCCTGGTAACCATGGATGCAGTATTAGATTCTACAGAGTAATGGAAACACAACCAAACCAAATAGAGTAGAGTAGGGTAGGGCTGGTGGAAATGAGGCATAAGAGACATGGCCGGCTTCAGGGCTAAATGTTGGGCTGTTTGTGTGTATACTTATATGGGCAATATGATGCACCCTGGGCTACTTCCGATTGACCTGTCAAATGGCTGCCATCTGTCCACCCCCGTTATGGAAGCTTAGCCATGCCTTAATCTTGAAATATTTATTAGAGTAAGTGTCAGACAGCGAATTACTCATGGAGAATCATGGATGTCACACACTTAAAGGTGCATTATACAACTTTTTTATTGGAAATAAAAAGTTGATATTTGTGCATATTTGACCTTGTAGTGACCCAGCAGCTGTATGAGTGGTCAGCATGGCGCCTTTACTTTCCATCACGGTAGTCTCTACAACGCTCGAGGATCAATTGTTTTGTAGGTTTTCTGGTGAGAGGGTCCGTCAGCAGTGAAAACCTACCAAACAACTGATCCTGGAGCATTGTAGAGACCACTGTGATGCAAAGTAAAGGCCCCATACTGACCAGTCATGCTGCAGCTGGGTCATTTCAAGTTCAAATATCTACTTTTTTTCCCCACATAAAAAGTTGCATAATGCACCTTTAAAGCTGGATGTAATTAGTGCTGTCTGACAATATTTTTTTTAATAAGGTTACTTTAGAAATTGCATTAATCGCATTTAATTTGATATAATTATTATATTGATCAATTATACAGTGAGGAATATAAGTATTTGAACACCCTGCTATTTTGCAAGTTCTCCCACTTAGAAATCATGGAGGGGTCTGAAATTGTCATCGTAGGTGCATGTCCACTGTGAGAGACATAATCTAAAAAAAAAAATCCAGAAATCACAATGTATGATTTTGTAACTATTTATTTGTATGATACAGCTGCAAATAAGTATTTGAACACCTGAGAAAATCAATGTTAATATTTGGTACAGTAGCCTTGTTTGCAATTACAGAGGTCAAACGTTTCCTGTAGTTTTTCACCAGGTTTGCACACACTGCAGGAGGGATTTTGGCCCACTCCTCCACACAGATCTTCTCTAGATCAGTCAGGTTTCTGGGCTGTCGCTGAGAAACACGGAGTTTGAGCTCCCTCCAAAGATTCACTATTGGGTTTAGGTCTGGAGACTGGCTAGGCCACGCCAGAACCTTGATATGCTTCTTACAGAGCCACTCCTTGGTTATCCTGGCTGTGTGCTTCGGGTCATTGTCATGTTGGAAGACCCAGCCTCGACCCATCTTCAATGCTCTAACTGAGGGAAGGAGGTTGTTCCCCAAAATCTCGCAACACATGGCCCGGTCATCCTCTCCTTAATACAGTGCAGTCGCCCTGTCCATGTGCAGAAAAACACCCCCAAAGCATGATGCTACCACCCCATGCTTCACAGTAGGGATGGTGTTCTTGGGATGGTACTAATCATTCTCCTTCCTCCAAACACGTTTAGTGGAATTATGACCAAAACGTTCCATTTTGGTCTCATCTGACCACATGACTTTCTCCCATGACTCCTCTGGATCATCCAAATGGTCATTGGCAACTTAAGACGGGCCTTGACATGTGCTGGTTTAAGCAGGGGAACCTTCCGTGCCATGCATGATTTCAAACCATGACGTCTTAGTGTATTACCAACAGTAACCTTGGAAACAGTGGTCCCAGCTCTTTCAGGTCATTGACCAGCTCCCCCGTGTAGTTCTGGGCTGATTTCTCACCTTTCTTAGGATCATTGAGACCCCACAAGGTGAGATCTTGCATGGAGCCCCAGTCCGAGGGAGATTGACAGTCATGTTTAGCTTCTTCCATTTTCTAATGATTGCTCCAACAGTGGACCTTTTTTCACCAAGCTGCTTGGCAATTTCCCCGTAGCCTTTTCCAACCTTGTGGAGGTGTACAATTTTGTCTCTAGTGTCTTTGGACAGCTCTTTGGTCTTGGCCATGTTAGTAGTTGGATTCTTACTGATTGTATGGGGTGGACAGGTGTCTTTATGTAGCTAACGACCTCAAACAGGTGCATCTAAATTTAGGATAATAAATGGAGTGGAGGTGGACATTTTAAAGGCAGTGTGACACTTGTCCTGTCACGGAAAGCCCTACTGCGTCTTGGAGGACAAAGTAGAGCTGAGGCGTTTTTCCGGTGCAGACCCCAAGTACTGTTTTATTATCAAAAATGTACAAAAACAAAAGCGTTTTAAAACCATATCTGACCACCTGCCACGCAGCACCACCCAGGCAGAGTGAGTCGGCCGCTTTTATAGCAGGTGGTGATAATTGGAACATACCATTCAGGACAGCTACAGTATACATTAGATATTCCAATTATCTTGATTACAGTGAGAATTACAGTACAACAATATAATCTTTATTAACTCAGTGAATTCCTAATATAAAATATACGTTTAATAAAACTAAAATCCAGGACACCCCTCCCGTTCTGGCAGAGTGGATGAACCCGGAACCCTCCGTAGGTGCTCCGGCTCTCTGGGGACTCTTTTGGCCGGAACACCTACAGAGAGAACAAAGGGACATTACAATTAATCAATAAAAACACTCTAAAATGCATGTCTGCACCACAACCCCTTTTCCCCCCATGTAATGGACATCACTCCATGACATTTCCTCCCCCTCTTTAAAGGGCACAGTACTCTAAATTTCATGAACCCTGGAGAGAGAGTCGGCCACTATATTGGACCTGCCCGTCTTGTAGTAGACCGTAAAGGTGTAAGGTTGTAGGGCCAGGTACCAACCAGCAATTCTAGTGTTTGAGTCTTTCATTTTGTGGAGCCACTGGAGCGCACGGTGGTCAGTTTCCAAGCTAAAGTGACATCCCAGCAGGTAGTATCTTAGTGACTCAATTGCCCACTTCATGGCCAAGCACTCTTTTTCCACTGTCGAATATCTGGTCTCTCTGTCCAGCAGTTTCCGGCTCAAAAATGCAACAGGCCTCCTTTCTCCATCCACCTCCTGCAACAGAACTCCACCTAGGCCCACACCTGATGCATCCGTCTGCAAAATGAATGGTTGATTGAAATCAGGGCTCTGCAGTACCGTGTGTTCATTTATGGCTTCTTTAAGATCTCTGAAAGCCTGGTCACAGCGATCACTCCATTTTACCTTTCTTGGTGATATGACTTTGGTGAGATCGTGGAGAACAGCTGCCCGATCTGAAAAGTGAGGAATAAATTTCCTATACCAGCCCACCAGACCGAGGAAGCTCTTCACTCTCTTCTTCGTGGTTGGAATTGGGAAATTATTAATTGCCTCCATTTTCCCCACCTGAGGTCTGAGCTTTCCATGGCCAATCACAAACCCGAGGTACTCCACTTCCCTCTGAGCCAGACAGCATTTTCGTGGGTTGATGGTTAGGCCAGCTGCTTTTATGCACTGCAGGACTTGTTGGAGATGAGACACGTGTTCTTCCCAGGTTTGGCTGTAGATCACCACGTCATCAAGATATGCAGCCGCAAAATCTGAAACATCTCGCAAAACATAGTCCATTAGCCTTTGGAAGGTGGCTGGCGCCCCCTGGAGTCCAAATGGCATAACCCGAAATTGGTACATACCAAATGGAGTTTGAACGCCGTCAGCTCGCAGGCCTCAGGAGACAGTGCCACTTGCCAATAGCCTTTGCTTAGGTCTAAGGTAGAGATGTATTTGGCTTGTCCCACTCGCTCCACCAGCTCATCAATCCTGGGCATTGGGTAAGGGTCACACAATGAAACAGCATTCAGGTAACGAAAGTCTATGCAAATCTCAGTGAGCCATCTTTCTTTGGTACTAGCACCACTGGACTGCACCATTCACTACTGGATACCTCAATTATACCCAGTTCCAACATCAATTGATTTCCTTCTTCAGCACTGATACCAGTCGCTCTGGAATTCTGTAGCTCTGACGCGGCGGCGCCTCAGGCTTCAGCCGGACGTTGTGTTGCACCAGGTCCGTGTAGCCAGGGGTGTCTTTGAAGAGCTCTGGGTCGATGAGTCGAGTCAGCTCTTTCTGCTGAGAGATAGACAGGTGTGACGCGTCTATAACAGATGACTCCCCAGGCTTCCTGGTATGAATTTCTCTGACGTCTCTTCATCTTCTACAGCCCGGATCAACAGCTGAGGGACAGATTCCTGGTGAGTCTGAAATTCTTTTAACAAGTTCACATGGAATATCTGGTGCTTTTTGGTTCGGTCAGGCATAAACAATTCATATGTGAGGTTACCCACTTTTCTGGTGATTTCATAGGGACCATACCATTTGGAGAGGAGTTTGCTGTCCGAGGTGGGGAGAAGTAGGAGAACCCTTTGGCCTGGTTTGAAGCTTCGCTCTCTGGCTCTGCGGTCATACCATGTTTTCTGGTTTTGTTGAGCAACCCTCATGGTCTCTTGTGCCAGCGCAGACATTTCCTCCAGACGTTGTCTCATCTTTACCACATAGGCCACCACGTTCTCTCCTGAGGGGGTCGGATTCTCCCAGTAGTCTTTAAGGAGGTCAAGTGGCCCCGTACTTGACGTCCATATAACAGTTCGAATGGAGAGAACCCGTTGAGGCCTGTGGCACTTCACGATAGGCAAACAGGTACGGCACCCACTGGTCCCAGTCTGCTCCTGTGTGAGAGACAAACTTCCGCAGCATATTTTTCAAAGTTTGGTTATACCGCTCAACTAGCCCGTCCGTCTGGGGGTGGTATGGGTGGTCTTAATTCCCTTGACGCCTAGGAGCTTGTACACCTGTTGTAATAATCTAGACATAAAGTTTGTCCCACAGTCAGTCAAAACCTCCTTAGGTATCCCAACCCTGGAGAACAGTTGTAATAAGCAATTAGCAACATTTCTGGCCTTAACTGTTTTTAGAGGGAATGCTTCAGGATAACGAGTTGCATAGTCGCAGAGAACTAAAATGTATCTGTGCCCTGCACTGCTGCGTTCTAATGGCCCCACTATGTCCATACCAATTCTCTCAAAAGGCGTTTCAATGATGGGTAGAGGTTGCAACATTGCTCGAGGGACTTTGCGTGAAGAGGTAAGTTGACATATTTCACATGAATTACAAAATTTTGAAATTTGGCTATACATGCCCGGCCATACAAATCTGCTTGCAATTCTGCATAAGGTTTTTTGGAAAGCCATGTGTCCCGCCCATGGCACCGAATGTCCCAGCTCCATTACTTGGGATCTGAATTTTATCGGTAAGGCCAAGGCTTCAATGGTTCCTTTACATTGATACAAAATGCCTCCTCTAATAACATATGTTGCCTCCTCTAAACATCCAGGGTTACCTTGTTTAACCCCTTCAACTTCTGTCACTTTTTGAAACCAAAGATTTAAAGTTATATCCTCTTTTTGTAGAGTACCTACATCGGGAGGGAGCTTAAACTCAACAGATTGCATAGGTTTGGTTGGATTTTCTGTTTGTTTGCTAACCGTGCCTTTAAACTTATCCCTTCTTTTCTGTGATTTTGATTTTACAGGTTTCTCTTTACGGGTTCAAGATCTTCATCCCAGAAAGGCAACTCTTGTAAAGACTCTTTAGCACTCTGAGCTCTGGTAATAACCATATTATAAGCTGCAGATGACTCAATTTCTTCAGGCAAGTTTTCTGATAAGGTTTTAGATACAGTTATGTTTTTCTGACTCTTGCAGTAAATCTAGTAAAATTGGCACATCATTACCAAGAATCACATCAAATGGCAAATTTGGGGCTAAAGCCACGGGCATTAGAAAAGTTTGGCCTCCAACAGTTAAATACACATCTGCCATAGGATATCGATGTTCATCACCATGATACAGCTAATATTAGTCTTGTCGTCACTCCATTTTTCCCTTGACACCAGTTTGGAAGAAACCACAGATTGAAACCCACCCGTATCTAACAAAGCAGTAGTACGGCGGCCATTAATGAGTACAGGAGTAGTCAGAGCTCTCTGAGTTGTAGCCGTATGGCTGTGTAAAACAGGTCTAGGCACTGCACAGTAAAGGGAAGGCTTATTGGTTAGTGGACATGAATATTGGGTGTGGCCTAAGCCATTACACAAGTAACATCTAATCTCTTTACTGCGCATATGAGAACTGTTAGCATGATTTGGCTTTTGGTAATTGCTAGATGTAAATTGCCTAGGGTTAGACACAAACCTATGACCAAAACCCCTTTCACCCCCATTGGACTTACTTTGGGCTTGATCTCTGTGTCCATGTTCTCTGTCTCGGCTGCTCTGGAATTGTGTGGAGTTTCGTCCATAAGTGGCGTGGTTGGATCCTTTCCTTGCCGCTAAGAAAACTTCCGCCAGCTCCGCTGCTTTTTCTGCTGTCTTGGGGTCCCGTTCACGGATCCATACTTCCAGCTCTGGGCTCACCATCATTAGGAACTGCTCCAAGATCAGGGTCTCTGATATTCTTGTTTGTAGACTTTTCAGGTTTAACCCATTTTGAAAACACGTCCTTTAGCCGCACGTACAGTTCTTTAGGAGTTTCTTCAGGGAATATTTCGGTGGACCGAAATCTTTGTCGGTAAGTCTCTGTTGTAATTTCATACTTTGCTAGTATTGCTGCCTTTACTTTATCATAATCTTCAGAATCTGCAATGTCCATAAGCACATATGCACTGCGGGCCTTACCCGTTAATAATGCCACCAGGCGGAGCGCCCACTCGTCTCTTGGCCATCTGCAGACATGAGCCATTCTTTCAAAAGTGGTCAGAAAATGTTCAATATCATCCTCTGGTGACAAAGGTAACAATTTTGGCTCTCTGTAGATTATCGGCTCTCTGTAGTATCGGCCCTGGTCACAATAACTGGTACCTTCTTCATTGTTGGTTCCATTCCAGGGAGGAGCCAAATCAGGCTCTTGATCAGGTGGTCCTTGGGTAGCTTGGATTACCAAAGACTGCATTTGTTGAATTTGGTGCTGCATGTTTTTCCATCTTAACTCTTGTCTTGCTGCTTCCTTTTCCAGGTTTTTATCTCTGGCTGCTTGGGACTTTGCAAGAGACTCCACCAATCCAGCCAGCTCTTCAAACCTTTCCCCAGAGCTGCTAATTGCATCAGCCACCTGGTCAGCAGGTGCACTCGTTCCCTCGTCAGGATCACCTTGTTGATCAGTCTGCACTTTTCTGGTGGTCATCCTTGTTGCCATCCTCAGTTACTTTGTTGCATGGGCCCAGCTTCTGACACCAATTGTGACACTTGTCCTGTCACGGAAAGCCCTACTGCGTCTTGGAGGACAAAGTAGAGCTGAGGCGTTTTTCCGGTGCAGACCCCAAGTACTGTTTTATTATCAAAAATGTACAAAAAACAAAAAGCGTTTTAAAACCATATCTGACCACCTGCCACGCAGCACCACCCCAGGCAGAGTGAGTCGGCCGCTTTTATAGCAGGTGGTGATAATTGGAACATACCATTCAGGACAGCTACAGTATACATTAGACATTCCAATTATCTTGATTACAGTGAGAATTACAGTACAACAATATAATCTTTATTAACTCAGTGAATTCCTAATATAAAAATATACGTTTAATAAAACTAAAATCCAGGACACCCCTCCCGTTCTGGCAGAGTGGATGAACCCGGAACCCTCCGTAGGTGCTCCGGCTCTCTGGGGACTCTTTTGGCCGGAACACCTACAGAGAGAACAAAGGGACATTACAATTAATCAATAAAAACACTCTAAAAATGCATGTCTGCACCACAACCCCTTTTCCCCCCATGTAATGGACATCACTCCATGACAGGCAGACTAACAGGTCTTTGAGGGTCAGAATTCTAGCTGATAGACAGGTGTTCAAATACTTATTTGCAGCTGTATCATACAAATAAATAGTTAAAAAATCATACATTGTGATTTCTGGATTTTTTTTTAGATTATGTCTCTCACAGTGGACATGCACCTACGATGACAATTTCAGACCCCTCCATGATTTCTAAGTGGGAGAACTTGCAAAATAGCAGGGTGTTCAAATACTTATTTTCCTCACTGTAGGTGAACATAAATGCTCCAATTTTAAGCATTTTGTCACAGTTTAAGAAGAAACGTTGCCTTATAATTCACAATTAAAAATTTAATTTAAGTCCAGGCATTTTGTTTCATAATAAATTGACGTGGACAGTGACACATGCTTCAGGTGAATTTACATGACCAAACGGCAGTTCATTTGGTGCAAGGCCCTTTTGCTGCTACTGCTGTTATTGGTACTGTATTCAAGTGTCTGCCGCTTTTTGGAAAGTACAGTACTTTGGTAAAAGGTTTTGCCACTTGCATATAGTGCGTTTTGTATGCAGCATTTGGTTAGTCCCCATTTTGTCATGTGTTTTTCATAGTTATTGTTGTTTTGTTGAATTAAAAAATAGAATAGAATATAAAGCTACTTCAGGGAGAAAAATCTAATTATCTTTTGACTTGACTTGTCATAGGTGCCACGTCCGGGTGATTGACACATTTGGGACCGAGCCCGCCTACAATCACGAGACGTACGCCACGCAGAATGGCTACAGGACCAACTGGGGCTACTGGAACCTGAATGCTCTGCAGTACATGACCATGTTCCGTATGTATTCTGTCTCTACGGCTGCAAACGTCACACCTGCACACGAGGACGTAAACTGAATGTACACGAACATGCACGGATGAAACTGCTGTCAAACGCTAAAATAAACTGACTTTTCCACAAATTATTCAAAGACAGACTTTTGCTCTGGCTTGCTTTCAGAGGCAGATATTCCTTTCACTGCTCCGTGGCTCGGTTAATTGCATTCCCGACCGGTAAGATAAAATTGGCCAAGAAGTGTCTCACTCCATGTCGTTTCCGTTCTGTCCTTGGCAGCCCATACTCCCGACAACTCTTTTATGGGGTTTGTGGTGGAGGAAGTGAACGAGACCGAGCGCCTCAGCATTCAGAAGAACAAGGTCAACAATATGGCAGTGGTATACGGGAAAGACGCCAGCATGTGGAAGGTCAGTGGGCACATCTTTATCTCGAGGCAACGCTACAGAATAAGTGTCATTTTATGCGACAGTGCGAGCCACCTCACAACACTGCAACAAGTTCCTAAAGTTTGATTGTGCATAACGTTAGAACTACTAACTCTGAACCCTGCACTGTCAATTTCGGATCTGGTCCAGCAGGCACTTGCTATTTGACATGAGGAATATGATTAAATATGCAGATTTGAATTCCCAGTATAATGCTCATTCGAGACACATGTCAGCTTCACCTTTTTTTTCTGTGACAAAAATAAAATAAGGAGGAAAAAAGCCATAGGGACAAGTCTTTTCCAGAACCAGCGGAGCGCCTGTGTGTGCTTTCCCACAGTGGAGTTTGAAGGATAAATCACTCAAAAAGCACTTTAGAGAGACGCACAAACAAACAAGTGGGCTAATGTAGCTACAGCTTTAGGCATTTGCGCAGACTCTGCTGCTAGCGCAAATGCCTAAAGTTGTAGCTTACATACCCGGTAGTTTACATACCCTGGTTATCTTAGGCTGATAATATGCACACAAGTGGACAGAAACTGGTTTGAATGGCTACTAAAGGCCTATTCATACTCCACAAGACGTGTTCTTGAGGCAAAAAGAACAAGAACAAAGTATTTTTGGGCTCTGACATTTCATACTTCATAAGACGTGTTGCTGCTGAATTGCCACGCCCTCTGATATTACACAAATTAAACTAGCTTTGACCTCAAACTATTATAAAATGTGTCAATCACTGTATTGCAAACATTTTGAAGATTGACTTAATGTTAATCATGTTTAGCACAGATTTGTCACACATCTCCCTCTGGTATATTAGCCATTAGGTTAAACATTCAAAGCTTACCTCCGTTTCACTTGGTTAAATCATGTTGGTTGACGTTTCCCTGTGTTTAATGAAGGGGTCTAACCACTGAAGGGAGATGTACTGGCTTGGTACCCCTTTCTGTCCTCGAGCTTGACCAAATATTTTTTATTACTCGCTCTTTTTTGCCTTGGCAAACATGTCACACAGATATCATCAGGCTTTTCTGCATTCCTCTTCGTCCTTGCCCAAAACGTATTGTAAAGATGCTAACATCTGAAATACAGGACTCTCTAAAAGGAAGTGGTGTAGCTGTTTCGAGATGCACAATAAAGAGGCAGGAAATTTACCCGGAACGTACCATTAGTCTTTTGGACGAAAAGGCCTTTAGCTTGAGTCACATTTTAGTCATTTCTAAAAAGGCATGTCAACGTTATGATGTCATTATAGTCTTTATTGACGAAAACAACACTGACTTCAAGTCATTTTATCATAAAGGTGTCCAAAAGTGGTGACAGTAAAACAGGTGCATGATGTTGTTCAATAGAAATGACTTTCAGCCACAAAACAATATGGCAGGTTTGTGAATCCAATCACTACCAAATAATGACCAAGTACAACATTTGTCTATTTCCCTGTCCTTCATCTGAGATTGTGACATCATCATATTCTAGAACGCGAACGCAACCGATGATTCATGAGACGAGCGGCTTTGACTCAAACAAGTGCCGGCTGAAATCAGAAATGAATGTGCGGGTTGCGGAGATAGCTTGGCTTTAAAGTCATACACAGACCCAGGTGTCACCACAGAAGGGAGTGGTCCTCACACGTAACAGATTCCACTGCATTTGCGTCCGCACACTACCATAAAGGACCTCAAAATTACAAATAGAGAATTAGGGTAGGCGAACTATGGATATGTTGAGAGAGATAATAATAATAATAATAATAATAATAATAATTATTATTATTATTATAGATTTAATTTGTAATGTACTGTTCACTCAAAAGAATCTCAAAGTGCTACATTTAAAAACATAATAATACTTCACCACATTAACACTTAAAAGCTTTCCTAAATAAAAATGTCTTTAGTTCAGCCTTAAATGAGTCCAGATTCTGCACTCCTCTGAGCTCCACAGGGAGGCTATTCCAGAGCCGGGGTGCAACTGAACAAAAGGCTCTATCCCCCATGGATCCTCCCAACGGGCTCGTAAACCTCGTCTTTTAACGCACCACACAGCATAGGATCATCATCTTCAAAATCAGCTAGTTAGGGCAGCTGGGTAGGGGTTTGTTGATGAGGAGCTACTGCCCTCTACAACTGGCCCGCTCTACACCTGTTTTTTAACGCACTACACTGTGTAGGGCATAATGTACATAATAATATTCACGGAGTATAATATGTATATTAATATGTCTTTTTTAACATAAAACTATTGACCTTTGTTAATACTAACAATGTTAGGCATGGTAACCATCTGAAAGAAATTTAATGATCGCCTTTTGTTACTTGCTTTGTACTAGACTTCGTACATGAAACAAGACCGTTGTTGTAATTGTGCTTCTTTTCTGTTGATGTACGAACACTTCAAACAGTGTTTTGTAAGTTCTTTGTAAATAGTTTGTAAATATGTAGCATTATCATAGTTGTTTCGTAATTAGTTGTTACGTAATCGGTATTGCTCCGTTTTGGGGAATGTATACAGTGCATAAGTTTCAGTCATATAAAGCCATAATGTAAGTACCATCTTGTAAATGGTCATTTCAGCCATGGTCAGATGCTGCGGGTGTGTATGGTCTATTTTGTTTTGCTGTTGTCTCCTTGTTGCTAATAAGTTTGTTTGTTCCTTTGTTGTTTCACTATGTTCTTGTGAAATTATGATTTTAATTGTATTGATTTTGGGCGTGGGCTCAAATAAACTAAACTAAACTAAACCTCATGAGCGAGCACGGTATGAGCGTGACTCATACCGTGAGGTGTGCTTTCAGCAGGTTTTTTTGGAAGGTACATTGAGTCATAGTTCCTGATGTGAATGGAGCAAGCGTGGGCAAGGCTGGGTCCCCCAAGGTCCGGCATGTGGATTTGGCGATAGGAGGCTGACCGCTTCCTAAGAAAAGAAAAAATCCTGTTAAAAACTAACTTGCTTTGGAGCTCACATCACTTTGACTTTTGTATGTCAAAGCGATGTGAGTGAATGTTTAATTTTTTGGTTGTGTGTTTGTTTCCACAACCTAATAGGTGAAAACATCAAATCTTCAATGTAAAAAGAAAATGTCAAATGTATGTATTCTACTGAAAAAAGCCAATGGAGAGAGGAGACCTAGAAATGTGTACAATAGCTTCCTGGAACTGTTTCAATTCATACAAATGAAAAGTGAAGCCAGGCCCTATATGTAAAAGTATGTCATGAAATAGCATTTATATAATTTCTGTGGTTTATACATCATTAACATGTTTTAAAGATGTTGTTTAGTGGTTATTGGATTCTGAAAAGCAAGCACCTGACTGAATATGATGTAGCATTTAGCTCAGAGTCCTCTTTTGTATGCTAACCTGTAAATAACATCTTAAAAGATCTGTACAATGATTCTAACTAGGCTTTGACCTCACCTACATGTGGTGGATGGGTTGACAATAGTAGAAAACATCTGGTTGGTTCATAATTTGCGATGTTTGACGGCTAAAATATATAGGGAAGATTCATCAAGCTGGCTAACGAACTAGCCGACTTGCTAACTGTCCGCATACGTTACAATCCAATGCTGCTTCTCCCTTTTATATCAGTAAGAAAAAGTATCTACTTCCTTACTTTAATCAGTAACTGTAAAAAAAAAAAGAAAAGAAAAAAAGTCTTGATTTGTGTTTTATCGCAGGGCTACGCTTTGTTTAAAGAGCTACCAACTGTTTAGCATAGCAACACACTTGTCATTGTTTACAGCCACACATTCCCCTTTGCTACATAAACCACTCATCCCCTCAGTACTTTGAAGTGCGCCGGGCTTTTCCCCTCACAGATTGGCCCATTGAATCCAGCCGTGCCTTTCTTCTCCGTCCCATTGCCCAGGACATCCCCAGGTGTTGGCGAACATTGTAGTATAGTAAACAAACAGCTCTGTCTAAATCGGTCTCAAAGCATTTTTCCCTCTTAAACCGAAGTTCAATACCTCGCCAGGAGATTTTAACCAGTTTGAACATTGGACTGGCCCCGCGAGAGCTCGCCGTCAAATCTCATTCCGCCCTGTTTGTGCATCTCTGTCTGGACTCATTCCTCCCAGAAGAAAATCTGTTTCTTCCCTGTTTTTAATCTGTTTGTATTATTGTCATGCTTCGAATGGATTCACCCAGCTTGAAGTGAGTACAGCAACATATTTTTTATGCCATGTACTGTGTACTTATTGTGTTGTTTGATCTGTTCTGGGTACTGTATGTGCACTGGGTCTTGCTCCAACACAATAACCGTAGTGAGTTTGTACCGCTAACTCTTTGGTTATTAACCCCACTGCGCCACCGTGTAGTTTAACCTCTTAACCCCCACCTGAACCCGAGCACATTTTCTCCAGTTTGGCATTACCCAAATCTAAAAGCTTCTTGAAAAAAAGGGTCAACATAGCGACAATAACAAGGATGAAAAGGCAATAAAAAAGTGACAAAAAAGCGGCAAATGAGCAACAAAAACGTGCCGGCAAAGCAATAATAACACAATAAAAAAGCGAGAAAAACACGTCTGAAGAGTGATGAAAAAGCAAAAAAAAAAAAAAAAAGCCACAAAAGAGCGTCCAAAAACATCACAAAAATGCAAAACAAAAGAAGCCACACAAAAGTGGCAAACAAGCGACAAAAAAGCCATAAAAAGTGACAACATAGTGATGAAAAAGCAACAAAACACGACAAAAAAACTCCAAACACACGACAAACAAAAAACAATGACAACGCGACAAACAATTCACAATCCGTTTTGCAGGTCTTTCAAATGAGGCGTTACACTGGCCAAGCTCTCCGGTCGAGAAGTTTTTAGATTTGGATAAAGCCAAACTGGAGAAAGAGCGTTAAAGTGGGAGGTAAGAGGTCAGTAATCTATAAATTGCCGATTAGTGTCTGTCTATGGTTACGTAGCCTGGCCAGTCACTTTCTGTTCAAAAGCCGGACTGTCTGGAACTCTGCTAACAGCCAATCATCTCTCAAAACATGTTTTCATCCATCCAATCACAGGCCGCATATTTGCCCCATTCTGTCGTTGCACGTTCGTACCTGTTGGAATTCTTCTGTAACGACAAACCCAAGTCCACAATTATTTGATTTGTCACCCCGACTAAAAATCTGAACCGAATTGCTAATGACTCCTTGTATCCTGAAGTTTTTGTGGCATCGTTCACTTTTGTCTCCCCTCTTCTGACCGTTGTCATTGTGAAACCACTAACGTCTTTGTTTGCAGAACACGCAGCATGCCACTTGAGTCACACCCTTTTCTCTGATTGGTTAATATGCTTGTCAATTATACCCATCAGGAACTCAAAGAAAATACGCCTGGTCCCAGACTACACATCTTTGTAAAAAAAAAAAAAGAAGGAAGCGCATGTAGCCTCGCTGGCCAGGCTAGGACTTAGTGGTAGAACCATATGTACTGATTATTGGATTGCATGTTGCTGTTGTTGGTGGTTTGTGTGTGTGTGTGTGTTTGTTTGTTTTTTAAACTTTTATAATTTGCATATATTTTCTAAATATAAAAAAATGACATATTTATATATTCTGTTTATTTGATAAGGACGGTACATTTACACTCACAGACACTCTCTTATTCTTACCTCAGTGTGCACAGACACTGGAGGCAAGGACGATTAGAGTTTATGTCTTGCCCAAGAACACAACAACAGTTTGCCCTAAATGGTAAATGGTCTCAACAATATAGCACTTTTAATAATAATACAGTATGCACCCAAAACGCTTTACAGTCACTCTCATTCATACACCGATGTACGCAGACAGTGGAGGCAAAGTGGGTTAAGTGTCTTCCCTAAGGACACAACGACAGTGTGCACCTACCGCAGCCGGGATGGAGCGGGATCCATGGAATCTGTTACTAATAGTTATTGGTGCTCTACTTTGTGTAAAATTCATTCCACGTTATTTTACAGTCTAGTGTGTAATTGACATTTTCCAAAATATTCATCAAAAGCTGCAGTGGGTCACTGCCTCGTGGAGGTTTGCCAACAGCTCATTTTGTTGTGCGTTGATATTGTAGTTTTCCCATACTGTAATTAGAGCGGTAAAAGTTACATGCCAACAAGATGGATGACTACAGTGATAGTAATCATAGCTGCATTTCTCCTAAAGGGCAAGGATAAGTTTCTGGAGCTGCTGCATCACCACATGGAGATCCACGGCACAGTGTACTACGACTCCCAGCGCCCGCCTCAGGTGCCTGCCTTCGTCAAGAACCACGGTCTGCTGCCTCAGCACGAGCTGCAGCAGGTCCTCCGCAAAGCCAAGGTACACAAATAATTAAGCGCCCAAGCGGCTCAATGTTTACCTCCCACACAGCTTAGCAAACGCTCTCCTGCCATGTTCTTGTCAAGCTTTTTATAGGATTTGGCTTCCCGTACGAAGGCCCCGCACCACTGGAGGCTATAGCCAATGGATGCATCTTCCTCCAGCCCAAGTTCAATCCCCCGCACAGCTCCTACAACCACGACTTCTTCAAAGGGAAGCCCACATCCAGGGTGGTACGCATCTTAAAGAGGATTTAGATATCGCTATGTTGTAATGTTACCAGCATTTAAAATATACATGAATAAAATTGTATTTGTCCCAATTACATTAATTAATCTAAAAAGTTAAAATAATTGTGTTTTTATCAATTCTCTATGTATCAACTTTTTACATAAGCACCTCCTCTTCAGTCAGCAGACCACTTAAGTTCTATAATACAAGCATTCAAATAATAAAAAAGAAAAGTAAAATAGAGCTCAACAGTCCTGCCCACCTCATAACCCACTCTGGTTCTGGATGTTAAATTCCCATTAATTCTTTTGCGTAGACCTTTTGAAAAATTCAAATCTTAAGAGCTTAAAGTGGCTAGCCCGAGGCTTACCAGCCATTTTATAAATCCTGATATTAGGGCAGGAAATACCACATGCCTGACAATAATGTTAATGTTTCTACAACTTTATGCTTTATAAAGGTTCAGATTAATATTACATTTAAAGCTGATGTTATCCCTTTACTTTCTTGAAGTAGAGCACATTTCTTCTGCCACCATATATTTATGGACCAACTGTGCTATTAGGAGGTCATTTACCGAGCGTTTCTTCATGTGCAAAACAAGTAGCAAGTGGATAATCAGCGGATTCATCTGCCCATTATTTACTCAAGCAGCATTTTGTCATTTACATATACAATTTGGGGCCTTTATACTGTAATGCAGGTGATTTTACATGGCGTATTTGGAGCAACATGCCCACAAATGGCACTATGCTATTTTCCAGCTTGCACTCGCTTCTCACCACCTGTCTTGATAAATGACCCTCTTAGTATCTAAATATAGCACCTTTCTTCCCGATCACTATCACAAGAGTCTACATTACATAGCGCAGTCTTTTCTTGGGCTCTGAGTCCTTTTCTGTCGTCTGCATGTTAAATATTGTCTTGTTTGTTGTCAGGTGGCGTCTCAGCACCCCTACGCAGAGCAGTTCATCGGCCGCCCGCACGTCCTCACCATGGACTTTGGGAACTGGACCACATTCAACGAAACCATCCGCGAAATCATGGAGCTTAACGTATGTTCATTCATTTATAGCAATAAGTTGGGCTTTTTCGTCACTGACCGCTCTTATTTTTAGGATAGGATAGGATAGGTCTGTATTGTCATTGCAAAATTAATCACAATGAAAGTTTCTTTGAGAGCACTCCCTTGTATAGAAGCATGAAATGCATAAATCATCAAAAAGTAATTTCAAGTACTCACTAGTGATTTATGCACTGGCCTCAGAACGTGTCCAGTTAAACGTACAATAGGACCTTCGCCGCCCTGTGTAAGAATCGTGTTATCACCCCAACCTCTTCTCTGTTGGTGCTATCATCATTGTTCATACTGTAATTGCCCCACCATGGCTGTGTCATCTGCAAATTTGTATACTATGTGGTTAGATCTGGGAATAAGTTTACAGTCTGAGGTGAAAAGACAAAATTAGGCCTAAAACACAGCCTTGGGGGACACCTGTGTTGATAGTGATGGTGGAGGAGATGAGGTCTTCTAGCCTCACACACTGTGGCCTGTTTGAGAGGAAGTCTTTTATCCAGTGGCAGAGTAGAGTGGAGGGTTCAGATCAAGTGAGGGCAGCTTGTTGACCAGTCGGTTGATCGTGTTAAATGCTGAACTGAAATCAACGAATGGCACTCTCACGTAAGTGTCGGACGTCTAAACATTAGTGAGGGCCTTATTCAGCAGGAGTGAGATGGCGTCATCGGTGCATCTATTGTTTTTCTATGCAAACTGGTTCGCATCCAGGTTCACAGGGATGGAGCCCATGATGTGCTATAATAAAAGTCCCATGGCAAGCATGGGATTACTTTAAAATCAACGAGCTATATAGTGTAAAAATAACAAGCTCATGCCATTGAAGCCATTTAGCTACTAAACTTTTCAGACTGTGTTCACTCTGTGTGTGTGTGTATATAAAATGTTACCAGTCAAACTTGAAAACTACCCACGTTTGACCAGTTGGCTACTTTTGACATCAAGCCCTCATAATAACGTGCTCAAAACACTTTTCAGCGGCGGTGTGGACCTCATTTGCACAGTGGAAACTCTGACCCATTTTTGAACGCTAATAGGCCTCTTAATCACGGCACCAGGTTATACAGCAGACTGCTTAGCTAGCGCTCTGCACTGTGTCGCTAATTGCTTGAGATACGGAGCGGCTCGGTGGGTACAGTACGCCGAGCCCACACCTGCGTTCTCATGGCAGCGCTCCACGGGCCAAACCCCTCTAGCCGCAACTCATTGTCAAAGCACATCATAATTAATCAGCCTGTTCTCAATCTGTCAACAAGAGTCACGCACAACAAGAATACACAATATCTGCTCAGTCAGACTGATTCTACACATGGAATAACAAGGAAGTAGTGTAGATTTGATTTGATTCAGATTTATGACAAAAGGATATTTGTTGATTTTGTACATTGTGGTTCTAAAACTGTGGTACATGGAATTATTCACTTAATAAAAGTGGAGACTTTACTATTAGGATTGTACAAACACACAGCAGTAGTGTAAAACTACTATTCACGACTGTATGAAGACTGGAATGTTTGTTTTTTATTAAAGATGGGACCGTGCATATTAATTAACATGAGTCTACATGTAAATATGCCAGAGTTAGTCACAATGGCTAATTTCCATCTGTAGTCCCAGGGCAGGTTGCTGTTCACCGACAGGAAAGGCCACAGAACAACGAAAGACAATAGACATGAAATTGCATGAAATGGTTGTAATGGTTTGATTTTTGGAACAACTATACTGTTGCTTTTGTCCTTTGTAGTGCTACTCCTTGTTTAAAACTACTTAAGTCGTGGTTTAGTGAGGTGATTAAGCCCTTTGTTACGCCTGATTCAACCAAAGTTTATACCTGGTGTCCAATTAGGTGTATTTAAAGGCAGGGTAATATGCAAAAACTGCTTTTTTGAGCTTTTCACCATGTTACAATGTTGTTATTTCATCAAAAACATACCTGAAGCTGTGTTTTGACCCACTCACGCATCTTTGAGTAATCTCCAGTGGCTATTCTGTGGCACTGCGGCAGCTCCCACACCTCCTGTTTCTAAAAAAACTCCTCCCAAAGCCCTACATATCCAGGAAATGCTTTCCTCACCTCTCAGTCTCTTGCTAAGTTTATTCCTCTCATCACTCAGTAGAAACACTCACCATAGTTCACTTCAGCCACACGGACCCCCTCCCCTCTCTTTAATGAAACAGCTGCACAGCAAAGGGGAGCAAGAGGAGGGATAGTGGGAGGGGCTTGATTGTGTAAAAACCAGGAAGTGAAACACTAGATATTTTCTAAAAAAACAAAGATGTGTTTGAGATCATTACCAAATACCTACAAAAAGCATAAAACCCCCTCTCTAATGTTGCGATAATATTATTGCTTGTTATTATTGTTAAACCATTTCAACATAGTACGTCCCATTTAATTTAAACAAAAATAATTCTTCCCAGCCTTCACCAAAACATAGCTAATATTTCGACATACATTCTCTGGCCACATAGTGTAACACAATGGTAGTCACTGCATTAAACAATCATTTAAATAGTTTCCCTGGGCTGAATTTTCACTCTGGAGCTATTCTTTCTACTGCTCTAGCTCGATTATATAAAGACGGCCAAAAGGCAAATTGCGTACCACAATAACTGATGAAGTGTCAGATTCATTTCATTAAACGCAGATGAAATAAAGTAATACCACCACTAAAAGGAACACCACGCTAACAGGAACCATTTGTCAATTTAAAGGCCCTATAATAAACAGTCTGGGGATGTGGGTGCCCTGCAAAATCTATAGGAATTGAGAATCATGCAGGCAGGTCGTACTAAAACCCATCTGATCTTAACAGAGGTGTGAACTGCAAATTGAGATGTTCAATTTTCCATTCGGGCCCACAGTTTATAATAAATTACAACCATTCATTTTGTTATGGGCGTCTGTTGGGGGAAAATGACTCAAATCACAGGCATCTTCCTGTCGGACATGGCTTTATTGAGAGAGGGACATCACCATTTTGTCTCCATGGAGATATCAGAGCTTTGCTCGCACTACAGGTTGCCAAACATTAACATTCATTAGGTCCTTTTCCAAAAGCTTTCGTTTGATAACCCGCTGCAAAAATGGCATCAGTATGCCTTAGAAGCTCATTTGGTATTGCTGACATATTTATATTTATACGTTTTGCAACCGTAACGTTACGCTTTGCAACTGTTGAGCAACAAGGCTTTAATTACTTTGTAAACATTGCCTATTTGTGTCAGTACAGCACAGTTCAGATTGGTTTTAACTGGTAAATGGCAAATTACCTCAATGTATATTTAGCGCATTTCCACTTCCTACCGGCACTCAAAGCACTTTTACAGTACATTTAAATTTAACATAATTACATTTTATACATGCAACACATCGGAAAAAGTGGGGATTTTAGAACAACATGAGGCTGCAAAAGTAAGTGGGACTGTTAAGTCAGATGAACATTATGCTTTTTATTATAATGCCTACAAAACTCAGCTTTTGCTGACTTCCTGTGGTCATAACTGTGTCCTGCCCTTGTTTTATTCTTATCTGGAGTTATCCCTACAGCTGGTGGATAATCCATACATTCTGAAAAAGTTAAGGTACAATGAAAATTCAGCAGTGACTTGTTCATAAATGTTTTAGTCTTGAAGGTATGGGCTAACATCAGTTTGATGCTTAATAAGCATTATAATAGTTCCACAATCTGACCTGATTTCTTTTAAAAACAACTACAAACAATTTAGCATTTTGCTGTTTGTTTTGTAATCTTTCTGGAAACGGTCACGACCAAAGAAAGTTAGCTGCAACTAATGGGCGAGGAAAGCACTTCTTCTGGTTCTTATGGCTGGGTGCTGACAACGCGGCGATACCACCCCCTAGCCACTAAGGGTCAATCCAGAGGGCTCGCTGTAATATAGAATCCTTTGGGGACTTTACACGTGTCAAAAACAACTTAAAAGCCCGTCCACAAAGAATGCTCTGTAGGAGGAGGCTGAGCTACCGACATGGATTCTCTCAACTGGTGTTATCAATGTAAATGGAGAACATTGAGAAACGACAGTTTAATAACACAACATTCTGTGCACAGAACCAGTAAACTGTCAGCTTTTCACTCAATTTTCCATTGTTTTTATAGCCTTTTTCTCTTTTGCTATTTGTTTGATTTATAAATGCAGATTTAGAAGTTATAAAGTCATTGAAACACAATTCTGTTGAACGCAGGACTAGTTTTATGAAGTAATCAGAAAACTACAAAAAGATCCAGTCGCATCGATTAAGTGGACTTAATCGATGCGACTGGATCTTTTTAGGCTAAGACGGCCAACCCTTCAATCATCCACTCCTTTTGCCTGGTTAATCCATTGGCTGATGTAGAAGCTGCTAAAAAAGAATGTGATCAATTTTCAAAGCCGTCACGTGTGATGTATTATCCCATTGGTTTTTATTAGGGCTAAGGCGATATAGGCCTTTCACAATTACACTAATGAATATGTCACACTTGATTTACTAGACACCATTGCCGGAGATGTAATTACAGGCGCTGTGGTCATGTACAACGGTCTGCAGTCGGCTTGACTCTGAACATCGCTGTGAACTGTGTGCAGGTGGAACCCTTCGTGCCCCATGAGTTCACCTGCGAGGGGATGCTGGAGAGGGTGCACGCCTACATCCAGAACCAGGTGCGTTTAAAGTCCACTGTATAAAGCCGCGCACTCCACAGAGGAAAAAACACCAGGGGCCTACCAGATATTTATCAACGGGGTTAAAGCACTTTGTTATGCTTGGGTGACAGCAAGAAAACATCAGAATCAGGAAAGCTTTTCTTGCCTTTGTCAGTTAAGGTATATCAATTTGTACAATTTGTTTAACTGAATATACCAAATATGCAACAGACAATGGTGTGAATTGTGGATTTACAAATTAACCAAAAGCAGCAGATGTATTGCAAATGATTGGATCCTGGGAGCTCTGTTGTTGGGGTAGTCGTGCCCCTGGTAGGTTCTCCCATGGCAAACAGGTCCTAGGTGACGGGTCAGACAAAGAGCGGTTCAGAAGCCCCTTATGAGAGACCAACAGGCCCGGTTAGAACCATGAGGCCGTCCTTCTGTGGACCCACCACCTGCAGGAGGAGCCATAGAGGCTGGTGCAATGTGATTTGGGCAGCTCCAACGGCTGCCCCCATGACCCGGCAACGGAAAAGTGGAAGAAAATGGATGGATGGATAATCTGATGACAGAAGGGAAAAAGCTGTTCATGTGGCGGGAGGTTCTGCCCTGGATGGACTGTAGCTTCTTGCCGGAGGGGAGAGGGTCAAACAGTTCGTGTCCAGCGTGACAAGGGTCATCTGTGATCTGACCTGCACGCCCCTGCAGTGCTGGAGACATACACTTCGTGGAAAGATGGCGAGCCTACAGTGGCATGCACAATGCGCTGCAGTCTGCGCTCGTCCCTGACAGTGGTGATCCATTATAAGCAAAATTGAATTGTGTCTCATGAGAGTCCAGCCTGTGCACCCCCTGGTCACCCCTTAGGCAGTAATATTCTGTGGTAAAGGTGGAATAGGGTAGATACACGATAAAGTGCAGAGAGCAAGAAAGTAGTCATTCAATCATTATACACAGAAGACAAAATATTCAAAGTTCTACAATATAAAATGTAAAAATCAAATGTACAAAGCCAGTGCTAAAAGAAAGTATTTACACCATCATTATGGAGTGTGTGATTGGCATGCGCGTGGGCCGCCCCAGGGCACAGGTGGATATTGAAGTAGATTCCCATCACCAGTGTGGCTGTGGAGAGAATGAAAAATTAACCATGTAGTGAAGCAACTTTTGGAAATGTACTTAGAGGTTGGAGGTAACATCTAATTTGTATATATATATTTTTTATCAATAAAACAAGATTCATCTCACCTTTTGTCACTTACGGACTTAATTTGGTCATAATATGAACAATGGCCAAAACATGACAAAGAGTGAATCTAACTCATTATTACGACCCCCTTTGTCCCAGGATTGCAGTACCAGACTCCTGGTGTGAGCGAGTACACAGCATTTGCCACTGCTTATGGCGCCACAGCAGGAGATCTTAACAAACATCATTTCTGTAATTGATTCATGGTTTGTGGTTGAGATCATTGCCAAAGTTAATTAGTTTGGGAAGAGGGGGGAGCTCCATAGTCAAACACATGAAAAAACGCAACTTTATCTGAATCTACTGCAGAAATAACAAAAGATAAACTGTTTTACACCTGATAATATAGCTCACCATTTCTCGAGATAAAACCTTTAATGTGTATGGAAAAAATAATTTGATAATTCATGTTAGAAAATTACTAAAGAAACTCCAGAGTAAATGTGATATTTCTGTGAGATCAGATCTTTAAAAAGAGTCTTATAGTCGGCTGTATAGCAGCAAAATCCCATTATAGTGATTAGGGTTAAAGTTCTATTGGACCCGGAAGTAAAGCGCATATACAGTACGTATATAGTATAAATATTCAGCTTTGGGTTAATTAGTCCACTGAATATTTTTACAGTAGTGCAGTGGAGCATCCAAGAGCTCTTTGCAAGCCAAAGTTAAATTTTTTGGGAGGAGCACACAACGTCATGTGTGGAGGAAAAGTGGAACAGCCCTATCCTCACTGTGAAATATGGTGCAGGGAGAATCATGGTGTGGGGATGTTTTGTTGCCTCAGGACCTGGACAACGTGCTATCATCAATGGAAAAATAAATTCACAGGTTTATCAAGATATTTTGCAGAAAGACCTGAGAAATTCAGAACAGCATGGAATAAGTAATTGAACCCCTGTATTAAATAGCTGGCTGATCCTTCTTTTGCAGCAATAACTGATTTTTTATTTTTTTAAAGTCTGTCTAAATGTATGAATGTACATGTGGTGCATTAATGTGAGGAATGAGGGCCTAGTAATTTATTATGTAAGGGATAATGTATAGAACGGCGGTCATTATCGGGAAAATAAGTACCGACAGGGCGAACTGGACTCCGACGCGCAGCAGTTGGCTGTTTGCCAACTGTACACACACACATAAACTTCATACACTTTTATGAAGACAGAAAGGTTTATTTAATGATTTCCGCGGCAAATAGTTCCCAAAAGTTTGCGCGTTGCTTGGCAACGTTTGTTGATTCCAGGCAGTGTGGCGAGGCTGGTAGCAGCATGACTAGCTACTTATTGCTAGCCTAGCTACTTAGTTGAAGGTGCAGTTAGAGAGGAGGAATGGTGGTGAATCTCTGAGTAAGTTGAAAGTCGGACTCCCGTTAACTTCACGAGCGATTCCCCCAACTTCTCTCGCAGGGACGGGGACAGAGTGTCCGCCTGTCCGCTACTACTACTGGCGGAGTGATATGAAAGACCTGTATTACAAGCACAAACTCCGTTGCCATTGGCAGCGGTCATTATTTTTTTCAGAAGTCTTCTATCAGAAAATAATGACCGGTAGAACGTTGGGAAATCACATTCAAATCAATGGAGCGTTCTACTTGCATTGTGAAGAGCCGTATAATAAATATATATATATATATTGTTAATTAAAAAAAAAAAGTGCAATTGCTGTCAACCAGCACTGCTTCATGATCAATTTTCCCTTTCCCTCTCCTTCATTTAATGTTATCTGCTCTGCTCTGCTCACCATCACCATCTTCATTGTAAATGAAGATGGTGATGTTTTTTTTTGTTTTTTTCCTCCTCACTTTCCATGTAACTGCAGATTGCATAGTTGGGAGGAGAAGAAGAAGGGAAAGAGGAACAAACAAACAAAATAAAAATAATAAAAGGAAAAAATAAAAATAAAAAGGAGATCTTCTGCCAAAAGGGTGCACCCCTCGGGCAATAACTGATTTTCTGTCGTTTCAAATTAGACACAACGATCAGGATGAATCTTGGACCATTCCTCTTAGAAAACTGCTGCAGTTCAGTGAGATTTAGGCGGTGTACTTACTTATTCCACGCTGTCCTGTGAATGTTTACATGTTATGGCCAATAAAATATGATAAAATGTAAATGTTTGGTGGTATTAGTTTAAGCAGAAACTGTTTACTCATTCTTATGATTTTCATAAAGATCAGACCACATTTAGTGACCAATTTAGGCAGAAATGTGAGACATTCCAAACGGTGTACTTGCTTTTTCTTTTGTCGAAAGTTACATAAGAAATGTTTAGTTAGGGACCCCTTGAAGCCAATGTTATCTTCCTGTTAGCATTGTCCGTTTCTTAAGTATTTATGGCCTGTTTACTGTACCTTTATCGGGAGTGGGTACGTCTCCAGCTCGTCTCCATGGAGATGTTGACTAAAGTCAGCAGAATTAGAGATTGAAACAGGTTAGGTTCTCATCCAGAACCATTCTTTAATTACCCACTGCAGTAATAGTATTGTATGTGTTGAGCTTGTCATTAGGAGCTTGTTTGTATTGATGGAAACAGTATAGTCCAAAATGTTTTGCAGTGTGCCTTTAATGTAATTAAAGGCCCTTTAATTACATTTTTTCCCCCTCTAGCTGCTTTAAACATGACCCTATATGGGCAATTCCAAAGAGGCCGTCTGTGTCTATGAGTACTTCTTACAGAATGAAGAACTTTGTTTTAAAAATTATTTCTACTCGTGCAGTTGCCAAAAATACCCGTAGGCATTACAAAAAGGCTTTTCCCCTTGTGTACAAATGAACAATCAAAACATACTTTATTATAATTCCTGTTTACTTTTTACATTATTATTAAAGTCTATTTACATGAAGGGGTTGTAATGCTTACAAATACATCAATACATGGACTATGTGAGTGTAGCATTAATTAAACAGTTTTAAAAGCAGTGAACATTACATCATCGTTCTGTCACCTTCTGAGCTGGAGGCTAATTTGATATTCCGGGCAGAAACCTATAGCATAACAAGGTTTTCGGTATGCAGGAAATACAAGGCCGTCTGCACAGCGCACCTTGTCTCAGCATCTTTGTTGACAGGAGACGGGGCGATAATTGGCCGAGCGTTGCCGTCTGAAGTGTTTGAAAGAGAATGCTGAAGTGCGCTGAATGCTTGAGCTTCAAAACCATTTCACGGTAACATTGAAAAGCACCACTCAGGCGTTTCACATCAGAATTAAGAGCTTTTGTGCCTGTGAAGCATTAATATTTCCTTTTAATTCCCAGGTTATTATGTTGCTGAATAGGCTCAAATTATATATTGTTTGGTATCTTAATAAACCGACTCTCAGGATTGTTTAGAGGGTGTACTATTCTGTCTTATAGAGAATAAATAGAATATGAAGAAGAACCACAGACCTGAACTTGTATGTTTTTTATTTTTTTATTTTCACAAATGCTGTATTCTCTTATTTACATATCTGATTTGGAGCCCTAATTCTGGGATACACGTTATGTCAAATGATGAATTAAGGATAACACGCCCACAAAAAGCTCTGTTCAGTTTTCCAGCTTGCACTCCCCATTTAGCACCTGTCTTGATAAATGATGTGTAGAATTTTTCTCAATAGAAAAATATATCATTTCGTATCATGAAGCTTCTATGGCATAGATAGATATTTGAATGGGCCTGAAAACTCGATCCATCCACTGTAGGTCTTTCTTCAGCATTATGTCAATTTAATTGGAGTAATTTTTTATGAATTCTCGATTTGTGGTTGTCAGTTTGTATTCTAAAATGTGGAATAGCTTATAAGCAGTAGGGCTGGGATGATGCACTTTTGTCACTATCCAATACGTATCACAATACTCATGGGCCGATCCGATAAGTATTGCGATACATTAAGTCATTATGGTAAGTAATATCTTCACCTTAAAATGTGTAAAAAGAAAACAGTCATGTGTCCAAAGTTTGTAAACCAAATACCCTTTCACATTTATTGACGTGCATTGTGAAGAAAAATACAAAATGTAACACAGTGCTGTGTAACTGTGATAAAACCGCATCCAAACGCAAGTATTGAAAGTATTGCGATACTTTAAAAAAGATCAATACTTTGTATTGCAGCTAAAATTATTGCGATCTGATCTGATATTTTGTAGTAGCACTAATAAGCAGAGATGTTAGTGGTGTGTTATCATGTAAACGGTGGCACAGTTAGTAGAGCGGGTCGTCTCATGATCAAAGGGCGAGGGTTCGAATCCCACCTCCTGAAGATGCACACTGTCGTTGTGTTCTTGGGCAAGACACTTCACCCATCTTGCCTCCAATGTCTGCGTACATTGGTATGAATGGGTGACTGGTTCTTTGCTGTTGACAGTCTTCACAAACATTGGCCACTAATTTAAAATTATGCCATGGATTTGTGGTGGAAACAATGATTAAGCTCACGCAACAGCTGATCAAATTACATATGAAGGATATCAAAGGATATTAAACAAGATTTAAAGAATAAAAGTAGACATTATTCTATATTTGTGCTAAAATGGTTTGAATTTTCAGTACAAAGTGCATCAAAGTGTGTCTGGCTGAGACTCAGACTCTGAGTGGGCGCTGTCTCGAAGCACAAGGTCACACTGTCAGTCTCTGCTCTCACTATCAACCTCCTATTTCCACACGACACAAGCACCAGGACCTACAGCAGGGTTTCCGCGGGGCACTATAGTAAGCATTCAAAGTCCACACTACACAATTATTAACTGCTACGTTTTCTGTTGTTTCCCTTTTGACGGAATGTTTGCTAATGTTTAGAAAATAAATATGTTTGTGGCATTCAAAATATAGTAGTTTGGCATTAAAATGGCATGAAAAAGCATTAATCTGGACTCGCTGCTGCTTGTATAAACCCTCTACAGTCAACGTATACAGATCGCACCAATATTATAGATTTTTATGGTCCCTGTTCCCAGAGTCCGTTTAGAGACGGCAAACCGAAGATCTACATATCTAACACCCACATGTTATTTTTCTTGCAGCCTTTTAATATGGAGACGGTATTCACATGGCATCAGCTTGATTGACATTTATAATTTCTGTTGGAGGAAATGTCTTCTCTTCAAATCAGGTCACGCTTAGACAGGGAGGAAGAGACGCGGTGTTTGTTTGCTGTGATTGCTAACTGTAGGAGGTAAGGAAGTAGCTCCACAGAAAGATTTGTTCTTTCAGCGCACCGGGGTTCATGCGTGGCGATACGTACGGCAAAGAACAAGAACATTGTGAGTCGAAGTCCTTGTTTGTCGATGTGGCAACATGAGCCTGAAAAGTTCCGCAGAGTGGCCTTCCTTCGTCACAGCCCCATTCTTTTAATGTATGTGCCTATGCCTTGGTTTAAGCGTGGGCCTATTGTGGGGGAGGGGCTGCCAAGTGACGGTGAGATTGGACGGCCCTTTATTGCCTGCGGGCACGGGGCGGCTGTTTAATAAAGGCTTCTGGAGGCCAAAGGGACAAGTCAAATAAATGTTATTACCTGGCGCTCATGAATAAGCCCAGGTAGAAAGCCAATGTCACCAGAGTCAAAAATGTTATTAGCTGATATATATAAGAACATGGACATTGTTTCAGAGAGGGAGATCGCAGAGGCTGTTATGAACTCTTTGACTGACTCGTCTAGTTATTTTCTCTTTAGAAAAAATGAGTTGAATTCAGGTAAAGGCTACACTGCCCTCATCTGCCCTCATCTTCTGACAGTATTATTTTCTTTTCAAAGTCTTTTTCTTAAGTCGACTGGAACTGGCCCGTGGATTCCGCAGTCTCCTCCCTGAAGGCATTACCTTGAAGAGCCTGTGTGATGGGTGCGTAGGGTCCCTGGTGATTCTGACGGCTTTGCGGGTGAGACGGGTGGAGTACATGTCCTTAATGGTGGGGAGAGGGGCTCCACAGATCTTCTCCGCTGCTCTCTGGAGCTGGAGGCTCCTTCGGCAGGAGGCAGTGCTGGCGCCGTGCCACACAGTGATGGAGCTGCTCAGGATGCTCTCTATAGTCCCTCTGTAGAAGTTGCACATAACGGAGGCTGGGACGGAGGCTCTTCTTAACTTGCGGAGAAAGTAGAAACGCTGATTACTTTTCTTGACCAGTGATGTAGTGTACATGGTCCAGGAGAGGTGGTCCAGAGCATGCTGGACCCGCGCTCTTTGAAAGTCCACAACAGTCTCTTTTGTCTTCACATTTAGAGAGAGATTGTTCTGTGTGCACCACATGGCCAGACTGCTCACCTCACTCCTGTAGTTTGACTCGTCTCTGTTGTTGATGAGACCCACCACTGTTGTGTCGTCTGCAAACTTGATGAAGAGGTTTGAGTCGTACTTTGGAGCATAGTCATGGGTCAGCAGAGTGAACAGGAGGGGGCTCAGCACACAGCCTTGGGGAGCCCCCGTGATGGTTTTGGAGGACTTGCCGTTTTATCTGTGTGACTATTGTCACTAACAATTCAGTCTGCTGACATGATAAAAATCAGTTGTAAAAAAAAATGTCTCTAAAGGATTTTTGGCCCGTTGGCTTTATTGGACAGGAGAGCACCGGGAAAACGGGGGGTGAAGAGCGGAGAGAGACATTCAGAAAAATATAGCCACTAGAAACTTTTTTGGGAGCTACATTTTTGGTGCTTTTTGTGTAAATTAGGCATCTAATTAATCGCAGTAACTCAAACAGGTCTAAACCAGGACTAAAAAACATATTTTAGTCCTAAGGCTCAGAAAAGGCTCAGGTCTCAACTTACACTCCACAAAAATGTAAACACTTTTGTTTTCATGGGGTGAACCCAAAAACATAAAACCTGTTCTACATACACAATAGATCCATATCTCTCAAATATTTATCACAAATCTGTCTAAATCTGTGACTACGTTTACATGCAGTCAATAAACATGGAAAAGCCCAGACGCAGCACAGCACCACACTTTTGGAGCGAGGAGGAAACTGATTACTTTATTAGTGTGGTGAAAGACGTCTTTGGATACAGGAAGAAGAAGCAGAAATGATGTGTATTTGATTTGAATGAATATTTCATTTCGAGCTGGCACAAAAGCGAAACAAAAAATAAACAAAAAAATAACATTCTTGCTTGAAAAGGAGTGGAAAGAAGACAAGCTCATTGATTTGTGTCATGATGTTCTCCATGCGTCGCGGTTTGGATGGGGATATCTTAATTGATCACAATGACCATGTAAACAGGAGTAACTGTCTGCTCACACGTGTAAACGGGTTATTCCAAATGTTTCAGAAACTGGAATATAGGCCGCGTAAATATTGCACAGGCACAGGCTGAAATATTCAGTTTTACACACAACACAATACCACAGATGTCACAAGTAGCAGGTAAATGCATCGGTGTACGGTAGTATTAGCGAAGGGTTGTACGCAGTGTTAATTTCGTCGACTAAAATATTTAGTCTTAATTTTAGTCAAAGTGATATTTTTGACGACTAAAATTGGACTAAAACTAAATTAAACGTTTTTCATGAGACTAAAACTATGACTATAATGTCCAGATATTTTAGTCGACTAAAATAAGACTAAATAAAAATGAAAAGGAGAGACTAAAATCATCCAAACTTCTATTGACAGTCTGAAAGAGCCTCATGTAAATTCACTGCCAAAGGAGCAGCTCTGAGCTTTGTTCATGTGGGAGCAGCTCCATGAAGCAGAGGACCTGCTTCATGGATCATATTGACCTAATATTCAATATGATTATAATGAATATTATAAATGCAAAGTCGACTAAATTTGTCTTAAATTTAGTCGACTAAATTTACTTGCAATTTTAGTTGACTAAAACTAGACTAAAATTGAAGATATTTTTTTGACTAAATCTCGACTAAAATTGAATTACATTTTCGTCAAAAGACTAAGACTAAAACTAAATTAAAATATGTTGTTAAAATTTACACTGGTTGTACGTAAAACCCAACAGATAATGGTGTGTCCAGACCATCCACTCTTTAAGAAGTTTACTTTACTTTCCTGTCTGGAAGTACGTTGAGAATGCCCTGGACGGGAACCCATTGGGCCAGGGCCTCTTTTATTCCAGAGGCTGTTGTTTAAATAAATGTTCTTATGACGCTCAGCAAGAACGCTGCAGCACCTGAGGCCCTTGTCTGATTTTATGCGGATTGGCTCTCAGCTGTTCAGAGCCAGACTGATATAGTATTAGGCTGTGACTGTATGATCTTTGTTTTCATATGATTGCTGTTTTACTGTATCATGTGTGAACACCTACTGCATTATAATTTCCATCGGGACAATAATAAAGTTGAACCTTGGACAAGGGAGCGTGCATTTGGCTTACCGATTTCAGAAAGACCACGTGTAACAATACCAGACCAGGACCTCCACATCCGACATGTTCACCTCCAAAATCGTCTGAGAGCAGCCGCCTGTACAGCTGCTGCAACAATCCGTTTTGCATAACCAAAGAATTTGTGCACAAACTGTCAGGAACCATCTCAGGGAAGCATCTGAGTCTCCACCTGACTGCAGCTCGGCATCATAACCGAGGGCAAACCGTGGGCAAATGCTCACATTCAATGATGTCCGGCACGATGGCGAGGGTCTGTGTATGTAGGAAAAGTAGTATGTCTTTGAAAAATGAGAGCAAGAACAAAAGTGTTGAAGGACCAGCACCATCACTAAAATAGTTTTCAAATTAAACAAAATAGACTAGAACTGACCAATCATGACCAGAAACTCCACCAGCAGAACCCTACACACCCCAGTTTGAGAATAACTCCCATGAACATCTGAACTAACGACTCTTTACTCTCTCTCCCCTCGCAGGACTTCTGTTCACCTCAAAAGCCATTCCCCTCCAGCTCATCCAGCTCTTGGCCTGGCGATCCCCCAGCCCCTTTCGTCTGCTGCCCAACTCCAGCACGCTGTCCTGGGCTCTCCCTGGCTCGGCACAGCCCTCCTGGCCCCCGCTCACAGCACTCAGAGTCCTGGCGTCCGCTCCGAACAACTCCTGTGTGAAGACATGCCAGGAGGCCGGTCTCATCTGCGAACCGGCCTTCTTCCAGTACATCAACGTCAAGGAGGCCTTCACCGCGTAAGACACGGACATTATGACCTCACTGAGTCCATTTCATCCATACAGCTGGACAATTCTCGATTTAGATGGCCAGCCATTCGATAAATATCCATTCATTTTTGTCATTTCATTTCATTTTATAATTTTTAATTGGCTGCAATTAAGATAGCTATTGCCTATATATATATATATATATATATATAGGCAACTGTGTGTTCTTCTGATTGGCACTTAAAAAAGAAAGCTAACTTTGATAAGTATTTAAGTCCAGTCGCTTGGGACCGCCGCCTCAGTGTTTAAACCTGCAGACTGGAGCCGCTGCAGACACACACCCACACCTCGTTACTTTCTCTTTCATTACGAACAAAAGGCTCCGCTATTGGAAGCTACGGTTCACCCCTGCACGCCGTGGCCATTCCGGGTGGATATGTCTTAATTGCGATTATATCCGCACATTATATCGCACACAGAAGAAGCAAAATAACGCGCATCATGTCCCTCACAGCATGGGAAAGGCAGCGTGCAGAATATGAAGGGATGATTACAGCGGGCCGTTTCAGGAAGGAGAAGGTCAGTCTAACCAAGAATCACTATGTGTTTAATGTTTAAAGCCTTCTGCGCGTCAGTGTCTGGCACAGACTGCTTACTTTCTAAATCTAAATCTGTGTCTCCTGCTCCTTCTCCTGAAATCAACTTTTAAGATTCAAATGTAAATTATTCGTTATTACGAATAAATTATTTGTTTTTATTATTCGCAATAGTACATTTAATCAGAATACACCTGTCAAAAGAGTCAAATGTATTAGCTTTGTTCTAATATTAAACTGTATGCACATAAATAGATGATGCATGATTTTACCCATGATATTGGCAGCTCAGATATAGACCACAGTTCAGCTTGGCTTAGTCCCTCCCCTCAATTAACAGCTACTCTCACCTGAAGGTAAACATCTTTGTAATCTAAGACAAATTTAATCCATTTTGAGGTGTGTTTTAAGATCATCACCCATTTGTAGAAGCCATTGGCATTTTTTACTTCAGCTTTTCACAATGGATTTGTCAGAAATTAAAAAAGAACGTATAAGTAACTTATGCCCCTATAGGCCATAAGCGCCACTGCAGTTGTCATAGCATGTTGTGTTTTTTTTTGTCCGTAAGAGTAAATACTACACTGAGAGAAAAGACAAAGGGAGAGAGGGCTATTGTAATTGCCCGTTAGCCTGTTAGCTTCTTCATGATTCCATTAGTGTGTATTGGTGGCTCCAACCCGGAGGCAGGGAAAGTTGCAATTATGGTTATCTGGCCAGAGACACCAGGGGGAGATGAAAGACCCCCCAATCATCCCATTAACACTTGTATTACCCCCAGAGGGACTACGGAAAGGATTTATTAAGGTAAACAAGTTACTTAGTACTGCTTTAATTGAATCCATTCTTTGTTCAACATAGGAAATGTTCCCTTTTTATTACTATGTTATTTAGAAAATTAAAAAGATAATAAATCTTGGAGACCATTTCATCTTCCCTTTGCTTCAATGTTCACATTTATAGATTTGATGAACTTTCGCACCCCACTGTATATCAAGTTAATAGTACAAACATGAAGAAATACTGAATAATACTACGCTAAAGGATTGCGTGACGATAAGGATTCTACACCAGAGTAAAAATATCTTTGCGACGTGGACGGTGTCACATTCCGAGCTGAAAATTCCCTTCAGAATTCTGTCCTTGTTTGGAATACTAACACGGTTGCCACTCTCACTTTGAGCTCAACATTTCGAAAGGCAAATATGCGTAGCTGTTATGGATACAGAAAACATTTCCTGTAGCCCTGTGTGTATAGAAGTACCCGGAATGTCCTCCACTTCATTATTTGGCTGTGCGTCTCATCAGGGGCTGGAGAATACTGTATGTCACAGTACGCTGCCTGTGCAAACAATGACAAGAATTCACTGAATAGATTGACTCGCCACGCTTCATTTTCCCTCCAGATTTAATGGTGTTCAGCTGCACTGTGTAGATGCACACCTCCACACTCCCAACTTTGAATGTGTTCTTTATTTTAATTTCATTGATACCCTCTGGCTTTTCGAACATTACAGATTATAAATACAAATCCGTAAGCTAATAGCGGTTCCAGAGATTCATTTCCAACCCAGTTTATTTGTTTTATGCTTTATTTTTGCAGGTTGAATTTAGTCTGCGAGGGAGTAGAGCTGGAGATGAACCATCTTCTGCCAGCCGTCCCAGTGGAGCATAAGGAGTGTCACCTACAGCAGGATTCCTTGTTGTTCAGCTGCGCAGGCTCTAGTCCCAAATACACGCGCCTCTGCCCATGCCGGGACTATCGGAGGGGACAGGTGGCGCTGTGCGGAGATTGTTTATGACCAACAATGACTGGAGCAAAGGAGCAAAACCCAACACAAAAGACACAGGACAATGGGACAATCGTGCGCGCTGACTGCCAAAGGAGGTCGGTTTGCAACAATCTCTCAGGGAAAAATGCATGATTGTACACAAGAATTTTGAATTGCGTTTGATTCATTGTCTTTGTTGTTTTAATCGAGAGCGATCTGAACGTCTTGAAAAGAGATGCTTGAAATGGCACGTGTGAATCACAGTGGATATTCTGAAGACGGTGATCCAGAGATGACCACAATAAAAACATTTCAATTTGATGCTACATCTGTAAACTAAAGATACTGTATGTGCAAACTGCAACGCTCAGCTGTTGTTCATGGAGAGGTTGGTTCTAAAGGAGTCACTGTTCGAAAGAACCCAAAGCCATTTTCACCTTGTTGAGATGTAATATTTTACATGTCTGTAATCAAAATATTTATATGTGTTGGTAATAAAACACTCAAAATGTAAAAAAATTAAAGTATTTTATAGGATTTTCATGCTCATGCTCAAATGTGGCTATTACAGCCCTGATCAAATGTGTAAGACCATTCACATTTTGCATGGTTGGCTCTTTACAACGTTCCAAGTAGAACTTCATTATGCAACAAAAAGAAGCTTTTATTGAAAATCACAATTAAACTGAAAGTCTGTTTTGCAGCTGCCTTTAAAAGTAAAGCCTTTAAATGCCTTTAAAAGGCCAAATCTGAGCAAAAATGTGGATTCAGTGTCATTTTCTGTCAGGTATTCACACTGTTATGACGTCCTGATGATAAAGGCACATTTTTGAGGGAGTTTTTAAAGACTCCTTTGCCGTGATTATTCTTGATTAAATCATATAATACAGTGATTCTTAACTGGAGGGTTGGGCCCAAAGTTGAGTCGCCAGACCATTTTTAGTTTTCCCAGAAAATATTTTTCAAAAGGTATTCAAACTACACTACCATAATTTCAGTTTTTAAAGCTTACCTAATAGTTATTCAATAATGATTTGTAGGGAAAATACAGTATTTTACAGAATTCATGACGAATAAAATGTTTATGTGGGTCGTGTTTGTGGTTCCTAAAGCCCTACCAGTTTGCATATTGCACTGGTATAAAAGATACATTTCAGGCCTCACAGCTTGGCGTCATTTGGTAAAGGACATTTTAGGTTATAAACTTTCCCTCTTAGCATTAAAGGACCTGTATTGTTCATAATAGACCTTTTGGCTTTGAACCATGTTCTTAATGTTATACCCTCATCATTACCTTCCTGGAGCAGTGTTTCATTTATACCTGCTTTTCTAATCCTGCATACATCTCACTTCTGCACTCAAAACGCCTCCCCACACCCTGGTACACGCCATACGGCTTTGGGACCAAAGGATTAAATGAGAAAGAATTTCTTTATCGCTCAATATTGCAGAAATAGTCTCCTTGGGTTTCACAAAAAAAATGCTGGTGAATTATTTTAACAGCAGACACGTTGGGTTTAACCAGGAGAGTGTTCGGCTTGGACATTTCTTCTGCTAAAAACTTGTGTTATATAGCTATTGATTACAGTGTGTTGCCATGGTTACGGACCTCCAAGGGACGTTTCTAAAAAACTTTAAACCTGTGTGAACATCTTTAGGCTTCTACATAATAACATTGGAATGAATAAAGGAATAAGAATACTTCCTGAACCCGCTGCAACAGAGAAAGATGACACGTAATCACCCAGCAGACGGCGGCCTGCCCTTGTAACCCAGCCAAAAATGAAACCAATTACGCTGATCACAGTGGAGATTAGCCAGGCACAAAGGGCGTGCAAACACGTCCGCCTGATTGTTTGTGCACTACCTCATGCTTCTTTAGCCCCTGTGGCATCGCCCGTTATCACCAGCAAGTGCAGTGCTTTCTCTTAAGGCTCATTCATACTTCACAAGACGCAAGAACTTCTTGTTCTTGCACCCTGAGCTGCAGAACAAAATGAAGTCACCTTGCCTTGTCGCCATGGAACTGCTGTCAGTTACAAAATGTTTCCATGGCTACAGGGCAAAAGTGACTTCATTTTGTTCTGCAGCTCAGGGTGCAAGAACAAGAGGTTCTTGCGCCTTGTTAAATATGAATGAGCCTTTACTGTCACTCTGAGGTCTGCAAAGGAATCATTATTGAGCTATTATGATCATTTAAGGGCTCGGGATCACATTGTCAGTGTGTATGAAATGGTTGGCATGTCGATAGAGTTGAAGTTTGTTTTCTTTCTGATAAATAGGTGTTTATGGAAAAATAGACGTGAATTATCTATGCTTACTGGTTCTTGTGGAGGCTCCAGGACGTCGGGACTTGTTTCTCAGTTGTTCTCTGACAGATGAAGCAAATGGTCCTCTACAACATCAACTAGCCTATGTCTGTGAATTGGTGAGTAAAGTGTCTTCATATTTCACATGTGAATGTGTTGTCTATAGTCTACTTTACTGCATGCTCTTTTTTTTTTTAATGATGCCTTGTTTTGAATTGTGGACAGTGGGCTGTTTTATCTTTTTAATTGCTATGCTGTTATCAGTAAGAGCTGAAAGCCAGGATGGTTTAGCTGTAACAGAGTCGTAATACTGTTTGAATCATAACGATGTGCTTGCCACCATCAAAGGTATGAATATTTTAGGCTTTATGTAATGCCTGTGTATATGTACATGTATATGTATATGTATATGTACAGTGCCTCTCGAAAGTACTAATACACCTTGAACTTTTGCACATTTTCTCATGTTTACAACCATAAACATAAAGTTTTGATTTTGAATTTTTTACTGAAAGTTCAACTGAAAGTTGAAAAATAACAGAATCATGTATCATTTTGCTTTCACTTCACAGTTGTCTGTTACTTGTGTGTGAACTTTCGAGAGGCACTGTATATGTTTATCTTCAGGAACGTTTCAAAAGACAATAATGTGGTCGAGCTCTGCAGGTCAAATCTTAGGAGAAAACAATAACTCTGCCACTGACTGTTTGGAAAAAAGTAGATGGACTTTCACATTAAGTGATATCCTTCTGAAAAACGAAGTATTAATGAAAACATTGTTTTTGATGTGCAGAAGCTGGAGGAGACACGTGGAGGAGAGCAGAATTAGAGGACCATCATCTCGATGAAGATATCGATGAACTTTACTTTTTTACCACATCACAAGCCTCAAGCCTGTATTTCACTGTATTATGTGCATTGAGGCATCTAAATAACAACACAAAAATATTATAAAGTGTAATCTTAAGTTGTCTTCACTTATACAAATGAGTTTTCTCATGTTTATTACTCTAAAGGTGCCTACACACCTATCCGCACGGACCGCGCTGCTGCTTCTATTTGGATGCTTGAAAGTCTTGCAATCAGACGCTCGTATGTGTTCACTTCAGGCGGAGCGACTGCTGCGCGATTCTATAGGGGGGAAAAACTCTGTGCAGTTGCTGCTAAGCACTAGGATATGAATGAAAATGGTTTCCTGATTCTTTGTTTGTATTTTAGTGACAGTGGAATAATTTAACCGGCCTACATTTCTCTGACATTTGAGGCAAATCTCGCCTCTTTCCTCTCTCCCTCTCCTGGATATTATTTCAATACGTGTGGGTTTGAGTGTGTAGTACCTGTCTGTCCAGCCTCATGTCACGATAAAATAAATAAGTGAACCCCTGACCCTTCTTTTGTAGCAATAACGGCTTTCCTGTAGTTGCAGATTAGATGCTCAAACGATCAGGATGAATCTTGGACCGAAACTGCTGCAGTTCAGCGAGATTCCTGGGTTCACTTACTTTTTTCTCCCTGTCCTGTGAATGTTATGGCCAAGAAAAATATGATAAAATGTAAATGTTTGCGTGGTATTAGTTTAAGCAGACACTGTTTATTCATTCATATGATTTTGATGAAGATCAGACCACATTTTATGACCCATTTAGGCAGAAATGCGAGAAATTCCAAAGTGTTCACATACATTTTCATGTAAAAGCACGAAAGCCAGCTGGCGCGCGTTGCTGCTGATTCCCACCGCTCTTCCCACGGCACTTGCCACCACATGTGCGTGCACTTCCCAATACACAGGAATCAACTGTCCCTGCAGTGTGAACCGTGTTTGGTGTGGAGGCACCTTTAGCTATTCGTTGTGTATAACTTGCAATTGTGATTTTTGACTCGTTAACTTTTAAGTTTACTCCACTAAAGAATTGAGTTTTGATTTTGACTGATTGGTTTGAGTATGAAATAACTCAAACTATTTGACGAGAATCCGTTTCCTCAAACTGTTTAAGTGTGTTCTACTTATCCGCGTCACAGTGTGTAAAGTTTTGAAACACACCAATAATTTCAACTAACTTACTTAAAAATCAAAAACCAAATTCATAAAAGTTGGGTCTGCTCAAAAATGCTTTCCTGCTCGTTGTTATACCTTTTTGAGTTGTGTCAACAAGGGATGTAACAATGCACTCAAGCCCCGATTCGATCTTAAGTTCATGATTTAATTTTTTATTTACCTTTTTTTAATCATAATTAATATTAATTAATAATAGGCTCATTTTATAACCAAAAGGTGTTTTTCAACATCTGCATTTTTGTCCTTGTAACAAATTAACTGTTGTTACTGCTGGAGAACTTTACAATGCAAAAAACAATTACAAAGTTTGACGATGTTCGATTAATTGTTACATCCCTTTTGTCAACTTTATTTTTTCCAGTGACTTTTCTACCACTGCCTTTCTCAAAATTAAGTTCAAAACTATGCTCACAGAGCCTTGTACATGTACATCCATAACATCCTCTCCCTGGATCAATTGGTACAGCGCTAAATAAGTGATGAGGACGGGCAGCACTGAGGCTAGAGCCGACTCTCTGATGCCACTAACAACTTCTAATAACAAGAAAAACATGTTTTACCATCATTTCCACTTTAGAGAGCTGGCCTTTGCCTAGTCCTCTGACCGGGGCATCTGTTTGAAGTCACTTTGAGAAGCTGTAATGGAATCCGTCACATACCCTCACCGAGGCCATCTTTCTCCTTTCCTTATTCCATCCCAACTCTTCACAAAGCCGTCTTGTCTGACAGCCAGGAGGTTCCTTCTCCACATCAGTTGCACCATAGAGACATCTTTAGCAGCAGAAATGGAAGCGGGGCCTTTTCGGCGATTCTCACAAAGGCTGGCAGTGGTGTACGGTTGCTATAGGTGTCCAGCAAGATAGATATAAAAATAAAAATAAAGAGTCTGTTGGACATATGTGGCTGTAGAGAATTAATAATTGGGAGAACAATCAGAATCCACACGAAATGGCAATTATCATCGCAATTAGGTTGCAATTGTTGAATCACAAAAGCCACAATTATTTTAATAACACAATAACCTCTGAAAACAACAAACTGATCTGTCTTCATTGGAATTTCAAATGTGTAAAACTTGGTAACCGTGTAGTTCAGACGTCTGCAAACGTGCAAAGTGAATAGAAATCTAGCATCATTTTTTGTTTTATCTCAAATACTATTACTCATTGAAGTGTAATGTGGTCTGAATCTTTAGATCGAAGCCGATATACTTGTTTAAAAAAAAACTGCTATTACATATTTGTCAGAACCGCGCCGCTCTACCTGGATATTGCCGTAAAATGTACTGTTCAAGCTGCAACCAAACTTTGCACACTTTAGTATCGCCGGTGATGTGTTCATGTCATAATCTGTCCATTCAGAGCCGTGTTTCTTTCTACATGTATTTTGCTGTGTACACACTGCTTTTAACTTGCATATCTAACAGACATATCGTGACACTAAAAGCGGGATTAGGCTTTTCTAGGAATTTGGTGGTAATTGCAAACACATCTGCGCTAAGGTGATCTGATAGTCCCGAATTCAAGGCTTTTGACTGGCACAGGGATCGCTGTAAACTTTGACAGAGAAGAGAGAGCTGCAGTGAAATGGAAAGAAAGAACTCCAAATGCGCGAGTTTTTGAACTTCTTTGTCTTTCTCTCTCTTATAAAACAGCAGCACTGCCTCATTTCCTCACTGTATTGCATGACTCACTCATCCCCAGGTTAAATTGTTTTGGTAACCACGCCTCGCTATGTGTAGATACGCGCACATGCCTCAAGCCCCAACGCGATGCTAGCCACGATAGCATGTCGCATGCAACAAATGTTAGCATTATGGTGCTTATGCTTTCTCTGTTTTTTTTATGTGCACATTTTGGCCATTCTCTAACAATTAGCTTTGATTGCTTTTAATGTGGCCGCTTGGTGTCCTGATGTAAACTCTGTAGTGATAGTGCAGATGAGCGAGTGCAGTAATCTCTGTAGTGTAGTGTGGGGTCAGCCCTATGTTCCCCAGTACCTATGTTCCCCCACTTCTATTGATTAAGATTAGGCACCAGCCCACTATCCTTAAGGTTAGTGGCTAGGGCAGGGTCAGGGTTAAGCTGATTGATATGTATGACATTTCACTCTCATGACTTGTGATTGGTTGAAGTACCAACTAACCTACGGAAAAAAAAAATCGCACCCGGGGAACATAGGACCCGGGGAACATAGGTACAGTATGCACCCGTGTAGTGTAATAGAACACATTGTGAAGGCAGTGGGTAAGAAGGTTCTTAGCATTCAGCAGCACAGCCACTCCTAATGCATGCTAGGATGCATTATTTCCGGCATCTGTCACACAGTCTGCATTATTAGTTTTATATTAGTGTCTCTCAGGACTCCCCAGTGGGGATTGTTTGTAACTTTTCACACATTAGTGGCTTAAGTATTATGCATAATTGTGGCTTTAATATCGTCCCTTGTGAAACATAAATTATGCCTTGTGTGGGAAAAGGCACAATATCATCAAGGACTGTATTGGTTTGCATCCCGTTGTTTGGTTGGAGTGCCCTCCAGAGGCAGCAGTTGCAATGGCCTGTCTTGAACGGAAAATACAAGCCTTCATTTTTAGCTAGCCACATGCTAACAAATCGCTGCCGCTTTATCTGTGTGCAGAACTACTGAAAACAAGTCCTTTGCTGGTTTATGAAATTTAAATATGTGAAGGACACTTGCATGTTCTATCTATTACACAACCAAATCCAGGAAATACAGATCAATGCAAAATAGTGTATAGGTGTGTTTGTGATCAGGGAACAATGTTGGTTAAAAGCTCAAAAAGTGGATTTTGCATGACATGTCTCGTTCAATTTAAGCTTGACCAAGTAGTAGCAGTGAGGAGCCTGTTGTGTGGGTCCGGTGTGATGAATGCCAGTCTGAGTGACCTCTCTGTTTTCCATGAATCACACTTAGTCACAGATGCACTGAAGAAAACAAACAGCTCACAGCCCAATGAATCATGGTCGAATAGCCATCACTTTCGCTGCTGTAGAAAAGGACTGGGCTTCCAACGTGGAGTAATACTGCTTTGCAATCAGATTTAAATGTCCTTGTGGAAGCTGTGTCTGGCGGGGGAATAATAGGACTGGATCTGGCCTATTCAAACTGCAATGGCGCGCTCTAAAGCCCTCACTGTGAGCGGCTGATTGGAAGGGTAGAAATGTAGGCTAGGGAATAATAAAAGTATTAGCCTCATTATTGAATATATAGAGCAGAGGCGAGAACAAGTCCTGAAGTTAAGTCACAAGTTTAAGCGAAGTCCCAAATCATAGAGGGGCAAGTCTGAGTCAAGTCCCATGCTTTGAATTTCAAGTCTGAAGGAGTGAAATCCGAATGGAATAGTGTCACTCAGCTGAAATCTATTCCATGTTGGTGATGTTACAGTTGGATTGGATGTTGCCAGTGGAATGTCGAAGCAGCACACAAAGACTGTGCCAAATTGTTTAGGTACTAAGACTTATTATCATGGCATTCTTTCTACAATAATAATCAAATATTGCTCAATGATTTCTTCCCAAACTCAGTTTCAGAAGCTCCTATAAATATGCGGTACATGTAAGTTGTTTTGCTTTCACTCTGCTGAACCTTTTTAGTTGAAATCTGATGAAAAGACTACTTTTACTGTCAGCCATTCATTCGTGCCAACATCTAGCTCAAACAAGTGAGAATGACCCTGGAACTTGGAACACACTGACTGCAGAGAAGAAGAACTTGTATAGTGCCTTTCACAGACATAGTCACAAAGCGCTTTACATGAGACGGACTTTGCAGAGGCTCTGCTCTTGCTGAAACATTATTATTGCCTGGAAAGACTTACTTTTGCAGTGTTTCCATGTCGCCTTTAGAGTCTGAACTCTGGCAGAACCATGTTCAACATTTATGATCGGGAGTATGTAGTATGAAGTAGCCATGTGAGCGTTTCAAAGTAATACAATCGAACTGGGGAGGCCTTTAGGGGTCAATAGGACTTAAATGGCATGTGTCTGTCACAATGAGAGGGACAAACGAGGAGATGGTGAAAGGGAACTGCGCAGGTGGAAGGAGGAGGTGGAGATGACCAGTGCAGGACACCACGCTCTGAAACAGGGACAAACCCAGGAGGCGCTGCACCGTTCCAGAGGATCAGAGGAGCACTGAAGGCAGCCAGCCAGGATTCCTCCAGGTGCTACGGTTTCCTCTACCTCCAAAAACATGCAGGTTAGGTTGGCCCACAGTGGCAGCGCGGCTCAGTCACATTGGCTCTGGACTAATATCAGAACACTATTTTGTTGTACGCTTGTACAATGACAAATAAAGCACTTAATTATGTATTTATTTTATTTATTAGTTTATTTGACAGGGACAGTACACATTAATGAACATTTCTGCAAATGTGTCAGTATTAGCTGCAAAGCTAGTTTTCAACTGTTGTCCCTGGGCAAGGTGTATAATGCCAACAACAATTATAAAACATAAAACAATTTAAAAGTTGAGGCTACATACTTGCATAACAAATGTTGATACAATTCATACATTAATAACATCTGAATGTTCGTTCTGTGACTTGCACAATAGAATGGAGATTTTGGTGCGAGGGCAGGTCATACAGTTCAGACATTACAAGGATAAATATGTACAAGTATTATTTACAAAGCAACATCTGTGCAGAGGATCCTGACACTTGGCTCAGTCCTGCACCAGGAGATCTGTATAGGGTCTAATGAGCACATCGTTGATTGGATTTCAACCAGTTTTTAACTGAGTCCTGAATGTGTTAAACGTGGGGCATTCTCTTATAGTGAGAGGGCTGCTGTTCCAGATGTTACAGCCCCTGACTGGCCAAAGGTGGCATGTCTGAAGGGCACTTCACAGTCTCCTCGAACCATAGACCGAGTGGCTCTGCCAGAAGAGGATTTCAATTTGACAAATTCCCTTACTTATAATACTGCATTTGCTGTCACTACTGTGGTATTTAAAATGCTTGGAAATACAGTACTTCCATGTTTATGTCCCAAGTAGCTGTCTCTAACTCTTGTTTGTGCATGCGCAACTCGACACTTGGATTTGAATTAACCATAAACAAATCATAATACGATGTAGACTGAACGCGTCAGGCTGAATTGGTGCTAAACGAATGTTAATTACAAGAAGACAAAAAAGTCTGGTATATGGCCTTTAAGTCTGGAAACTCTGCTGGCCTCTCTGTTTCCTATCTCACCATATTTTTCATCAAGATGGTTATGGAACTTCTTGGACTTATCTTTCAGACATTATCCTGCTGTAGGATGCAGAATGCTGGGTCGCCATTTTGGGTCAAGATGCCAAACCTGGATCCAGCAAAACATCTCCAAACCATCAGCTTCCCCTATGTTTGACACACACAGAGGATATTGGATATTTGATTACTATTTCCATTGTCAAAAGAATGCCACCAATGTCTTCAGTTGCGTTTTTTTTAGTTTATAGATTTATTCTCTAATTTGCATTGTGGATTTGTTCTCTGCTTTACAATGAGCGCATCAAACCACATCATTGTCAAGACGACTGGAACAATCAGCGTGTTCTGACGTTTTGACCTGTCACTAATGTCTCCAGCTTCCACACTCGAGACTCTCTTCACATTTATTGAATCAGTTATCTTCGCGTGACATTAAGGTCATGGATATTATTTGATCCAATACAATAGAAACATGCAGCAGCAAACCCACACAGGCAGCAGGGTCGCCTCCCGCTCCCCAACTCCGTGTGCTTGTACACTGGGCAGTTTGATTTATTGAGCACCGCACAGATAGAGAAGGGGGAACAGAGAAACAGGCGGATTCTCTTGTATAAAATGATTGCCTCAGTGACTTTACAAGCTCTGGAGAAATGCGCTTGTCCACAGATGGGGACTGATAGGGCACACTGTTGCCGTACAGAGCTGTAGCTTTGGGGGTTTAAGAGACTAATGCCATTGTAAAGTGAAAGACGGTTCCGCTGGAGAGAAATAATAGGAAGCCATAAAGAGCATTTGACAGGTCTTCATCTCTTTTTCCTCCAATTATTGCTTGGTCTGATGGGATCGTGTCTGCGGTAAGTCTTAAATGATAGATTTACTCCAGTGAAGTCTTTTTTGCAGATTGTCTATTACTTTGAAGACAAACTGTGTCTAACAAGAATCTTCTCCAGTATGATCTTACCTTTCATTATGTCAAATCCTGTGCTCATTTCCAATAAGGAAGAGGAAAAAAAATCATCTTTCAAATATCGGCCTCCATTGTCATTACACTGATTTAGACCATGTTGAAAGTTTTGCTCTACTCTTTCAAGCATGTTGACTGGTATATTGGCAATTTTGGTTATTCTGTCGATCTTCCAGGGTCTGTGGACAACCGTTATAAACCAGGGATTGGAGATGACCTCACAGGAAATAATCACAGGGCTAAATTCAATGGCCGCTGGCTGCTCTGCTTTGCGACGACAACACTGGAGGCCGCCATTGCTGTAGTACCGTCATATTATAGCCGCTAGTCCCCCATTGGAATCCATTGCACTTAAGACACGTTAAAAACAACTTTAATGCCCGGTGCCTAATTGTTTGGAACTGTCTACAGCTAGATATTCCTCCTGTGATTACGCTGGGTTAGACACAATCAGAGGCACTGGGCTGGTTATCGAAGGATACATTTTAGAAATCTCATACTTAATGAGGGTCGGACTGTTAGCATTGGAGCTGCGCGAGCTACACGTCACGCAAGGGCCGAGTCTACAGTGAAGATCCCGCCCTTATGCCCTTATTAGGAACATGCTTCGTCAGAGCTGGGGAGGAGGAGCCTGTAAATCCACCATGATTTCCCCCTCGAACGTGGTCATTATGGTAAACGGGGAGGAGTGAGGAGGAGTTGTCTATTCTTTTTAACGTCTATGGCTAAATCAGGCAAGCACGCAGGCCAGTTTACGTCCCCTCTCAGGAAGATCAGTCGCCCAGGGAAGGCCTCTCAAAAATCCATTGAAATAATGTGTGGGTGAAGATGGGTTCATCGTGAAGAATTCGACGACGAGAACGTCCCGGGAGAGTGCAGACCAACTCGTTTTCAGGTGCGGTAACGGTCCTCGTTGGTCCATTTCTTTCTGTTGGAAACGTTTCCCTGAGGGCATCCACCCACAATAAAATCGATTTGCGATCAGGGACACGGCCTCGCGGGGAAATTTCAAAGTGTCGATGAAAGGCGTGTTGCAGCGCGATGACAGAGTGGCCATTGGGAAAAAAATACGCCTCTACGGCAAAAGCGTGCTGCTTTATCAACCGCAGTATATTTGCGACTGAAACGAGTGTGAACACAAACTCCCCATCCAGCCCCTTCCACCGGTCCCTCTCACACCCCACATCTTAACACCACCACATCTGTTTCAAAGAAGGAAGTCCCCACGGCCAACCCTGTGTATTCTGCTTGGAAAAAATCTCAAAGCAGGGGTTTCTTTGCCTTTGTCTTTTGCCTCCATAAAATCTCTATTTGCATTATACTGAAAACCTTGGTGTGCCCTTTTGTAATATTTCTAAAAATGTAGTACCCTTTAAATTGCAAAACACAAATTATGTTTGTTACAATTGTTTTGATAGTTGTTACTACTCAATGCATTCATCACTGGATCTGGAAATCCTTTATTTTTCATCATAGTATTGCTTAAAGATTATCAGTTGACGATGTTACAGGATACTCTGTGTTGAAGAACGGTTCCAACACTGCACCAATTGAGAACCGCTGCTTTTTATAAACTCACCGGCCGACATAGTCAATCATATAAAATAGGTCTGCTGACTCATACTGCTTGTTCTGCAATGACTATATCAGATTTCTGTGCAGAGTACATCACACTCAAAGTGCAGATGTATAATCAAGACGCCTATATAATGACATAATAGCACCTTTCAGCTTAAAGCTAGCTATAAATATTCATCTGAATACAGCTGCACTGATGTCTGGGAGTCTTGAACTTACCTTTGTGTGTGGTAATGTTTTGGCTTTGTGCCCAGGTGAAAACTTTAATGTGTTTAAGTAGTTCCAATATATACTGAATGTATATATTGTACTTATGATCCAGTTTGAAAATAACATATTAGTGAAAAATGCTTTAAGTTTACCACAGTTGAAGTCTATATAATGGATTGTTGTTTCTTTAGGAACTTTGGGAATTGAATTAAATAGACTTTGAATAAACGTGTTGCTACTGAAAAAAGTCTTTGTTGTTGGGGGTTCAAAGCTCAATAAAGCAGTGCAGGATGTGAACAAATCCCTCAAAACAAAACATAAAAACGTTAATATACGATGTACAATAGGGCGGTTCACAATATAATGGTACTGTAAAAGTAAACGTTTTTTCTGATTTTGCCAGATCGCATTTTGCCTTGCTCCTATTGACATTCTGAACATCTGTGCCAAAAATGGTGCCAGTAAGACTCCACTAAAGGTTTGCACACGTTTTCATAACTTCCATTGCTCTAAGCCTGCCTAACAATGCGCAACTTTCGCAGGAAGCAGATACTCATACGATACAAAGATAAGTAGGTCATTAATAATGTCTCCCAGTCTCCTGTACTTATACATGTGCAAGAACAACAGAACAGTTACAACACTATATTTGATGTATGATGACTTTGTTACCTTTGATACTTAATCTCTGTGTCCAAGCATGATGTGGAGCAAAAGTTGCTTTCGTACAGATTGTTGAGAGCATTTAATAAGGGCAATGCCTCTCTCTGTGCTGTCGTTGCTGACTTTTTGTTGCAGATTCTCATTCTCATCCTCACATCATCAGGGTAATTCTCCTGCAGTTAATTTGGCTTTCAGTAAGGCAAGGCAACTTTATTTATACGGTGCCTTTTGTACACAAGGCAACTCAATGCGCCTTTAGAAAAGTGGATTGAGCATCGAGTGACGAGGGTAGAGACGGTAGTTGTTGATAATGATAAAGGTTTCTGAACTTCTGTTTGTGGGTCTGGTTTTACATACAGGGAGACGACAGACTGACAGATGCTCAGCTCACTCAGCGCTGTGATAGCATTCATTCTTCTCCTGTACTTAAACACACACAGCATGCCGTGCATTTATCGATTCTAAAAATGTTATTGTCCTTTATGTTACTCATGGAGTGATAAGTCAATATACACTCAACAAAAATATAAACGCAACACCTTTGTTTCTGCTCCCATTTTCATGAGATGGACTTAAGGATCTAAAATTCATTCCAGATACACAACATTACCATTTCTCTCAAACATTGTTCACAAATCAGTCTAAATGTGTGATAGTGAGCACTTCTGCTTTGCTGAGATAATCCATCCCACCTCACAGGTGTGCCACATCAAGATGCTGATCTGACATCATGATTAGTGCACAGGTGTACCTTATACTGCCCACAATAAAAGGCCACCCTGAAATGTGCAGTTTTGTCTCCCAGCAAAATGCCACAGATGCCACAAGCATTGAGGGAGTGTGCACTTGGCATGCTGACAGCAGGAATGTCAACCAGATCTGTTGCTTGTGCATTGAATGTTCATTTCTCCACCATAAGCCGTCTCCAAAGGCGTTTCAGAAAATATGGCAGTACATCCAACCGGCCTCACAACCGCAGACCACGTGTACCCACACCAGCCCAGGACCTCCACATCCAGCAGGTTCACCTCCAAGATCGTCTGAGACCAGCCACTCAGACAGCTGCTGAAACAATTGGTTTGCATAACCAAACAATTTCTGCACAAACTGTCAGAAACCGTCTCAGGGAAGCTCAACTGCATGCTCGTCGTCCTCATCGGGGTCTTGACCTGACTCCAGCTCGTCGACGTAACAGACTTGAGTGGGCAAATGCTCACATTCGATGGCGTCTGGCACGTTGGAGAGGTGTTCTCTTCACGGATGAATCTCGGTTACATTGTTCAGGGCAGATGGCAGACAGCGTGTGTGGCGTCGTGTGGGTGAGCGCTTTGCTGATGTCAATGTTGTGGATCGAGTGGCCCATGGTGGTGGTGGGGTTATGGTATGGGCAGGCATCTGTTATGGACGAAGAACACAGGTGCATTTTATTGATGGCATTTTGAATGCACAGAGATACCGTGATGAGATCCTGAGGCCCATTGTTGTGCCATACATCCATGAACATCACCTCATGTTTCAGCAAGATAATGCACGGCCCCATGTTGCAAGGATCTGTACACAATTCTTGGAAGCTGAAAATGTCCCAGTTCTTGCATGGCCAGCATACTCACCGGACATGTCACCCATTGAGCATGTTTGGGATGTGCTTGACCGGCGAATACGACAGCGTGTGTACCAGTTCCCACTAATATCCAGCAACTTCGCACAGCCATTGAAGAGGAGTGGACCAACATTCCACAGGCCACAATTGACAATCTGATAAACTCTATGCGAAGAAGATGTGTTGCACTGCATGAGGCAAATGGTGGTCACACCAGATACTGACTGGTTCTGAGTCCCCAGACCCCAATAAAGCAAAAAACTGCACATTTCAGGGTGGCCTTTTATTGTGGCCAGTATAAGGTACACCTGTGCACTAATCATGATGTCAGATCAGCATCTTGATGTGGCACACCTGTGAGGTGGGATGGATTATCTCAGCAAAGCAGAAGTGCTCACTATCACACATTTGGACTGATTTGTGAACAATGTTTGAGAGAAATGGTAATATTGTGTATCTGGAATGAATTTAGATCTTTAAGTCCATCTCATGAAAAATGGGAGCAGAAACAAAGGTGTTGCGTTTATATTTTTGTTGAGTGTAGTAATTATCGTGACAGGCCTATCGTTAAAGGGGGGTATTATGTAAAATCGACCTTTTCAAGCTTTATATCATGTTATTATGTCATTCCCTCATTAAACACATGCCTGGAGTGTTGCCTTGGCTCATTCACATATTTTTGAGTAATCAGTAAAAACTTAGACGGCAGCCATTTTAGGTGCAGCTATGCCTCAGTCCTCCTAGGAACGCCCCCACCTCCTGGAGACGCCTCTGGACCTTTCGTCACCAGCCAAGCCACCAACCACTGCTCCTCAGCTCAGCAGAGGCCCCTCCCCGCACAGTGTTGTTGTTTAGATGCCACAGCAGTGTGCTGAAGGGGGCGTGTTGGAAAGCTTCTTAAAGAGACAGAGGCCTATTTCAAGACGTTCAGTACAGCCATTTTGAGAGAGCAATTTTATTCAAGGCAGTTATTTTAATTTACTGCATATACAGACCAACAGAAGGTTATGTCATCATTGTAGTATGCTATAGACTGGTGCTATGTGATTGAAAAAAGCATAATACCCCCTCTTTAACAATGGCAAAATTGTGAAAAGGTTTGCCACCCCTAAATGTAGAGCAACTGACTACATTTTTGGTACAGGTTCTTAGAATACCAAAGTTAATTTTGTCAGCCACCTTACTGTGCTAGAGTTTTGTTGTCTATAGGTGCTACTTTAAGTGGAGGTGTTGACGCCTCAACTTGAGAAAAATGCATTTTGAGAAAATAACCCTTGAAGTTGCAATTTCCCAGGTAAATTTATGGAGAAATATTGAATTAGTGTAATGATAAAACATCTTATTGTGTAAATTGAAAGACCAATTTCATCGTTTCTCTGGAGAAATGTATGTTTAGAAAGAAAATTGGCCCCAAGACTCAAGGTTGAAACAGACGAATTTTGCCGACAGTGTCAATTTGTCTGAAAAAGACCTCTGAGACTTAAAATGCTAATCTTCCTCCAATCGCATTGAAGCTGAAAGCTGCGCTACATCTTTCATCACAAATATTGATGGGTAGTTTATTCTCAATTTGGAACTATACCACATTTTTCAGTTCACCCAACGTCTCGACCTAAATTTCCCCCCTTTCATTCCCGCGTTAAAAGCACACCCTAATTGCCAGTGCCGCCTCGCTGTTGGTTCAAACCATTGCGCTATTGTGAGCCTCCATGGCTTTGAAATGCAAAACACACATGGGATTCCCCTCACAAGTGTAAATATGACGCACTATACCTTATTAGGCGTGGAAGGAATCTTCGAGGCAGTAATTGGCCGCCTAAAGGACAGTGCTGTTGTGTGCTGGTGCTTTAAAAGGTTCCATGCACAAAAGCGGAACTAGCATGTCAAAGTCTGTACCTGATTTCCAGCTCCATTTAAGCAAAGAAACAAAGAGTGTGAGAGCTTCGAGTGACATTGACTGACTGAAACCAATTATGCTTGTCAATATGTCTGACCCACAAAGCCTGAGTTACGAGGCCTTGGTCCATCCTGCGTCATGGATATCAATTTGTATAGGAAAAGGGCACTGAAAGCATACATCAGTGCGATAGATTCTGAAAAGTCTGAAGGTAAAGTCATTCATCTGTGACTGTATACTCTGACGTCCAGCCGTCCCAAACACATTACATTTCCCTGAATCAATGCTTCTGTTTTTGCAGCAAGCAGCTTGCGTTTTCCAAAGCTGTTTTTCTCTCTCAAAGCTCACACACCTGCAGGTCTGTTTTAAACGCGATGATGTTGGCACATTCGGGGAAAGACGATCACAGGTAGTGCAGTAGTTTTTAAAGCCAAATTGGACATCTAGCAGAGAAACATAATTACAGGAGCTGATGTAGGAAGATGGCCGCTTTCCTAGTCAGTCTTCCTGGCTCAATCTCTCCGCCTGATTCCGCGGCTGAGCTTTATTGCCATCACATGTAATTGCTTTAGCTTTCCCCGGGGTCATAAGTAGATTTTCTGTCTTGCTGTGATTTCAGAAAGCTAATTTGAAGTTTTCTTACTTTCTCCTTTCGCTTGATGTTTCCTGGAACAATTACACGGCTTAAGATTCTGCTTGCTACTTTGATGAGCAGCGTTAATCATTCTGAGCTCTGAACTTTTGGAGCTGAAAAGGTTGTGCCATTTTATAATAATCGTGGCAGGTGCAAGTTGGCCGGTAAAAAGGTCGGCTGGATTCAGGCAGGCATGAATTTTCGAAGATTGTAGGGATAGCTACTGTTTGAGGAACTTTGTGCGCCTGTAAAGTTTGTCTCTTGTATTGGACCCATCAATTACCATGGGACTTTCGCGCGCAATAAGCAATGCCAGTTATTCCCTCATTTAACAGACCATTTGTGAGAAATCATGACAATCCTTTTATTCATTCGGACTATCTTCTAGGTTTCCTTGTGTGCGCTTTGCTTAAGCGACAAAAGCCGTTACTTACCGCATGCTATGAACGACATCCGTGCTGTATCTGGGATTTCGCTGATACAAAGCAATCCATTCGCTCTGATGCAGCCTCGGCAATCTAAGCTTTGAACCAACACATCCAAACTTTCCCACAGAGTCTCCATGCAGATTTATCTAACATTAGTCCTGGTTCCGAGCTATGTCTATAACATTGTAGTTTGTTCTCTTTTATACTTTTTACATTTATAAAGTAAAAATAAACAAAAAAACATTTGGTCGCAGTAATGCTTTTGGTGGCGTAATGTTTTTAGTAAAGCTAAAAGTGCATATGATGCCTTAAGCACAATGTTTGCTCAAACATACTGTACAAAACAATTATACTTAAAGCAGTACTAAGTAACTTGTATACCTTAATAAATCCTTTTCATAGTCCCTCTGGGGTATACAAGTGTTAATGGGATGATTGGGGGGTCTTTCATCTCCCCCGGTGTCTCTGGCCAGAAAACCACAATTGCAACTTGCATCACCAATACACACTAATAGAATCATGAAGAAGAAGCTAACAGGCTAACGGGCAAAGCTAACTGCGGGCTAGCGCTACTTAACAGTATTTACAGCGAAGTTTGAGTGAAAAAAATGGTTTCCTTTGTTTAATTTGATGTTCAATATCCCTCTGTCCCTTTGTCTTTTCTGTCAGCGTAGTATTACTCTCACGGACAATATTAATGAGTGAAAAAACGCAAAATGCTACGACACCTGCAGTGGCGCTTATGGCCTCTAGGGTGCACGAGTTACTTAGGACTGCTTTAACATTTTGCTAAAACAATTTACCTAGTTTTACTTAAATTGTGACCTCAATAGCATTCCAGCCAGGGGCGGCGCCAGGGGGGGGGGGGCCTGAGATGGCCAAAGCACCCCCTAAGATTTGGCCACTAAATCAAAGGAGCACTAATTATCTCTAGAAACATTCCTCGGACGTTTAACATGAAAAGGAGTGAGTAGGACAGGTTAATTCCAACTAAAGGACGGGACTTTGTCCGAGGCCCAGTGTGATTTTAATGCGGCCGTGCGTCAGAGCGCACGCTCGGCGACAGCAGGAGACAGGCTGAGTCTGACTCCAGGGTCATTATTACAGTCGTTCACTAAATTTGATCAATGAGCTGAAGTTAGACTGATGTTATAAAGTCAGACACTGCTCCTCTGGCTCTGAACACAAATCAGAGGATATTATTGTGCACTTTTGATACAGCGACGTGAGCGCGGCTGAACCTAAAGCACAAGAACAGAGCGAGTCCTCCAGCAGCGAGACAAAGTCTAGACGAGGATATTACGCACAACTGCGGAAAAAAGTTCACTTAAGTCATGAGTGCGTTGCCCTTCTCTCGTGGGCATCCGTCTGATAATCAGCTCAGCTTTAACAAACTGTGTAACAGCGTTTGAGGTAGAAGCGGCTCTAGGATGCAGAGTGTGAGGGGAGATTACGACGTGAGAGCACAGAGCCACACATTCACGAGGACCTGCTCCTCTGGCCTCACGTCTTCCCGGGGTCGACATAAAACCGTCTCACGGAGGCTCCTCTGTGCCGCTGGAGTTAAAGGCAGGTCCAGAGCATCTTCCTCCTCCACACAGCACCTTTACCATTCACGACGCCTTTGCAGCCCAAACACTGCTGTTCCGTTCGCTCAGATGCAGTTGTGAACAGAAAATTGCGCATTAGCGGGTGCACGTGCGTTTATAATGTGTGTTATGTTGTCTAATCGCCCCAAAAATGTCATGTTTGTGAGCACCCCAAGAAAGACCTCAGCACCCCTGGGACAAATGTCTGGCGCCGCCGCTGATTCCAGCTGAATAAACTTGTATGTGAACAAAACGGCTAACGCTACAACAGTTAGCTAATAAGAACACACAAGGAAACCTGGAAGATAGTCCGAATGAACGTTATACAAACATTTCCTCACATCATAATTCAAACAGGCTAAGTAACGTTATATTGAAGGCTGTGACAAAAAGCAGAGGTTCACTTCAGTGCTGCGGTGCTTTTGAGTAAGTTTTAGCATTAGCTGCACTTCTCCACTTGGGGCTGCCATTGCTGTCTTCATCTCATATCTGAACTCGGAGCTCTCTGATCATCTCCGACTTTACATGTTGTAAATACCACTTTAATCCGCGTTCCAAGACATTTCCCTATAATCGGAGGTCGTAAATTTACCAGTTGCCTGGAACATACCCATCAGTGTGACATTTTTGATGATGTTTATTATTTCACTTCCTTATTGGCCATTGACAGGAAGTGACATTGAGTTACACATTATTAACTTTTGTTGTGAAACCTTTCCGCCCCAACTTTTCTTCATTAAACTGCTGCATCACTGAAGTTAAAATGATAAATACTTATCGTGTAATTTATCAAACTAAGTCATAACTACGAAAGGATTAAAACCTGTTATATGCACTTTAAATACAGCTTGTAAATGTAAGGTTTCGACATTACCTTCATTAAACTGAAATATGAGTAAACACTAGGGGTGGGCCATATCGTATCGCATATCTTTATTGCGATATCATTTTTTTATATCGTTGTGGACACGATATAATTTCTGTTACGCTCAGCTCCATCAGAGCAGCATAAACACTGACTGTGTATGATACAGGGACAGATGTAAACTGCTTTAAAAAAAAGAATATAATATCACTGACTTTATCTTCCCAACAGGCGTAAGGCTGGGATTTGAAGTAATTTGTCTATTGTCAATTATATCATCAAATATATCGTTATTGTGATATTTCTTTTTTATACCGTGATATAGATTTTAGGCCATATCGCCCTGCCCTAGTAAACACCATCATGTCAATTACTGATTGTGCCAAATTACTTCTGTATTACTGACATGGGAGATTCAATGGGAAGAGACTCCTTTGGTGTAAGATCCATCGGTAATTCTACTCCCATGCGAATAGGGCTTAGCTCGGTCTTTGCTGCTGATTTGATCAAGCACACTTCACCAGTCACTGCCAAGTATCAAAACGCAGCTAAACAACAAAGCCACATACAGATATTTAGTCTTGTTAAAATGTCAGTAGTGTGTCAGTTTGTGTGTGGCAGCATACCTCGTGCTTTGCTGTTGTCCTGTTGCTTAATTGTCATTAGGAAATGTTAAATCCACACACTCACGGAAATACTGTCACACGATGGTCCGAACCATCAGTGGATTCGAAGCAAGCGCGTCAGCCTTTCACGGTGGATTTACGCGAGACTGAAGATTCAGATCTCGCACAAATCCGGCTTGTCGGGAATTGTAGCACATGCAAACTCCACACAGAAATGGTCCACGTTCGAGATTTGAAAAGAAAACATCTAATCCATGATGTCAGTAGGAAAATATCACACATTCTCAGTATGTTCAAAAGAGAAAGACCTGTCATGATCTCATTCAGAACATGACAGGTGATTCACTAGCAAGAACCACAACATCAAAATAGAGTGAAATACACACAATACATACTCACTTATATATTAGACAGGGATGCATAATGAAATGGTGCTGTGTACAATAAGGTGAGGTGAAGGTGTATCAGGGCAAGGCCAAGGCAAATTCCGTGTGCTTGAGAAGGTGCTCTTCTGAGGGAACTCAAGAAAATCCAAGGCACTCTTTCTGTATCAAAATTCTTTCTTTACATTTTCTCTACAAGAAAACAAACAAAAATCCTTTATTTCGAGGAGCTAATTGATTTAACAAGTCAATAGAAACCTTGCGTGTGCTGGGCATTTCTTTACCCCAGGCGAAGCAGCCAACAAACAACCCTGACTGTTGGAAAACAATAACGCTTCAAAAGTACAATCAGGCCCATTTGCAAGGCTGATGGCACCGCGTCTCACTCTCGTTCTTACTCCATCAGCTTTTTATTTCTGAAATTCACCAAGCACATGAAGACGTTATAACCCCTGAACATCACGCTCAACTCAATATGAAGCAATGCCCTGCAGCAAGCAGAGACTTGCTTTCAGAGCCGTTATTTTTTCATATTGTCGATCTCTGCTGTACCAAGATAGATCTTTAGTCTCAATGACGGTGAAGTGAACTAGATGTAATAGAGGAGCAATCTTACGCAGGTGAGTGAGTGGCTACACTCTCTTTTTCAAAATGAGGGATATTAGTTGCATGAATGCACAAAAGGAGTTCTTGATACAACTGACCTGTTGTTGTGTTCCACGGCTCAAGACGCTTCACTCTCATTGCCGAGGCCAGTCACTCTGCATTAGGGCTGAACGATATTGAAGGAACTTGCAGTATGTGATACGGCTGTGCAATATTGCGATAACAATATTATTGCAATAACTGACTAAGCCATTTCCATGCGACATGTTCCGTTCTAATTAAACACAAATCGTAAGTTATCACTAAAGCAGATTTCTATGCACCAGCAAACCCTATTTTTGTAGAGCTAAATCTATTGAAATCCATGATCTTGTTGATCTTAATACTTTAGTAATAGTGTACAAAGCACATAATAATCTTCTCCCTCCTCACATCCAGCAGCTTTTTGAACACAGGAAAAGTCAGTATAACCTCAGAGGAACTGGCATTTTCAAAAAAGCAAAAGCTAGAAAGAATAAGTCGATGTATTTCTGTAAGAGGTGTTAAAATCAATTCTAAATACATGCTTATTTCTCTTCTGTTTGACACTTGATATTGTTTATTATAAATGTTTGTGTTTGTTTTCTCGTGGAAGTATGTACGTATGTATGGGTTAGGCATAATAAGTTTTCACTTCAGCCTAAACCCTTGCGGTCGTGTTGTACAGGAATAATGGAAATGTTTGTTTAATGTTTAAAGGAATGAAATGACTGAATAAACTACTAAACTACTACCAAGTAACTAGTTTTTCAGCAAATTGTGTCAAAAGAAAACTACATCAGGACCAAAACAAGACCAAAATTGAACTAAGCTAGTAAATGTTTAACTAAAATGGAACTTTTGTACATCATTGTCATAGTGTGGATCTCAGTCCGATGAAGACTTTAGTCATGATGTGATATATATTGTGGCTTCTTGCGATACTGAAATTGCATCACCCAATAACGCGATACGATATTTTTTGCGATATAGTGTGCAGCCTTACTCTGCATGGCTCGAAGCAATGATCCAAGCATTGGGAGGGAACATCTCTCAAAGCACTGTAGTTACATACATGTTGGCTGTATCTCCAAGACCCTGTTTACAAGTCCTCAGATGTTTATGAACTCAGATATTTTACTGCGTTTGGGCCTTACAGTTGCAGTATTTCTCGAACATTGTATTGAATTGTATGGAATGAGCGAGTCCTCTAAAGGATGTAGATTTAGTCAGTGCCAGCGCTTCCGATACACTCATAACGCGCAGTGAGTCGAGTGCTCCGAGGGGCACCGCTTTGAGGCCGTTGTGATTGAATGGCATTGTACTGTATTTGCGCCGCTGTTTTATTATTGCAGTTCTATTCAATGAGAACGATGTGAAAGAAGAGTTATAGAAATGTGTGCTAAAGCGAATGGTGATACAACGCACGGAGCGATGCCTGGGCCCCTTCATACAACAGCCAAAACGCAGATAATTCATCAGCAAATTTAAAGGTGCATTATGCAACTTTTACAAGAAAAAAAAAGTTTTATATTTGTGCGTATTTATTTCCATCACACTGGTCTCTTGGATGCTCCAGGATCAATTGTTTTGTAGGTTGTCTGGTGAGAGGGTTCGTCTGCAGTGAAAACCTTCCAAACGATTGATCCTGGATAGGGTAGCTCCAGCTTTGGCCTAGTGAATTTTAAGACTTTTTAAATACCTTTTTAAAGCCATCACGGTGAAATTTAATGCCACTATCACGGGTCAAAAATACAATTTGTTCTCATTGTATTAAATAGATTACACGTTAAATAAAAAAATATATGATAGGCTAATAAATAGGGATGAAATTAGCTGCTAGTCAAAATAATAAAGTTAGTACACGCAGAAGGATATACTTGGACAGTTTATTTCCAGCATTGTTAGACCAAATTGGTTGGATTAAGCAATTTATAAAGAGTGGGCAGTATTTCAGTCAGTCTCAGAACTAAACCCTGGTAAATCCGTCCTGTGGAGCTAGGACTTCAGGTCTAACCATGTCCTGGACAGAACCAGGTCTAAACGGGCTATAAACGATTATGGTTCTGCGCTCAGTCACCGGGAGCTGCCGTGTGCATACAGGACTCTGGAGGAGCGTCTGTCACGCGTTAAAGGGCCATGGTTAAAGTTCTGCGGCTGGGCGATGCCGCAGTTGAAGCGTCGGGAGTCGGGACTTGTTTCTAGCTCAGTTTTCGCCTCTCACACTCGCGCATCAACGAGGCAGGTCCATGGCAGGTGAACACCGCGAAACAGAGATATAGCGTTTCTGCAGCCCAGGTTAAATAAACTTGAATCGCAAAACACACTATTTTAAGAAACATACCTAAAACATGTTCTTCGCGCTGCATTCCTCCCATCTCTCATTTAGCGTTAGCATTCCGCGCTGCTAGTCCAACTCATTAGAGAGTATTTTTGGCTCCATTTCCAACGCAATCTTGATTTACAGACTCTTATGCTCTTATCAAGGAGTCTTTCCTTCGCTGGGCTTTAGGTTTAGGCGCCGATGTCGAAGCGCCACGCCCGGTGAGCATTAGCACAGCAGCACAGCCTGTTGCTACTGACACAACGGTACCGCACTGTCGTAATGACTGTAGCGCAAGGACATCGATTCTCAAATTAACATTATTTTGAGGCATACTTTGACAAAAAAATATTATGCAACTAATTTTAACACAAGGATTAAAGAAAATGTAAGACCCATGCACTGAAATGTAATGCTTTCAAGGCCATAAATTTGGCACAATCAAATTCAATCTTTTAAAAATAATTTAAGACCCCGCGGCTACCCTGCTGGAGCGTCCGAGAGACCAGTGTGATGGAAAGTAAAGTACTTTTTTATCCACATAAATATTTTCATAATGCACCTTTAAGTTTAGATGCCCTAACAAGGGAATAGGGCACCAAAAGGGCGAGCTGCAGCCCTGGTTTTAGTGAAAAACTGAAAAAGGGCTAAGTCAAGATGCAAAATCAAGGTATAGGACTAAACTAAACCAACTCGAAACATGCTCTAAACCAGGATTAAATCAATTTTATTACTTTTTTTTTGACACAGTGCAGCACTCCCGATCACCTTCTCTTTACAGGATTAAATCAGTTCGACATTGACAAAATAATAGGACTAAACATTGAAAACCAAGACTACACAAGGATTTAACCACTTAAGAAAGAACCAGGTCTTTCCAGAACTAAAACAACACATAAAACAACAACTCTGTCCAAAACACTCCACTTAAAGGACACCACTGTCTGAGAAACCACTCCTTTATTTAGAGCTTTCCGGCTTGAAACGAAGCTCTAAACCGGGTCAAGCTCCTCCTTCCTCGCAGTTGCAGCTTCTTAACTGACGAAGTATTCATGCATGAATCTCCTTATGACGCCTAATTGGGATCTGGTTATATTCTTGATGTGACCCAGCTCTAGCTTTGTTTGTTTTTTATTCCCCCCTCCTCCCTTTGTTCTGTATCTTGTTTCTGCACAGGCTTTAGACTATAGAAGTGGACTGTGAGTAGGCCCCCTAATAGTCTAAAGGGGGTGGAAGAGAACGGGAAACACATCGTTTTGTAGAATGGGGGGGAAAAAATCAAACTGAATGTCATGGAGTCATGCATTTGTAATGAAGAGAATTGAAGTAACTTAGCCCCTTGATGAAATATCTATTAGCGCCTGAGGTTCTATCTGTACTGGGGGAAATGGCTGCTGGTTGCTACTCACCATAGTTTGAACCATGTCATTTTTATCAGGGTTTAAGTCCACAGATTTGCCACAACGCCGCCACTTCTTAATAAAGTAGAGACATGAACAGACACGACGGAGAAGGAATCCACTTTGAAGCCAATTTTAGTTTCATGTGCAGAATATTCTGTTGGCAGGCATTTGTGTGTAAAAAGAGAGACAGCTGCGTGGCATCTGCTGCGTACTATGGAAGTGTGGCTCCAATGCTATGTGTAAGTAAAGTTCCTTTTTCTTTAAAATGTTAATTTGAAGAGAAACGTTAAGTACCAAGTCAAAGCATCTGCCTTTCGACACTTACAGGGCCAATTCTCATCGCTATGACAAACAATCCCCCCCCAAAACAGTGATCTTTAATAGTTGAAAGCCCCATCCTGTTACATCTACCCCACCACACCACAAAGTTATCGATTTCAGTCATTCCTCTGCCCAATTGCAATCATAAACACTACAGGACTAGAGTTTTGCAATGCCAACAAGCCAGCAATTTGTTCTTGGATATTGATTTCCAAGCTGCCAGCACGTTCTTCTAACTGTATCGTGCTGGCTTTGATTCTTGATAGACTGAGGGCCTCTAGTGGCCAACTGTAGACTGCAGGACTGTATGTATTTCAATTGCTAGTTGTTTCACAGTTATTTGGTTATAACATCTGCTGCAAATAATATCCAGAGAAGAAGAGGATAGATTCAAATAGCTTCTGACATTTTAACCTTTTTAAACTTTTATGATAAATAAATGTGTATTTAAGGAGAGACACTGTAGCCTACAGTTTTGGGACGAAATTGGTCTCTTAACATATAAACTTTCACCTGGAAGCATAAAGAACACCTAATCTTTACAATAACATGTTTAATTATCGCACTGATTCAATGTTTCTTCATTGTAATTTCTAGGGCCATTTACTCATAATGCATTTTTGTCACATTGGTGCGACAATATCTCCACATAAGTTGCACCTACACAATTCAAATTTTCCAAACTTGGACTGAACCATATTTTGAAGTTGTTGGTTTGTTTTTTTTGAGGAATTTTTAATAGCTAAATCCTAGGCTGATTTATTGAATTTTAAATAAAAAACAAGATGAAATTTCAATTTTTAGAGATTTTTTCCCCACTGATAAACAGCTTATTTTAAAAATAAAGATATCTAAAATCTCCTCTGAAAACGTCTTTGTAACAAATAAGTGAACAAAATAAAACCATAACTTTAAACCAAGGTCTATCCATTATTCACTGTGAAAGTTTAGGCATAAAAGACAAGGCAAGTTTATTCGTAGAGCACTATTCATACACAAGGCAATTCAAAATGACAATGTGACATGACGAGTGGTATATAAAAATAAATAAAAGCCTGACAACGCCATCCAGTGTAAACTGGAAAAAATGTGCTTTAAGGCACACAGGTTCGACCCATAAGGACAGAGGCAGCATGTTCCTTTTACATAATCCATTTAGTTTATTTCTATGTTTTACTTTTGTCTTTCTTTGGGAAAGACAAAAGGTTATCACAGTTTTCATTATATTCAGTTGTACACTTAAGCTCTCAGTTGGTTCACAGATGTTGTTCACATTTGTTAGTCCATTAGCTTTACAGTTTGTACAAAACAAGATAAAGACAAAACAAGGCAGCAGCGTGGTTAGATCCACCTGAACGTAAATAAAGAGGTTAGCTGAGGAGCAGTTACAAAATAAAGGCTAACCACCAGGCAAGGCCAATCCTACCGTCGCACGCCCACATCTAGCCCTTCTCGGCCGGCTCGGTGCTTCGATAGCCCCCGAGTTCCGTCACAGGAGGGCCCCAGCAGACCCCGAGCCACCATGTACCGAGAACAAGCAATGGACGCCATGGAGTGGTGCGCGTTGAGGCTCTCAACCCCCCGTGACGCTAAAATTAGACCTGCGTTAGCAGCTACACCAATATTAAGAATGAACGAACAAATAGCTACCTGGACCCATGGAACAGCATACACAACCCTGGGCTCAGCCCAACCAGGCCGGAAGACGCCAGTGAGGGAGACAGAGGAAGTGCGTGTGAACGAGGGTGGGCTTTTATACTTATTTGAGTGGTGGCGCCATCTGCTGACCGTTTCAATATTTAAAATACACAAGTTTAATACAATTACTTAAAATACAGTTACTAAAAACTGGTATTGCCACAACAAGAAAACAGATCAAATCAATAAAACATCAACATAAAAATATAGCCGCAAGCGGCGATTATCGGCCCTCGCCGACCGCCCTGCCTAAGGCAAGGGGCGCTTCGCGCCCTTTTATCTCCCTCAATCTAAAATTATGGTATTGCTCCTGCCTTTATGTTTGTTTTTAACTTTTTTCCCAACGGTCTTAGTTTTAGGATTTTTGGAATGCACTAACGCGCACTCCGCACTCAATTTTGACATTATACAGAGAAAAATTAGTATGAATTTGTATCACACTATATCTGCAAACTGAAGCATATTTTTACATTTTACTTAGGGCTGCGGCTGCGCCGCAGAACATCCACAATGGTTATCCAAGTACTTTGGTTCCTCACTTCTCGCTGAATTATGGAGTTTAACATTTTTCCATCAGAATAAAATGGGACGTTCTGGTCATCGCTACGGCAACACCGTGAAAAATATGGCATGGGTGTAATTGACTTTTCTGATCGGAACGACCAAATAGAATTTTGTGCCAAATTATTTGAATTTTTGTAAAACTAAAATTTGTACTCTCCATATAATTCCTATAGGGCGCGCTATCGCGCCCAATTTGAATTTTGCCAAATGAAAGTGTTTAGGACTGTGACTTTAACAACTGATAACAAAATGAGCGAAATCGGACTTCATATGTGCGAATGGGAGCCATTTTTTGTTTGCGAAAAATCTCAAAATACTTCGTACAGTTTGCGTAAAACTTAAGTAATTTGGATAACTTTTAAAGTTCTACTTCTCAAGATTATTTTCCACCCAAAATTAGGTCGTTCCGATAAACGCTCTAGGAGGAGATAGATTTTGTACAAAGTGAAAAATAAAGGCGGATTCCCGCTTCGCGGGCTGTCATCCAAAATGGCCGACACCCAATATGGCGGACGGCGTTGCCGTAATAATATTTTTTGCTCAACTTGTCATGATGCACGTCTGTACCGATTTTCATGATTCTACGACAAACTTCATTTTTGGCCAAGTCCTATCTCGCAATGTTAAAAATAAACGGAGGTGGCGCTATCGCGCCACTATTTTGAAATTCAAAATTTGGAAATAGTCAAAACTTGCGTCGGATCGGGTTTGAATTTTGGGCCAAAATCTGTGACTTTTCGTCGATGTTCACTGGGTGAAAATTGCGAAATTGCAAAAGAAAGAAAGAAAGAAAGAAAGAAAGAAAGAAAGAAAGAAAGAAAGAAAGAAAGAAAGAAAGAAAGAAAGAAAGAAAGAAAGAAAGAATAATATTCCCATACGAAAACAATGTTCCCGCTTACGCGGGTACCATAAACTACAGTGAGGAAAATAAGTATTTGAACACCCTGCTATTTTGCAAGTTCTCCCACTTAGAAATCATGGAGGGGTCTGAAATTGTCATCGTAGGTGCATGTCCACTGTGAGAGACATAATCTAAAAAAAAAAAATCCAGAAATCACAATGTATGATTTTTTAACTATTTATTTGTATGATACAGCTGCAAATAAGTATTTGAACACCTGAGAAAATCAATGTTAATATTTGGTACAGTAGCCTTTGTTTGCAATTACAGAGGTCAAACGTTTCCTGTAGTTTTTCACCAGGTTTGCACACACTGCAGGAGGGATTTTGGCCCACTCCTCCACACAGATCTTCTCTAGATCAGTCAGGTTTCTGGGCTGTCGCTGAGAAACACGGAGTTTGAGCTCCCTCCAAAGATTCTCTATTGGGTTTAGGTCTGGAGACTGGCTAGGCCACGCCAGAACCTTGATATGCTTCTTACAGAGCCACTCCTTGGTTATCCTGGCTGTGTGCTTCGGGTCATTGTCATGTTGGAAGACCCAGCCTCGACCCATCTTCAATGCTCTAACTGAGGGAAGGAGGTTGTTCCCAAAATCTCGCAATACATGGCCCCGGTCATCCTCTCCTTAATACAGTGCAGTCGCCCTGTCCCATGTGCAGAAAAACACCCCCAAAGCATGATGCCACCACCCCATGCTTCACAGTAGGGATGGTGTTCTTGGGATGGTACTCATCATTCTTCTTCCTCCAAACACGTTTAGTGGAATTATGACCAAAACGTTCCATTTTGGTCTCATCTGACCACATGACTTTCTCCCATGACTCCTCTGGATCATCCAAATGGTCATTGGCAAACTTAAGACGGGCCTTGACATGTGCCGGTTTAAGCAGGGGAACCTTCCGTGCCATGCATGATTTCAAACCATGACGTCTTAGTGTATTACCAACAGTAAACTTGAAACGGTGGTCCCAGCTCTTTTCAGGTCATTGACCAGCTCCCCCCGTGTAGTTCTGGGCTGATTTCTCACCTTTCTTAGGATCATTGAGACCCCACGACGTGAGATCTTGCATGGAGCCCCAGTCCGAGGGAGATTGACAGTCATGTTTAGCTTCTTCCATTTTCTAATGATTGCTCCAACAGTGGACCTTTTTTCACCAAGCTGCTTGGCAATTTCCCCGTAGCCCTTTCCAACCTTGTGGAGGTGTACAATTTTGTCTCTAGTGTCTTTGGACAGCTCTTTGGTCTTGGCCATGTTAGTAGTTGGATTCTTACTGATTGTATGGGTTGGACAGGTGTCTCTAAATTTAGGATAATAAATGGAGTGGAGGTGGACATTTTAAAGGCAGACTAACAGGTCTTTGAGGGTCAGAATTCTAGCTGATAGACAGGTGTTCAAATACTTATTTGCAGCTGTATCATACAAATAAATAGTTAAAAAATCATACATTGCGATTTCTGCATTTTTTTTTTTAGATTTTAGATTATGTCTCTCACAGTGGACATGCACCTACGATGACAATTTCAGACCCCTCCATGATTTCTAAGTGGGAGAACTTGCAAAATAGCAGGGTGTTCAAATACTTATTTTCCTCACTGTATATATTTTCGGAAAGTGCTTGCGCATTCCTACCTCACTGAGTCAGTGACCCAGGGCTCTCAGTCGCCCATTGACTTTTATGGGCTCTGTACAATTACAATGTTGATATTTGCATTATATATGTATGTGCACGGGACGTGCACGACAAGAGGAGTGTGTTACAGAGTGTTTGAGAGGAGGGGAGCGCTTCGCGTTCGTTTTGTGCGTTTTGTTCGCACTTTGGGGGAGTGCGCTCCGCTTCACTCCGCGCACCGTCCAATTACAATGTTAGTTTTCTGATACATGTGCACGTGCACGGAACGTGCACGACAAGAGGAGTGTGTTAGAGAGTGTTTGAGAGGAGGCGAGCGCTTTGCGCTCGTTTTGTGCGCTCCGCGCACTTTGGGGGAGTGCGCTCCGCTTCGCTCCGCTTCGCTCCGCGCACTCTATACGATTACAAGAGCCCCTTCGCCAGCCCTGATGGCGCTCGGGCCTAAAAATAATAAACAGTAAAAGGCAAGAGTGCAGATAAAATACTTTCAGTTTTCATGTGCACGGGTAAAAAGAGCTGTTTTCAGCCTGGATTTGAACATTGTCATGAAACTGAAACGCAGCCTCACCGTGTTTATTATTGACTCTGGGAACCACCAGGAGACCCCTCCTGAAGTTCTCAGGGCCCGAGATGATTCATACGGCTCTAACATGTCAGAGATGGACTTTGGTGCTAAACCATGAAAAGACTTGTACACAAGCAGAGCTGTTTTAAATTCTATTCTCTGAGTGACAGGAAGCCAGTGCAGAGACCGGAGCACTGGACTAATATGGTCGTATTTCCTGGTTCTTGTCAGGACTCGAGCAGCAGCGTTCTGGATGTTCTGCAGCTGTCTAACAGCTCGTTTAGAAAGGCCAGTGAGCAGCCGTTACAGTAGTCTAACCTGCTGGAGACAAATGCATGGATGAGTCTCTCTAAGTCTGGTTTTGACACTATTCCTCTGATCTTAGCAATGTTTTTCAGATGGTAAAAAGCTGATGATGTTATTGCTTTGATGTGGCTATTTAAGTTCAGGTCTGAGTCCATGATTACTCCTAGTTTCTAACCTGATTTTTTGGTTTTAGAGCGAGAGACTCAAGGTGACTGATAACACTTTGTCTTTGTGTCTGTGGGCCAAAGACAATGATCTCAGTTTTGTCTGAGTTTAGTTGGAGAAAGTTGTTTTGCATCCACAAACCGATCAGTTGGATGCAGTGTATCGACAGGCCCATGTTCCCCTGCCGTCAGTGACACATACATTTAGATCTGAGTGTCATCTGCGTAGTTGTGGTAAGACACATTATTGCTGTTTATTAGCTGACCCACTGGAAGCATGTACAAGTTGAATAAGAGGGCTCTCAAGATTGACCCCTGGAGGACTCCACAGGTCATGGCAATTTTGTCTTGAGGCATAAAAGGCCTTATTTTTTACATGAAAACATAAAATGACAAAAAAGCTTGCAATGCATTTTTGTCTCATATCTATGCCAGTAATCTACAGCAAAAGTTTCAAATTAATATCTCTAAATTTAAAAAGTTTCCTTATTCACCTGCAGAGTCTTGCCTTTATTTCCCACTAAAAGTGAAGGCTACAGCCCACCCACACCTTACAGATAGTCTATACTAACACTGTGCAAGTCACGCGCTTCACTAAATTAATTTAAACTGATCTAATTCACTGCTCGAAACTGCAAGGCTTCCAGACACACACTGTTTGTCTGGCTTCCTCAAAGCTCGGCAAACTCCTTTTTACAAAGACCATCTCCATAATTTGAATTTTAATCGACTTCCTCCCTTTGGGTTATTTCTCCAGAGGAAAACCCCTAATGGGACGGGGGCAGTTCTGTGGATTAAAGGGACTGTAATCACAGGGAGAGCCACGATAGCAGATGCAACTTTTTGTATGTCTCGTAATGTTGTGGAAATGCTAATATTGTCCGGGTTTGTCGCAGGGAGCCAAATCTCGATTCTTTTCCCATGCCGAATGCTAAAACTGTTGACGCCATATGGTACAGTATTGACATGCACCAATCAGCATTGTTAAATATTTGTAATTCATATTCACACGACCCAAAGACATTGATTTTCAAGCGAAGTGTGTTATTTGAGGATCACATTAGCCAAAACCAGAACACCCCTGGGGCAGAGCCTGTGTAAACCTGGAACAAATGAATGAGTTTGGAGAAAACCAAGGGAACACGGGACAAAGGCCTCAAAACTGGGAGTGTCCCGGGTAAATTGGGACTGTCCCGGGTAAATTGAATTGAATTGAATTGAATTAAACTTTATTGTCCCTCATGGGGAAATTTGTTCTGGGCACATAATAGTCCAGATGCAGCTGACAACATGTAGACAGAGACAGACAAAAACAGCCTAGGAGGGGAGTGGAGGAGGCAAGGACCAGATTTTCTGTTTGTTTAGGAGGGACAGCTTGATTAATAAGATGGATCAGACAGGATTTTAGAGGCTTGATTGACAACAACATCCTCATACAAAGACTGAAGAGGCAGAGAGTCTGGTTTTCCCGCTAACTTCAGTGCTGTTGTTACCATTCTGTGTAGCTTGGTCTTACTCTGAACTGTCAGGGAGCCGTACCATACAATGCTCTCAAAAACTGCATAGTAAAATATAGCCCTGATCTTTGCGTGCACTCCAAACAAACACAGCCTTCTGAGGAAATGCAGTCTAGGGCCAATCTACTGCATAAGGGGTCTACATGTTCACTCCAGTTGTAGACACAAATTGGGACTGCTCCGGGTAAACTGGGAAGTCTGGTCACCAGTGTTGGAGGTAACGTATTATAAATGATGGCCTGGTGTATGAAACTGTTCTTCAGTCGACTGGAGCTGGCCCGTGGAAAAGTAACACGTTACAAAAATATATGACTTTTTTCAGTAACTAGGGAACATAACATATTGCTTAAACAAAATATGGGAATATAATAGTCATTACAATTTAAGTAACTCGGGTTACAATTGCATTTAATATATTCATGTACACTGGTGTATAAGATCTGCAACTGTGTGTAGCTAATGTCGTCAAAACAAAACACAAGAGGATGGGGAGAGCGAAGGACAGGAAATTAGTGACTGCACTTTCGCTCCATGGCATTATTACTATTTTCAGTTTATATTATATTTTCATAAGTAACTCAAAGTAGTCGAGCGCTCGCACACATCTTTAGCATTGAGAGAGAGGGTCCTTGCTGTTTTTCACATATTCATGTTCTTATTTTTTTGAGGGAGTGCAAACAGGAGAGAGTTGCAGTAATCCAGACGCGAGGTGACGAGGCTCTGCAGAAGCTTAAAGTTAATCATTATACGGCCCTTCACAATGCAAGTAGAACGCTCCATTGACTTGAATGGGATTTTCCAACGTTCTACCGGTCATTATTTTCTGCTAGAAGACCTCTGAAAAAATAATGACCGCTGCCAATGGCAACGGAGTTTGTGCTTGTAATACAGGTCTTTCATATCACTCTGCAATTAGTAGTAGCGGACACTATCTCTGTCCACATCCCTGCGAGAGAAATTGGGGGAATCGCTTGCGAAGTTAATGGGAGTCCGACTTTCAATTTACCCAGAGATTCACCACCATTCCTCCTCTCCAACTGCACCTTTAACAAAGTAGCTAGGCTAGCAATAAGTAGCCAAGCAACGCGCAAACTTTTTGGAACTATTTGCCGCGGAAATCATTACATAAACCTTTCGGCCTTCATAAAAGTGTATGAAGTTTATTTTGTGTGTCTTCAGTTGGCAAATAGCCGTATAATAAGTGGGATAGTGTATAGAACGCTGGTCATTATCGGGAAAATAAGTACCTTCAGGGCGAAATAGGTACTTATTTTCCCGATAATGATCATTCTATACATTATCCCTTACATAGTATTGTATTCCACCAGCCAGTATTCCACCAGTTAGTGTTCATTTTAGCCTGCAAGTTAATATTTTCTTGCACTAAAACTGCAGTCATTTCAAGCTGCACCCAAACCGTCACGACTGTATCCGTTACTTCACACAGGCACAGTCGGCGTCTTCCCATCTTCTCATCTTTCCATCGTGCAGCTTAGCTATTCGAAAACATGAATCTGAACTTCATTTCCCTCCCACTATACGCCCCCAGCTGGACACCGTACCTCGCACACACTGGCAGACGCAGGAGCTTTGAACACCCCCCACCTCCGCAGACAAGTCTCCACTCTCAGCGTGCGACCCAAAATGCATCTGTGTGGAAGTGTGTGAAGAGGCGACAGCAGGGCTTTTCAGATGTGGGGGAAAATGAGCGAAGGGTCTCGGGAAATTAACACATTTAATAGAAAAGTAAATAGTCGATAATTATAAACTTTTTAAACATATGTTCAGGGCCAGTTATTCAGACCAAAACAGTTCAATAGTCGGGTAAAGTAAGCACATAGTATACAATGGAAAAATCTAACTGGTTATTTATCCAATATCTGGACATGTTGCAGTGCTTCTGATGGAATAGCAACTTGTTAGGACTTCAGAACAAGCTGTCCCTTTGGAAATACTGTCATAGGTTCAACTGCAGCCCACATGCTATGTTGTGTTTGTGCGCAGGACAACTGTTGTACGATGCAGAAGCCTAATAGCAGAATAGAAGCCTCTTATATTCCAAAACATGACCACATCTCGCATCTCTGGTGTTCTCCACCCAGGTCACATTACAAGAAGTGTCCTGATGATTGGGCTTTTGCTCTGGGATTTTCCTTTCACACGAGCAGTCCAAAACTGAAGGTTAAGCAGACACGCACATCACAGAGACCTGAAAAGCGTGCAGGATCCAAAAAACTAGTTTGAAAAAAGACAAAAGATCTGCACAGCTTAAATGCTCCCAGTCAATTTGTCACGAAAGTGACGTTTCGGGCCACAAATCAGCCCTTCATCAGACTTAAGGCAGGAAGAGAAAACACCTGTATTTGTAATGCCTCTAATGAGGTCACATGACCGAAACACAATTTGTAACATACATTTTTATAAACCAAAAAGGTACCTTTACAAAATTGTGCACAAACAATATATACACAAGATATATGAAGCATTAGAAAAAGAGCCTCATATGGCAGTTTTTAGTAAGGTGTTCCAACTCCTACTAAAAGGCGGTGGCAAAAAGGCTAGAGATATATACAAATATATACAATTAAAAAGCGAACCACAGTACATTGTACACAATTATGTACATTTGAATATTAAAAGAAAAATATTTAGAAAAATATTTTTGTGTTGAAACCGATCCGAACGCAGAGAGGAATGACACAATTCAATCAGCAATATTGCAGTGATGTTTTATTACAAGGGCACTGTAGTAGTGGTGTGTGTATTGATGCAATCACAAAAACAGCCTTAGGTCAAACTCTTCGTTCAGTCCCTTAGGACTCAAAGTGTCCAATGTGTAGATCCAAAAGCTTCTCTTTTTAATAGCAAAGAGTCAATGTCCCCACCCCTTCTGGGAAGTTTGACTTGCTCGATACCCTGATACCTCAATGCACTTACGTTGTGTTGAGCCTGATTGAAATGTATGGCCACTGGACCTTTAGTGTCATGGGTCCTTATGTTAGATCTGTGTTCTGAGATCCGATTTTTCAGTGGTCTGGTTGTTTTGCCGATGTACGCTAAGCCACATGGGCATTTTAACATGTAATGACGTTGTTTGTATTGCAACTGATGACACCTTTAATGTTGAAGAGTACGCCAGTCCTCGGATGACTGAATGTTCTTGTTTTTGGGTGAAGTTGCATTGCGTGCAATGTCCACATCTGTAGTTAATTCTGGGTTCCATTTGTTTGGTGCTCTTTTGTTCGAGTCAAACCTGTTACGTGCCTTCACAATCCACTCTTTTTTATATTCTCTTTATTCGAACCGCTTCACCAAATCATCTGCTTGAGTTTGGTAGTCACTACCCAGAATTAACTGTATCATTCAATACTCACCAATGGGCAAAGAATTTGAACGAATCATTAACAAACACTGGCATATCACACGGTCAGACCCCAACTTAAAGGAGCTCTCCCTTCTACGAGTTGTTTACAGGAGACCTCCCAACCTGAGCACATTACTAGTACGAGCCGATTTGCCCTCTCTAATGCAACCCAGTTTTTTACAAAATGTGTCTGGCAACTACAGATGTGGACATTGCACGCAATGCAACTTCACCCAAAAACAAGAACATTCAGTCATCCAAGGACTGGCGTACTCTTCAACATTAAAGGTGTCATCAGTTGCAATACAAACAACGTCATTTACATGTTAAAGGATCTGTATCATGCTATTTTAGCCATTCCAAAGTAAAGTATAGGCATATATATGATATATTGTACCTCTATCAGTATGGAGTACTAATTTTGAGAGAAATATAAGTATTTTTGGGGGGTATTTTCCCTACCCGGAAGACAAGACGCTTCGATTCAGTTAACTCCGCCCCTCTCTCCACTCATTCCACATTTACAGTATTATAAATATAAATATTGCTGCAAAAGTGAAGTTACTTCACATAATGCAGTTATAAGGAGTTGACATGTGCAAAGCGGTTTCATAAATGGCTAACACACACGCTAACACGCGTTTTTGATTGACTCACCGCTCAGCATGGCCTCCCCATTGTCAGGTGTTTACGTTATGGTCCTCGTGTTGGTTATAAAAGTTATTCCACTTTGATTCTGGCCAAGGTTCACCAAGCATCCATCAGGTTGGTTGATATAGTAGCTAGCTTAATCCCGGAAAGAAATTCCAACTTCTGGCGAGTGCACTCTTCTTTAGGAAGGTTGAATAGTCCTGTTCCTTTCGTAGCCAAACGCGCATCCGTGGCATTATCGGTAAGAAAAAAGAACAGGCGTGTCCAGAGTAGGTTAGAAAGAGCTCAGTCTTCAAAAACAACACTTCTGCTGGGATCCATGGCTCCTCCAGCCGTGGGTGCGCTTGATTAGCGTCGTGGGACAGCACAGACGCTCGGAGAGTTGCTTTTTTTTTTTTTTTTTTTTTTTTTTTTTTTTCACAAAAAAAAAAAAAAAAAAAAAAAAGCTGTTTTATAATACAAATCAGGCCGTAAGGCATTACATTACAGACGTAGAGCACTTCCGTTCCGCTGTGACGACACAACTGAACAGCTCAGTCGTTTACCAGGAGAGGGGGGAGCAGCTGCTCAGAGAGCAGGATTCAGGAGGATTACTTAGAACTGCGTGAATGAAGCCAAAAACCGCTCTGGGGGTGTTTTTGATAAGGAAATAGCATAACAACATGGCTAAAAGCTCAAAAAGTCGATTTGCATGATATAGGACCTTTAAAATGCCCATGTGGCTTAGCGTACATCGGCAAAACAACCAGACCACTGAAAAATCGGATCTCAGAACACAGATCTAACATAAGGACCCATGACACTAAAGGTCCAGTGGCCATACATTTCAATCAGGCTCAACACAACGTAAGTGCACTGAGGTATCAGGGTATCGAGCAAGTCAAACTTCCCAGAAGGGGTGGGGACATTGACTCTTTGCTATTAAAAAGAGAAGCTTTTTGGATCTACACATTGGACACTTTGAGTCCTAAGGGACTGAACGAAGAGTTTGACCTAAGGCTGTTTTTGTGATTGCATCAATACACACACCACTACTACAGTGCCCTTGTACTAAAACATCACTGCAATATTGCTGATTGAATTGTGTCATTCCTCTCTGCGTTCGGATCGGTTTCAACACACAAATATTTTTCTCAAATATTTTTCTTTTAATATTCAAATGTACATAATTGTGTACAATGTACTGTGGTTCGCTTTTTAATTGTATATATTTGTATATATCTCTAGCCTTTTTGCCACCGCCTTTTAGTAGGAGTTGGAACACCTTACTAAAAACTGCCATATGAGGCTCTTTTTCTAATGCTTCATATATCTTGTGTATATATTGTTTGTGCACAATTTTGTAAAGGTACCTTTTTGGTTTATAAAAATGTATGTTACAAATTGTGTTTCGGTCATGTGACCTCATTAGAGGCATTACAAATACAGGTGTTTTCTCTTCCTGTCTTAAGTCTGATGAAGGGCTGATTTGTGGCCCGAAACGTCACTTTCGTGGTGTGCCAAACATTTAAGCTGTGCGGATCTTTCAGTCCAAAACTGAAGACACACTTAGGCTGACACTTGTGCATAACCTCTTATATTTGATTCAACTTTTTATGCATGTTTAAAGTTCCTTCTGTGAGTACCTTCTGGCTGTTCTTAAGGCACAATAGCTGTATACACCTTTGATTGATTGAGCTGCATAGGCCATAGGTCCCTCTATTCACCCATCAATTCATTTCATTTCAATTCATCAACATATTCCTTTCAAAACAGTTACGACCATGGAATTAGTTTTTTCAATGTTACCCTGTTTTAACCTGTTACGTCAAATGTATGTATTTGACCCATCCTGAATGCCGCAGGGGCAACCTGTAAGAGCGGTAGGCAGCCGGCTGGTGACCCATCTCCAGATGTGCAGCCAGGCTAATCCAACAGGATGGATTAACCTATTGTACATGTCTTTGTGTGTAGGGAAACCGCAGTACCCAGAAGAAACCTAGACACGGGGAGAACATGTCACACATTGCACACATTAGTGGGTATGTTGTATTTTATTATAAATGTCTTTATTCTGTAATATGTACATTAATATACTAAGTGAACATGGATGAGTGTTTGTGAAGCTGAATGAATCTGTAAGTCTAATGAGATTATTGTATATAGGACATTTGATAATGTATTGATAATGATGTACTTACTGTAGATGTACATTTTATTCTGCAATGTTTTGTGACCCCTGTGTGACTTTAGCCCGTGGGACTACAGATGGAAATTAGCCTTTGGCTACAATCCGGCATGTTTACATGCATGTATACCATGTTTGTTCATTAACATGCACTGTCCCAATCAAATACATAAACAAATAAAAAATAAAATAACATGCAAACTTCTCAAAGACAGGCCCCTCCTGGGGATCGAACCTGGGACCTTTGCTTTGAAGCACGAGCACTAACAGCTGTGCCACCTTTGTACTAACACATGTTCATTACTTGTATTATTACAAATATCTTCTGGGACAGTTTTTGTTAATGGGCTTGATTTTTTTTAAATGAAATATCTTGTCTTTGACTTATAGCGATATAAAATAAGAAATAAAAAACGTTTACAGTAAATAATCTAATAATTCTTTTACACAAATGTGAACTTTGTAACACAAACCCTGCTTTGATTGAATTTCTAAAATAATTTAAATATCTCAAGGATTCTTTAAAACTATATAACTCCAAGAAGACAATGGCTTTATAATACCAAGTTGGATCTGTCTTTTAACTCCAAGAGGCAATGATGTTGTTGGCTTTAATAATTGTAACAAAATCTTGTATTTATAATTGTCTTTGTATGTGTGGCTGTAAGACTTGTAAGTACCTTCATTTGTTGGTTAATAAACCAACCCAAAAAGGTTGTGCATTAGACATTGCTACAGCCATACTCTTGCTCAGGACTTCCTTATGTCTATCTTTAATTCGATACTCTTTTTTTCATAGAATGTCTCTCGTGTTTTCTGGTAAGTTCCGTTGTGACAGTACATCCCATAGTACAGCCTGTCCCTTTGCTGACCAATGCTGCTGACTGTGTTCCTCCGAGTCTGAGGCGCTTCCTGTTTATCTCCAGCGCGGGGGCGGGGCTTCGACGCCCCCCTCCTCCCCCTCCTCCGGTGCTAGTGCTACACTTTATCAGTTTAGCTTTGTCCCGTGATCTTCACCCACTGTGTGAAACATTGGAGACCGTAATGGATACTTTGTCACTTTGACGGCCATAATTCTGTCACCGGGGATTCATAACTAACGTAAGTGAACTTTTTACTGCCGTAGTTTCCTGCTACAAGGCCCCGAGGCTACGCATTTCGTGTGGAGTTTATTTTCCCTGAAGCTACTATTTTGGGCTAGTTAGTCAAAAATGCACACTTTAACTGTACTTTTCTATAATATTTGCATAATCGAAGCTCCATTCTTAGTTGAATTCTCCTGGAGCTCGTGAGACCTGTTGAACGCATCTTGTAATATGCAGAAAGTGACTATAAAGTTACGTAAGTCGCCTAACTGTGCGAGTTCAATGCACTTTTTTAAGATCAACCATATTCAGAGGGCGTTTGACACAAATCAAACAATGAAACATGCAAATAGTTAAATTATGCCGATCTGTCATGAACACTATGCAAATGAGTCGAACTGTGTCGTAATACTGTTGTTTTATTTCTTTAGACTCCTGCTGGATCCTTGACCATGGTTCAGGAATATCAGTCCCCCGTGAGGGTGTACAAGTACCCCTTTGAGTTGATCATGGCGGTAAGTTAATTTTTTATCCAGGTTTACGCGATTTTATAGCACATTTTTATTAAGAAAGTGCAGCAATGAAAACAAGAGCAATACGAGCAATAAAAACAAATTATTACCTATTTGGCAATTAACACACCATAAAAACTGCCGTTGTTTCAGCAGTGCAGGATCATTTGCAAACGACACAAAAGCTTATGCTTGTGTTTTTCATATTGGTTAAGAGGTTAATATTCCAGTCTTTTTTCCAAATGTTACTGTTCCTATATAGACAAAACAAAACGGTAAAAGCAATAATGAATGAAATATTGAATAAGAGACCACACTTGGGAATGAATGCGGGTTGTTCTTTCATCTAATTTGGTTGGTGCTGTTCCTTTATTAAAAAAGTTTGCATGGGAAAGAAATGATCATCTGTGTTTGTTGTACTTTGCAGAGGAGGAGGGATACAAATGAACTCTAGTGCGGTTCAGCTGCTGACATAACACTGTGATAAGCAGCATGCGCACTGTACTGTATGATACATTTCGCTGTTTACTTTGTCCAAACTCAATACTGCCTATAATTTTCTCAACCATTTGGTGTCACTTGAATGGCTTCTTGGTCAGCAAACTTGTGACCATTACGAGGCAATTATGTTCACAGGGACATGATTTTACCATGAGTAGGTCTGTGTGCGTGAGTGTGAGGGAGGAGCAATTTTAGTAGTTTAAATATGGGGTGTCTTGTTGTACTGTTGGTATACGTGTGTACTGTATGTCACGTACATGTTTTGTAGTACTCATTTATGTTCTGTGTTGGTTGGTGGTATGTTTTTACCCCATGGGACTGCGGTTGGAAATGAGCTCTGAGCGAAATCCGGAATATTTACAGCACTAGTTGTCTGTTCATTAATGTGCATTGTCCCATTGAAATGAATTATGAAATTAGATTAAATGAAAAAGTAACAACTAATCATTATCAACAACAAACCTTCCACCTTTTTGAGTATAAATGTTAAATTCTTATTTAACCTCTGTTACACATTAAGCCACCTATTTATGCAATGTCATCGGTGCAAGTTTAAGGAACTGCATCAAGGTCAAAACGTTTCTCCACATTTCCGGAACAACTGCTAAATATCTTATGTAACGGTCACGTTCTAGAATTCAAATTGTAAAGCTTTTTGAGAGTCAGGGAAAAGCATTACATAAGACTGTTTCTTTATCTAGAACATTGAGTTAAAGGTACTATATGCCAGATTTCTTTATGTTAGTAGAACGCTGGAATTCATTTTGTCCCGCTTCAGTATATTGTAAAGTACTTGTATCAATTATATAAACTCATCCCTGTGAATTTGGAAGCTAACAAACAATTCAATTTCCTTCTTTCATTGTTTGTAAACATAAATAAATCCGATCCCACCTGAACCGAGCACATTTTCTCCAGTTCGTTTACCCAAATCCAAAAGCTTCTTGCAAAAAGCAAAATGGAGATGAAAATGCAACAGCAAAGTGGCAAAAAAGTGCCGGAGAAGTAACAATAATCCCCAAAAAAAGCAACAAAAACACTACTAAAGAGTGATGAAAAAGCCACAAAAGAGTGACAAAATGAGATTTAAAAAAAAAAACCTCATGAAAACACGACAAAAAAACATCGAAAAAGCAACGAAAAGCAACAAAAACATGACAAAAAACTACGAAAACATGACCAATAAAAACGATTAAAAAGAGACGAAACATAAAAACTGCGGTGACAACGTGAGAAAAAAGTTAATCAGTTAAGCAGATCTTCGCTTTCAAATGAGGTGTTACTCTGGCCTTTAATCTGTAAGCTCCAGTCGAGAAGCTTTAGATTCTCGACTTGGGGGGGGGGGGGGGTATTTGAGGATAAATAAAGCGTTTGTGACTAGATCTGAAAATCCAGTTTGAGTTCATGGTGCACATTTTAACCTCTTAACTCCCACCTTAAACCGAGCACATTTTCTCCCGTTCCGCTTTACCCAAATCTGAATGTTTCTTGACTGGATCTTACAGGATCAAGGCTCAGAGTTGTGCCTCATTTGAAAGCTAAGACCAACAAAACAGATAGTTTTTACTTTTTTCCATCGCTTTTTTGTCGTTTTTTGCGTCGCTTTTTTAAATGTGTTTTGTGTTGCGCTTTCATCCTCGTTTTTGTCTCTCTTTTTTTTACATTAATTTTTTTTCGCTATTTTGACGCTTTTTTCAAGAAGCTCTTAGATAAGGGTAATGCCAAACTGCAGAAAATGTGCTCGTTTCAGGTGTGGGGGGCGGTTGAGGGATTTTAAACACAGGGAACATGGAAATTTGGACTGAAACGAATTCCGTTTTGCGCGCATTTCAGATAATGTTTGTAGAAGTCTAAACTGTAATGTGTGCAGGTTTTCTAGTGCTCAATATTCAAGTGTCTTAACCCTCTATGACTCGCGGATTGTAAGTCCTTTCAACTGACGACAATCAGGCCTATGTTCCCGCACATTGCTGCACATGTTGAACTTTGCACCAGTTTTTGTTTCATATGTATAGGCACAGCAATTACCGAGATATTCGCCGTATAATATGTCTAAATATCTGCTGTATGACACTCGAAAGGCCAAATTCTTACCATAGAAAGCTTAGCCGTACTTCATATCAGTTTTGCACTATGGAAAACTTTCCAAGGGAAGTTTTCCATCTTTAGTTCTGAGAAACGGCGCGCTCAAAGAGAACGTCTCTCAAGCCCAATACAAAGGGAAAAGAGAAAATCCAATCCGCGCTTCTATCTCCCTCTCCTGCCTGCGGACGCTGCTGCTGAAAACAATTACTGCAGTTAATGGTCCTAATCAGCAGCCAGGATATTAGCCCTGCATGTCTAACTAGTGGCTTCTTTGTCACTCTGCCACTCATCTCGGCCCCAAAGTCGTTAGTGTTCGGCTGGAGGATAATCTGTTTTTCGAAGTGTGTGTTTAGTCGCCCAGTGACTAATCACCAAGAACATTGCATTGTTTGTTGTTGTGACAGGACTGCTCTATCGGAAAACCTTTTAATGCGGAGTGTGGCCGTGAGAACAGCCAATATGGAATGAACACAACTCGCGCGGAGTAGGAGCAAAACAAATTAAAAAGAAGGCTTGATTATGTATACGCCTAATCTTCACAATGACATGTTTAATTGTGGCGCTGATTCAATGTTTCCCATAGACTTGTAATTTCATGGGCCATTTTCTCAACACATTTTTCTCACATTAGCACCTACAGGCTTCACATTTTCAAGCCTTGGACTGAAGAATATTTTGAAGGTCTTCAATGAAGGTTCTTGAGTCATCTTCTGTACTCTGTAGTTGAAGTGTAGAACGCTTCACCTCTCAGGGGGAGACGGCGGGCTGAGCTTAAACTTTAATGTCGCTGACGAAGCCTTTTGGATGAGTGGCGAAACGTTCTTCACTTCAACTACAGAGTACAGAAGATGACTCAAGAACCTTCAATGAAGATGGACAACTCCTGTACGACTGAGAGCCTACACGGACATATTTTCGAAAGATTTTTTTGTTTAATTCCTAGCCTGATTTATTGATGAAATGTACATTTTTACAGATTTTTCCCACTAATAAACCGCTTATTTTAGAACTAAACAAGCTATCAAAATTCCCCTCTGAAAAGTCTTTCACTTTTCTATTTCAGAAACATAAAATCATACATTTACACCGTGCTTGATCCATTATTCCTATTTCGTTGCCAAAATTATTGGACATTTTGGGCATTTTTAGGCATAAAAGGCCTTTTTAAATTTGAAAACCTAAAATGAATTTCAATACATTTTTTGCTCCTCATTTATGGCAGTAATCTACAGCAAAAGTTTCAAATTGATATCTTTACATTAAAAACCTTCCCTATTCATCTGTCGTCTCGCCTTAAAGGGGGGGTATTATGCTTTTTTCAATCACATAGCACCAGTCTATAGCATACTACAATGATGATGTAACCTTCTGTTGGTCTGTATATGCAGTAAATTAAAATAACTGCCTTGAATAAAATTGCTCTCTCAAAATGGCTGTACTGAACGTCTTGAAATAGGCCTCTGTCTCTTTAAGAAGCTTTCCGACACGCCCCCTTCAGCACACTGCTGTGGCATTTAAACAACACTACTGTGCGGGGAGGGGGCTCTGCTGAGCTGAGGAGCAGTGGTTGGTGGCTTGGCTGGTGACAAAAGGTCCAGAGGCGTCTCCAGGAGGTGGGGGCGTTCCTAGGAGGACTGAGGCATAGCTACACCTAAAATGGATGCCGTCTAAGTTTTTACTGATTACTCAAAAATATGTGAATGAGCCAAGGCAACACTCCAGGCATGTGTTTAATGAGGGAATGACATAATAACATGATATAAAGCTTGAAAAGTCGATTTTACATAATACCCACCCTTTAAAGGAACAGGCCACCGTTTTTCCATACTGAGATATGTTCTTACCTGAGTTTAGACGAGTTGATGCGTACCTGTCTGGTCTTTGTGCGTGCCCATGGAAGAGCTCGGTCGCTTCTAACTTCATCCCGTTTGGAGCTATAGGAATATGCTATAGCTCCAGGATGTTGTTAGCCAAATGCTAACAAGATCTTTGGTCGTTTTGAGGGCACGCACAAAGACCAGACGGGTACGCATCAACTCGTCTAAGCTCAGGTAAGAACATATCTCGGTATGTAAAAATGGTGGCCTGTCCCTTTTAAAACAATGTCATATTTTTATGAGGAGAATTCATAGCTTGCACTCGCCTTTTAAAGCCGTTTAAACTTGATCATCTTGCCCATTCTGTTGCTATTTTATCGAATATCCCTAAAAAGGCCAAATACTCAAACCCATAATCCCTTCACAGAGTGTTGAGCCATGTTTGACAGTCCGTCTCTCCAGACTGTTGTAATATGAAGCGTCCCGTGCTGTCAATGCTTTTTCCTGTTAAGCTCCTGCAGTTGTTGATTGCCACGGTGATGTTTGATGGCGGCTTGTCTCGCCTCCTGCCATCTGTTTCTACAGCAGCCGCAAACTCTATTTTCACTGCTCCCACGCTTCAGGGATAGTGGATGCGACACTATAAAGTCCTGTATTTTTTTGCATATCCCGGTGAGCCGTGGCAACAGAACGTTCGGTATTGGCAGGTGGCATCTGTGAATTTGTCCTGCGCAAACACAGTCATGTGATGCTGGCAGTAAAAACACATAATGATTTGATGAAGCACAATTATGTAATCACTGGTGAGATGGGAGCTGCCTCACACCTGGTGTTTATGTTTCTTAGGTCATGGACCTTTTGTTAAGTTTGTTTCATTGATGTTCTCGCATTAGTGTAAAATGGTGTCATTTATCAACTTTTAATGTCTTAAACCAACATTTGCCCCCTTTTTTAACCAGATAATGGCAAAATAGTAATTTTGACAAAATTTTGACTGCAAAAAGTAATCTTGACTCTAATTTCAAGAAATCTTTCCATGGGGCAAGATATTTACACTTAAATTAGTAAATTAGGATAAAACAACAGTTTTGAGTTTTCTTTATCTTAATTTAAATGTAAATATCTTGCCCATTGACAGATTCCTTGAAATTGGAGTCTCAAGTCAAAGACAAAAGTACTTATTTCAAGAAAAGTTTACTTATTTTTACTTTTTGCAGTGTACCCTCATGGTTATCCTTTGGAGTCAAAATTGGACAAGAAAGTTATACTTTTTGTCACAGTCTGATACAGAATTAATACATAAATGTTGATAAGTAGAGTTAATAATTGACAATACCAACACATTTCCTGGATTTGGTTCAAAATCATAATATAATGGAAGACCCATTCATCGGATTTAACCCTCCTACTTCCCGGCCTTGTCCTCTTGCCGGCTGTGCTGCAACCCACCTCCGCCCCCTGACCGCCTCTGCCTGTCAGAGATTCTCTCGTCGCTCATCTTTCTCCAACCTTCCCTACCACTACCAGTGTTCAGGCACTTGGGGACGACATCCCTAACACTCATCTAACCTACTCATGCATATTAACATCCATTCATAACATCTATGTCTGAGCGCCAACACTTGTACCTCATGCATGCCAATTAAGCGTTCTACTTGCCTGGCACTATTCTCGATTCTCCTTATATTTTGTGTGAAATTGAATGCTAGTATGCACATTTCATATAATGGCAAATGGATATAAATTAAATGTATATCCGAAGACCATATTAAATCTGTTTGTAGTTTGTTTGTTTTTTGTATTAAATAGTTTTGGAGTGGACACTAAAGATAATTTTTAACTTGTTTTTGTAATGTTTATGCTTGTAGGCGTATGTCCGGAGGTTCCCCAAATGTCCCCTGATCCCAGTGTTGGTTGACTGTCAAGTTCTGAGTGAGAGCCAAAACGAGGACGGGTCTGTGCTGGTCACCGAGAGACGCTGCACTATCGACATCGAAATCCCTAGACTCCTGAAAAGGGTAAGGAAAAAGCTAACTATCTCCAAAGTTAGAAACTGGAGAAGGAGGCACCTCAGCACTTTGAATAGTCTCTGCAGAAAACACAAAGGTTCCTCAAAACATGTCTGAGAGAAGGAAACAACATTGTAAAATCTCTAAAATGGGTTTTTTGTTTTTTTTCTTCATAATATCATCGCTTTAAACTTAATAGGTCACAACACATGTGAATTGTAAATCTCTGTTAAGGCGCGACACGGCAGGTTGAAGCATACATTTTTCAGTGTGCCAAGTGAGTGGTTAATGTTGAGATCTTTAGCTAGTTTTCTCCCATAACATCTTAGTTTTAGTTAAAGGTCCAAAGTCACCTTTTACGATGTTTTATTTTATGACGTTTTGTCTGCTTGCGAGCGGGCGAAATAACTACAACAGCGCGGTGCACCCTCGTCTTTCCCACACGTTTGGTGTCCTATTTGGTAGGTAGAACGACCGAGATGACGCTGTAATCCATAAATCCCTCTTGGAGACAGCTGCGGCAACAAAAAAGGCAGCAAAATACACACGTAGACGTTACAAAACTTCATCAAAATGAGGTTTACTTCACACTCTTGCAACAATATCTCCACTTTAGTAGCTCCTACAGATTCCAAACTTTCCAATCTTGTACTTAAAGCAGTACTAAGTAAGTCTTGCCCCTAGAGGCCATAAGCGCAACTGCAGGTGTCGTAGCAAGTTATGATTTTTTTAACTTATTAAATGTCTGGGAGAGTAAGTACTACGCTGACAGAAAAGGTGAAGGGAGAGAGGGGTGTTGTACATCCAGTTATACAATGGGAATATTTTTTTCACTCAAACTTGGCTGTAAATACTGTTTAAAGTGGCGCTAGCCCGCAGTTAGCTTTGCCCGTTAGCCTGTTAGCTTCTTCTTCGTGATTACATTAGTGTGTATTGCTTGCTCCGCCCCGGTTGCAAGCATGGTTTTCTGGCCAGAGACACCAGGGGGAGATGAAAGACCCCCCAATCATCCCATTAAAACTTGTATTACCCCCAGAGGGACTACGGAAAGGATTTATTAAGGTAAACACGTTACTTAGTACTGCTTTAACACTCTTTTGAAGTTTGACATTGTTGTTCAGAGGGATTTTTTAAATATTTAATTACTAGCTTGATTTATTGAGCTTTGAACTGCAAATAATGAAACAAAATTTATTTTTGAATGAATACATTTAAACCTAGTTTAATCCATTATTTAGATTTTGTTGCTGAAAATATCTGCAATTTGTATGCATAAAACGCACCATTTTTTTTAAATATGAAAACATAAAATTACTTGCTTTAAATGGAGTCATGTCTTTGTAATCTCTTGAGATATGGATGTTACTTTAGCTGATACTTTGATAATAATTGCGTATCCCTTAAATGAAACGGTCTTCTTGTCCTGACTGCGTTTCGTTGAAAGTTCACAGTTGTCTTCCAGATTGCCGGATTGGACTATCTTTACTTCGCTCAGAAGAACACTCTCAACCGTAGAGAGAGGACGCTGGACATCGAGGTCCACAATGAGACTTTCTCCAGCAGAGTCATCGTCCGGGAGCACTGCAGGTACACGGTGAGTCACTAAATCACACACGCTTTCAGAGTCATTTCATCATTCAGTCGTTTCTTCTCTCAAGTTTGTTGTTAAAAAGAGAAATACCCTTAATATACTGAATGATTACGATTAATGGTGAGAATTGTCTTTGTTGTTGTTGTTGCGATCACAGGTTCATCCTGACAATGACAACTGGACGTGCTACGAACAAAAAGCCACCATGGATATCAAGTCTTTCTTTGGCTTCGAGAGCACCGCCGAGAAAATTGTCGGGAAGCAATACGCTAGTAACATTAAAAAGGTTTGTGTTTTCATTCAAAATGAAGTTTAGTGAGAGTGTGAAATTATTACAATGTAGCAAAGATGTTTTATTTTTTATTTTTTGATAAATGTACTTTGGGGTTGATGGCACAGCAAAAATGTCCATACTTTCCCAGAGCTTATGCCACGCTTTCCTTACTATTATTCATGCAGCCTTGGGGCCTGATTTACCCCGCGTTTGCAAACTGAAGTGGTTTCAAAATAAGGCGCAGGTGAGATTTGTGTCTCTCATAAAAGCTAAGAGGCTGCAGAGAGACCACATTTACATATCAGACTTGCGCTACTAATAAAATAAACAGTGTCTAATGATAAATCAGGGGCAGCACGCTCTAAAATGGCTTGTGCTAATTGGAGTCGTACTAATTTAGCACCTTGCTTTGTAAATCGAGTTGCTGAGTTGCTCCTTCCTTTAGCACGTGACGGTTCAAGATGACCACTAGGAGGAGTGGGTCATCTTCTACGATATGTCCCATGGTTTTGATCAAATTTAAACTCTCTCCCCAACCTTTTAATTGTCTCACGCCAAGCTTTGATCAAAACCTGAGAGCCCTGTATATGTTCGAGACCTTACAGTACATTTATCCTCCTAACCCCTGCCTTAATCAAGTGCATTTTCTCCAGTTCAGCTTTACCCAAATCCATAAGGTCACAGCCTATAGGCCAGTGTAACGCCTCATTTAAGCTAAGACCAACAAATCTCATCTAAATGGATCTTGATCGTTTTTTTCCATTGCGTTTTTGGGGGGTTTTCATCCCGTTTTTGCCACATTTCCATCACTTTTTGTCACTTTTTTTTTCTATGTCAGTCTCATTAATCGCCCTTCTTAACTGTTGCCCGGGATTCAGGGTAAAGAGATAATCGAGTACTACCTCAGAGAGATGGAGGAGGAGGGGATCACTTTCATCCCTCGCTGGACGCCCCCTTCCCTCTCGCCCCGCGCCGGTGCCAGGCTGCAGCTACCGACCGCCTCCACAGCCAGAGCCATCCCAGTGAACAGCCCCAGAGAGGCGCCGCTGTCCGGGCCCACCGAGCTCGCCGGCTCCCCTGACGGTCTGTATTCCAGCTATGAGCGCAAAATTAAGCTGAATTGTCTGTTCTGAAGCGTCTGTTCTCTGCCCTCCTCTCACTCGTCCTGGTCTGACTTTACAGCGAGCACTGCCCTGGGATCCTAATTTTTTTTCGATACTAGCACTTTAAACGATACTTGGTTTTCGATACCGATACATGAACAATGTTTTTTACGATGCCTATACTAAATATGTGTGTTCTAGAACCAGAAAACAGAACAATAATGTGTTAAAGATCTGCAAATTTACAATATCGGGGTCATCTCCAATGTCAAGAAATATGTGAAAAATGGGGAAAAATTTGGGGGAAAATTGGGAGAAATTGTGGCCGAAAAATTGTGTGAGAAAACGGGGCAAAAATAGGGAACACATTGGGGAAAACTAGAAAAAATTGGGGAAAATAAGAAAGAAATGTGTAGAATAAAAAAGGGAAACATTGGGCAAAAAAAAAAAACACTGGGCAAAAATGGGGATAAAAGAATTAGGGGGGGGGGAAATCATTTATTTGAGCTGAAATGACCAAGTGACTCCCTTTTAATGCTGTCCCTGGACCCAACAGCATCAAAACTTGGATCTAAAGATTTCGGTACCTGCTTGCGATTATTTTATTTTTTTCCAATACCAGTAGTACTTTAACTCTTTTGTTGATACTTATCGTTTAATGGTGCCCTGCCCTAGGCTTGTATCTGCCGCATGTGCGTTCAGATCGCTTCTTTTCTTTTCTTGGCGTTCACAGCGACAGGTTCCTGTTTGCTCCGCCCTTTGTCCACAACTGTTAACATGGATGTGCTCTGTTATAGATGATTCAACTGTTTAAAACAACGCCTATTTCTTCACTCATTTCCCCAGAGTCTCTTTGGTTAAAACCGCTGTAAAATGCAATGAAAAGTTTGATTTTGATGCAACATTATAAAAGCAGAACCCCCTCCCTGCAACATTTCATCACACCGTTTGGAAAAATGGCCTTTCAACAATCACAAAAAAAATTGCCTGTGAAATCCTGGAGGGACTGATTAGTTTGGCCTTAAAGACTCCACTTTTCTCTCAAATGTTAACGCTCCTTGACGTGCTGTTAAATGTGCACTTTGGACTGAATCCTGAAAAGCCGCTAATAGATATGTTCCCCAGTAGCCCTAATTAAAACCCTTAATACTTGCTCGAATTTTTTAATTCTAATAAAGCTGTTCAAAGCTTTTGTTCAAAGCTTGGAGGCTTTGTCATCAGCCACGGGAAAAAGGGAAGAAAAACAGCTCGAATTGTGAACTGCTAAACCATTACAAGAATCCCAAGTATTTCAGAAAGTGTTTTTAGAGGTGTAGATTACAGGGTTTGCGGTTTTTATACAAAATATGACCCTGGCAAACAACTCATTATTACCCATTTAATTACAACCTTAGTGATTTGTAGATTGTTTCTCATTTAAAGCTGTTAGCTCTATATACCGTACCCTTTAACAATAGCTGCTGTCTAATCCTGTGCGTGTGTTTCTATGCATGACTTACAGACAAGTTGGATGCGGACTACATCAGACGTTACCTTGGCGATTTAACACCTCTGCAGGAGAGCTGCTTCATACGACTGCGCCAGTGGCTTCAGGAGAGCCACAAGGGAAAGGTCACCGCCACAAACGCATTTTACACCAACTACTCACTCACTTCGGATCTTCGTTATCTTCGTAGTTGTCATGTTACGTGGCTGTTAGGGTATTGGGACATTGAGTTTAGTTAGAGTATTTATCTAACACAGCAATGTGGCACATTTCACCCAAAAATGTATTGAAAAAATATCTTTATTTTGCCCATTACGCATGTTTTATTGGTGAAAAATTCTCTGCCTAAATATAATTGTTTGCCTCCATGTAGCTGATCATAAGAAGATTGATTGTTTGCTTGTTGTTTGGGAATTTATATATATTTTTAGTGGTTTTAGACCGTTACGTGTCTCTTGTGATGTTGCAACGTAAAACCTGGAATGTTCCGCAGTGTGGCTTTTAAATAGCAAAACAAAGTCATGAAAAGGTAAAATGGAAAATAACCATCTCGCAACAGTACTAATCGAAGACTTGTATAATGGGTTTCATTTTTACAATTTGAATTTTACTACTTTCAGTAAAAAACAAAAAACAAACAAACCCTTATCCAGATGGCTACTTTTTGAAAACATTAACAATACAACTGAGCTGGGGGTCACAATAAGATTTCAAGAGACTATATTTTTTAAACGTTTTACATCTTGACATGATTGAAAATGGTAATCTTTTTTTAGAATAACTCAAGCAATTTCATGTAGAAATCCCAATGTGTTTATTGATACGAGTCTCCTACAGAACTTCACGCTCTGAATCACATCTCCCTCCAGATCCCCAAGGACCAGCACGTGCTCCGTTTCCTGCGGGCGCGAGACTTCAGCCTGGACAAGGCGCGGGAGTTCCTGTGCCAGTCACTGACCTGGAGGAAGCAGCACCAGCTGGACTTCCTGCTGGACACCTGGGAGCGGCCCCAGCTGCTCCACGACTATTACACGGGAGGCTGGCACCACCACGACAAAGGTACGCCGCAAGAAACGTGAACAAATACAACAGGTTTTCTCTGATCAGCTTTACAAATGGGGCGCTCTCTGCAGGCAGTAGAGGGTACCACACATTATAGGATAGTGAATACAAGCTTTCACTTTCAGCAAATTTATGGCACCATGATGAACACACTTTGAGCTCAGAACTGGTGCGATTATGTTTTATGGTCTTCCAGCTATGATGCAACAAAAGCCTGGAAATGCAGATCTGAGTGATTCAGCTCCGCAGAAGACAAACAAGTTTCCTTGTATACTTATTGTGCTGTTGTTGTTTTTCATTGTTAAGATGGACGTCCCCTCTATGTCTTGCGTCTGGGTCAAATGGACACAAAGGGACTGGTGCGAGCTTTGGGAGAGGAGGTGTTGCTTAAACAGGTAAAGAGTTTTTAAACTGAGTTCCAAAATGGTAAACTTACTGGCCACTTTCTTAGACACTAGTATTTAGCCTATAACCTCAGCCACAAGCTTACTGGTCTTGTTTTTTGACATTTTAAACTATGATCCTTTAAATTAAGCTAGTGTTTCCTATCCAGGTAGTGTACAAATGATTGCTAAGTTTTTTTCTGAATTTGTCTCAGGTACTGTCTCTGAATGAAGAGGGACTGAGGCGTTGTGAGGAAAACACCAGAGTTTTTGGGCGGCCCATCAGGTATGCATTTATTATGTTGTTGCTGACCTGAATTTATATTTCGTAAATTATTGATAATCCGGTCTGCTGTTGACGTGTAAAGTCATTGTGTTATCATTACTATTGCCAATTCTTCCACAGAGAATATTAAATCCATTATGGTTTTGCTTTTTCATTTTTATTTTTTGCAGTTGCTGGACTTGCCTGGTGGATCTCGAAGGTTTAAACATGCGTCACCTGTGGAGGCCCGGCATCAAGGCCCTGCTCAGAATTATTGAGGTGGTGGAGGCCAACTACCCCGAGACCCTGGGCCGACTGCTGATCATCAGGGCGCCCCGAGTTTTTCCTGTTCTCTGGACACTGGTCAGCATGTTTAATATATTCTTTAGAGAGAGGGGGAAAGACGCGTCTCCACTGATTCTGCGTCTTTGGGTCAAAAATGAGTTCCAACACTATTGATCAATGATCACCAACTTGATTCTTCCTCCGCTCTGGTCACAACCAGCGCTCTGGGGATGACAAGCCGTAGGGCGGGGACACGAGGAAGGGATATAGTTTTTAGACAAAACAACAACAAAAATATATTGTGTGTTGATTTGATTTGATTTGAAAAAAAAAAAATGCTAAAATTAAATGGCACATTTTACGTCCGGACTCAAACACGTGACCGGAAGTGGGTGGGACTGTTGAACTCTATACACTGCAGACAAATGAACACAATATTGTGCTAAATGGATTCTACCACTATAACTAAACAAAACCATTTAAACATGTGAAAAACTGGGTACAGAGCCTTTAAAATAAGAATAAATACATAGTCAAATAATTCAGATCTTGTAAGTCTTAAAGGAACAGGCCACCGTTTACATACTGAGATATGTTCTTATCTGAGCTGGGACGAGTTGATGCGTGCACAAAGACCTGTCTGTTCATTTTTGTGAATTTGAAAGACAGTTTTTGCAATATAGACAATAAAATATAAACCTCAGCCCTGTGGGAGAGTTTGTGATGACTACTGCAACAAACGGTAGCTGAGATAAGCGTTTAGAGACGATCAATTTTAAAAACTCATTTGAGCGCACCGCAGAGATTGAACGCAATAATAAAAGCAGTCGTTGGCGGAATACACACGTAGCGACGACTGTGTTAGCGCCTTACTAATTAAAACTTTGTCTATAAATCTGAAGCATTTGTACTGTTCTCTAAATGCTGTTAGGTGAGTCCCCTGATTGACGACAATACCCGTAAGAAGTTTCTAGTCTATGCTGGGAACGACTACCAAGGGCCAGCGGCCTGGTGGATTACATCAGCAAGGAGGTCATTCCTGACTTTTTGGGCGGAGACTGCATGGTAAGGCTTCAGATTTGACATTCTGCACAATTGTATATGATGATTTTAAAATTTGGATTGCATATTTTGTCTTTTAGTGTGACATTCCTGAAGGTGGAATGGTGCCCAAGTCGTTGTACAGGACGGCAGAGGAGCTGGAGGGTGAGGAGTACCGCCTTCTGACAGATTCGATTTACAAGAGCGCGTCTATCTTCAAAGGAGCGCCTTATGAGGTACTGCACAGGATTAGGAATAAAGAAAATATATCACACTGTATATGTACATGCCTCTGTTTGGTGAGGGATAAGGCTGCCCCCAGGTGGAGAAAAGTAACATTACAGGTTATTTTATTGCTGCTGTCAAGTCAAGTCAAGTCTTCAGAAACAAATGATTTACTTCAAAGATATGGTTTAACCGCTTAACCCCCACCTGAATCGAGCCCGTTTTCTTCAGTTTGGCTTTACCCAAAACAAAAAGCTTCTGGAAAAAAGTGTCAAAATAGTGAAAAAAAACTAGACAAAAACGAGGATGAAAATGCAACAAAAGAGCGACAAAAAACGGACAAAAATGTGACAAAAAGCAATGAAAAAAATTTCTCAAAAGTGGCGACAACGCAAGTTTTCTAGGTCTTGGCTTTCAAATGAGGCGTTACACTGGCCTATAAGCTGTGAGTTTATGGATTTTGTTTATTTGAGCAGTAAACATTCTGCTCAAAAGGAGTGGGCCGAAACAAAAAGCTTATTAGGCCCACCCCCAAAATGAATACAATAAAAGTTCTCATTTCACAATAGTACAAAGGAACAAAATGTGGGATTTGGGTAAAGATGAACTGTAGAAAATGCGCTTGGTTAAGAGGTCAATCATTTTTTTCTAAATTTCAAATTTAAGATAAACAGGGAGCAAGTAATTTGCCAATTATTGAAAGACTATTTGTGTCATCACATTTTGGATTTGAAATGCTAAATAATAATAATGCCTTACACTTGTAATGCACTTTACAAACCTGTGTTAACAAGTTTCTCAAAGCGCTACACTCGTCATTATTCATTCACTCCATACTCGGTGGTGGTAAGCTACTGTTGTAGCCACAGCTGCCGTGGGGTAGACTGACGGAAGCGAGGTAACCAGTCTGTGCCATAAAATGTAGCGACTGAAATTTTACACTGGTAAAAAGATAAAATTAAGAAATAAAATAAATTTAGATTATATCAATTGAAAATAGCCATACTTGAAAATATATTATTATGTAAATAATATGTTTAAAGGTGCATTATGGAACTTTTAATGTGACCCAGCAGCTGAATGTGTGGTCAGCATGGCACCTTTACTGTTGATCACAGTGGCCTCTAAAACGCTCCAGGATCAATTATTTTGTAGGTTTTCTGGTGAGGGGGTCCGTCTGCAGTGAAAACCTACCAGAAACTCTTAAAAACAATTGATCCTAAAGCCACTGTGATGGAAAGTAAAGGCGCCATGCTGACCACTCATACAGCCGCTGGGTCACTAAAAGGTCAAATACGCAATGATTAAAAAGTGTTTTGTTTTTGTTTTTTTTCACATAAAAAGTTTCACAATGCACCTTTTAAGTACGTGTATCATATACATAGGTCAATGTTACAAATGTGCAAGTCACATTTTGTGGCTTCTTGTGACCCAGATACTGCTGCACCTAATATTGCGATCACTATAATTTGGTGATATATTGTGTAGTCCTAATTTAAATATCAAAATATAGCAAATCCTCATGGTTCTGATGATTCTGACGTAAACCTACTCTGTACCTCCGTAATATGAATTATGTGCCCTGACCCATCGCTCCCCTCCCCTCCTCCAGATGCTGATAGAGATCTCTGAAGCCTCCTCCGTCATCACGTGGGATTTCGACGTGTCCAAAGGCGACGTCATCTTCAACATCTACCACTCCAAACGGGCCCCTCAGCCTCCGAAGAGAGACACCCTCGGGGCCCACGGCATCGCCTCCTTAGGGGCCCGAACGCCGCGCTCATAGACAGGAGCTGGTTGCTGGGCAAAGACTACAGCATGGTGGAGAAAGCCCTCATTTGCCGAGAGGGAGAGAGTGTGCAGGTAATGGACTGGTTAGAAGAAAACTGCCTTTTTTCCCCCTGCATTGGTTTGTTTACTTTGTTTATACAGCGAGGCCAAAACATTTACAGTGTGATGTCGATGATGTTTTCTTGAAAAGTCAAATGTCCTTCTGTCTGTGTTGTTGCTTCAAAGTCCTTCACCCTCCTTTCCTGTTTTGTCCCCACCCAGGGCTCTCATGTCACGCGCTGGCCCGGCTTCTACATCCTGCAGTGGCGCTTCCACAGCTCCGCGGCCTGCACTGCTTCCAGTCTGCCGCGGGTGGACGATGTGTTGGCCTCTCTGCAAGTCTCCACTCACAAGTGCAAAATCATGTACTACACCGAGGTGCTGGCCTCCCATGATTTCAGGTTAGTTTTTTTGTCTTTTTTTTTCCATTTGTAAATGTATTATGCAGGGTTTCCGTAGGGCATTAAAAGTCATTAACTGAATTGTGCCAAAGTCATGGCCTTACATGTTATTAAAAAGCATTCAATTGGATTCAAACTTTATTGGAAAATTATGACATTGCTCAGAAATGTTTACTGTATAGGTTCATCGAAAATACCAAATTGATGGTTTAAAACATATTCAGCTGCAGTTTTGGCTGAAATGAACCACTTTTTTTTTTTTTTTTTGCTTAAAGAGGGGGTATTATGCTTTTTTCAATCACATAGCACCAGTCTATAGCATACTATAATGATGAAGTAACCTTCTGTTGGTCTGTATATGCAGTAAATTAAAATAACTGCCTTGAATAAAATTGCTCTCTCATAATGGCTGTACTGAACGTCTTGAAATAGGCCTCTGTCTCTTTAAGAAGCTTTCCGACACGCCCCCTTCAGCACACTGCTGTGGCATCTAAACAACACTACTGTGTGGGGAGGGGCCTCTTCTGAGCTGAGGAGCAGTGGTTGGTGGCTTGGCTGGTGACGAAAGGTCCAGAGGCGTCTCCAGGAGGTGGGGGCGTTCCTAGGAGGACTGAGGCATAGCTACACCTAAAATGGCTGCCGTCTAAGTTTTTACTGATTACTCAAAAATATGTGAATGAACCAAGGCAACACTCCAGGCATGTGTTTAATGAGGGAATGACATAATAACATGATATAAAGCTTGAAAAAGTCGATTTTACATAATACCCCCCCTTTAAAAGTTGCCTGTTTTGTCCAATTCTCTTTCCCCTGTTTGACGAAATGTTTGCAGATCTTAAAAAAAAAAGAAATATGTGCTGATTTTGCTGCATTAAAATATAGTGTTTGTGTTAAAAGGGGAATTAAAAAGCATTACAATTGACTTCCTTCACTTAAAAATAAGGAAGTGAAAATGAATATTTATTTTATTCTATTTTAGATCAACATTGCATTTTCTAACCAACAAGATAAGTGATAAAGATGTGTTTGAGATTGTTACCAAATGTTTCTTTTTAAAGGACGGGGTATTATTAGGCCCTACACTTGAGTTTTTTCATTACAAACAATGAAAGAGGGAGCCAGTAATTGACATTATTAGCTGTGGTCCAAACTCATTCCTAACTTCCCTAACACATTTGTAGCATCACGATTCTCTAAACTTTAGAGAAAGGGACGAGTTTCTGAGCACAGTTCACCACTTTTCAGGGTCACTTTCTCAAAAATGCTTTATTACCAGCCTGCAAGTTCATGAAACTGAAACAAATGTTGTTTAATTAGATGTACAGTATTATTTCCACAAATGTCTGAGTTTACAGGATACTAAAGGAGGACAACATACATTTAGTTTCACCACTGGAAAGAAATCTGGTGATTTGTGGTGTAATTTCAGTCACACCACATGTCCAGTTTGGTGAGAACCTCTGCTACATGCATAAATAAACGTTCCACCTGTAAAACCTGGAAGTGCCCACCTTTTGTGCTCTTCACTTCAATATGCACCCAGAGCTGTTGACAGAAAAAAAAAAGCTTCAGACTTTTAACCCAGGCATTCTAAAAAAAAAAAAAAAAAGCAAAGGCAAGCTGATGCAGAAAAAACGGATACATTCTTTTCAGTTACTCAACATATACAAAACTCGCCTAATACGCTAATCCAGTGGTTCTTAAATAGTGGGGCGCGTGTTACTGTGTCTAAAAACGTGGGCAGTGTAGGCATGAAGCCAAATAAATGAAGGCGTCACTTAAAGACATTACACCCCAGTCACGCTGATGAACCGCTTGAGTTTCTTCAGTGAAAACGTGCCGAATATCGCCAACAATCATCCCGCTTTGTGAAAGCGTATGTAAGTGTGCGCACCGGTGTCAGTGCAGCTGCAGCCTGCACCTCAAAGTCGAGGGGATCCCTGGTAATTTGGGTGAAATAATGCACATTAACTGTCCACATTTAACTGTTAAGAGATCCCACAGTGCTGCGCTGCTACTCGTGTGCTCTAAATTGTGTTTATTTGGTGAAGATTGGTCAAATACTTGTGTATGGTCATTAAATGGCACAGAGGCAGGATCAATGCTTCAGCTCCTGCCCGTTCAAATCGTTCTCCTGGACAGTGGGAGACTCGAAGCTAAACTTTCTCGGCAAACTGTAGCTGTTTAATGACAGTACACATCGGGAACACCACTGTAGAAAGGCTCCAGCAGAGCGGTGAGAAAGAGGGGCGCGCCCGGACTGACACACAACGAGCGCGGTCAGACCAATAAATACACTCAAGAGCAAACGCGCCACCACGAGTAGGCCTGTTATCCGTGTCCCACTATTATATTATATTATATACAAATTATATTTGCACAAAGCAATTGTTAAAATACGATATATTTAAATACTATTTATGTAAACTAAAATACCACTAAAAATATTGTTAGTTCCTTTTAAACATTTCCGTGGGAGGACTCCCAGACCCCCCTGCTTAGTCAATGATGAACTTCACAATTGGTACCTGGCAATTTTAAGTGTTTATTAGAGAGAAAAAAAGTTCTTGTAACTGAGCAAACTTGCCTACCGTTGTCATAAAACATATACAAAATGTCCAAAAGCAAACCAGAAAAGCATAAACACGGCATAATATCTCCTATTTGTCACCAGCTATTTAAAAACCCACCTTCTCCTTTATGTTTCGCCTTATATTTGACCTTCTCGCTCTCGTTCTAGGGGCTCCATGACCAGCCTGGCGTCCAGCCACAGCGGCTTCTCCCAGCTCAGCGGTACCACCACCTCCTCGGGCCAATCACAGGCCAGTTCCACCATCTCCAGGTAACATCCACCCGGCGGGTCGCCATGACGCTCCCAATGACTTTGAGACATCTGGACCAAGCTGTGCCTTCTCTCTTCTCGAAAGGACGGGGGAAAACGTACTAATGAGACCTTTAATAGACATTCATGGTGGTAAACTTGACTTGAAACTAATAATTTTTGTGTGTGTATGTACATCATCAATGTAATATAGATCATTTTATACACCAGTAAAATATTTGTTTGCACTTGTGTGACGTTTTTGTCTGTGTCCACAAGATGTCAGTGTTCTCTTTCCTAAAATAGCTTCTCAATGAAATGCTCTTCCATGGGTACTTTTTTTTTTTTTTTTTTCACTTTCTAAAAATAAATTTTGATGTAAAGCACTTCTTTAGCAGTATTATTATTTTTGAGAAACTAGCAAGTAAGGGCGGAATGAACTATTGTGATTATTGTTTTTATTATAAGACAAGGATTTTTGGAGATCTTTATATCACCAAAAATAATCGCCGCTTTTGTAATTTGCTAATTGTAACATTTCACATCCTGTAACCTTGCCCTATAACATTGTAAAGAGACAATGTTTTAGAAAATGTACAAATGTTTTCCCTGATCACTATTTGGAAGTGATTACATTCACAAGCCTGCAAGATTAAAGTGATAGTCTGTAAGTTTAAATCTTTTACAAATTTAAAGCGAGTGGGTAAATTTGACCTCCTGGGTCTGCAATTTGACATAACGCAAGTCATAATTAATTATATCTTATTCTAAAGTCCCAACTCTTTGATCTCGGCAACTAATCGGAATCCCCGGTGCCATCACTTTGACCAATGAGACGAGCTCTACCTGTGAACCGGGCTGTCTGGTCCAATCAGGAGGTGTGTGGGGGACGGAACTTGATCGTTACCTTTTGCTAATTTTGTAAAGTAGGAGTCTAATCAGGAAGGGAGGGGGTGGACTTGATGACTTTGGCAATTTCCTCATTTTGCAATCTTGCATACTATCACTTTAAACTTATGGCTGAAAGTCCTTTAATCTGACTAACATCATTTTGAATATTGTCTCTACTCTTGGACACCTTTTTATGAGGCAACACATTTTTACCCCCCACTTTAACTGAGCACATTTTCACCAGTTCCATTTGAACCAAACCTGAAGTTTCTTGGAAAAAAGCATCAAAAGAGTGACGAAAATGCGATGAACGCATGACAAAATGTTTTGCAAAAAGCGACAAACGTGTGCAAAAGGTGCAAATTTTCAAAAAAAAGCTACAAAAAGTGGGGGAAAAAAATGCTGAAAAAGTGTCAAAAATGTGACAAAGACGCAACAATCATGTGACAATAAAGCAATGAAGGAACAACTCATTGAAAAACTATCCATTTATGTCAGTTTCGTAGAACTTGGCTTTCAAATGAAGCGTTACTCTGGCCTATAGGCTGTAAACTCCAGTGGAGAAGCTTTTCGATTTGGGTAAAGCCGAACTAGAGAAAGTGCACTCAGTCAAGGCGGGTGGTTAGTAGAGGTGGGAGATATATCGTTTAGACGATAATATCAAAATTGTTGTCTGGACGATATGCAAAATTGGATATCGAGATATTTCATAATTTGTACAATCCGACCCCCAAACATGTGTCGCGTTGTCCTTGTGGGTTACCGTAGCGCGCCAGCCGCCCCCTCCGCTGCGTAACACATTCAAAACAACAACATGGCAGCGTGGAGCAATTACAGAGATGAAGAATCTAATGATATGAATGAAGTTTGTCACTTGAGTCTCTCATATTTGCGAGGAAAGGGCTCAGGACAAGTTGTAGCACTGCCTTGATAGCTAGCTAACTTTCCTAACTTTTAGCCTCGCGCTAACTAACAACACGGTGAAGAAAACCACAATGCAAACGCGGTTAAAGGCTAATAATATCCTCCTCACCTGTTTTCTTCAGATCACGTAAGTTCCAGGACAAACGTGTCTCCCTGTCTGTCTCTTTCCCTCCTGTCCTGTGTGTATCTGTGCGTCTGCCCCTGCGCCCCCCCGCGTGTATCGCGAGAGACGCGAAAAGGAGAAATAGGGAAAAACTGGATCCTTTGAAAAACGCATTAAGACTCACTTTCCAAACGCGTTAATACTCACAGATCTATCCCCAGTCTCCTTACAATAAAACACAAATAAACTGCCCAGAGGCAGGTGAACTTACAGGAGCATTTCACTGTGATGGAGATGAAGTTGCAAATATTGTAGCAAAATTATTTTATCTTATCTTCCGTGTTCTTCCCATTGACAGTATGGTTCTTCCAGATGAAGGTAGAGCTTTAGATGAATAAATAGAATAAAATGGCTTTAAATGAATTTGACCTATTGTCTAAAGGCTTTGATTTTTAAGTATTTTGTCAGGTGTAAATTATATCGCCAAATACATCGTTATTGTGATATTTCTTTTTCATACTGTGATATACATTTTTGTTCCCCCTGCCCTAATGTTTAAATCAATAATGTGTCACATCTTTGTGTCACATCTTTATGTACTAGTAATTCTATACAATAATAGGTCAGATACAGCAAGTCAAAAGACCAACTGGACCTTCTTTGCCAGTTTGCACACATTACTGTGAAGGATTGCAAAAATATCGTCTGAATATCGATATCGAGATATTGAAAAAAAATATCGAGATATTCATTTTTGTCAATATCGCCCACCCCTAGTGGTTAGAGGTTAATTTGATTTCATATGTCCTGAGAAAGAAGGTGTAGAACTCTGACAGTTTTTATTTCATGTCTTTAAAATGTTGTGACCATACTGATACTGACAAATGAATGAATAACATTACAGACCTTGGCATCCATTTGGGCACTGTTGCCGCATTGGAAAGCTGTTTCTGTCATGAAATCATGCGCATAACTTCCATTCCAAATCCTCCACGAATATCCCATGATGCTCAAATTGCACATAATTACATTTTTGTGCCTTTTTACCCTCCGCTTTTTAGTACTCCATCACGCCGCCAATTTGAAAGCAATATCCCCGCCGCCTCTCGTAATGTGGCACGCGACCAGGAAGACGGGCTGATTTACATAAAACTTTAATTTCCATAATCTTATCAGATGCTTCTAGCTACGGCGTAATTGACTTTTCCCCCATGTTTTTGTCAATGTTTTCCTTGGTCTCATTGTCTAAGCAAGCTGGCGCGGCGCCTCCAATCCCAACACATATTTCTGAAAGCAGAGGAAGTGTTGTAGTTCTCCAGGCTTTCCGAATCTTAAGATTTAACTTCCCTGCCGGCGCGCTGTTAGAAATTAAAAGTACTGACAATTTGTCCGTAGCCTATTCACTGGAATTTTCTAATGACCTCCCTAGACACTCATTGTCCTCACAAACAGCCTAACCTCTTTCTCTAAGTAGTTTTTTTTTCTTTCTAGTTTGCAGCCTTTTAAAGCTGTGTGTGTGTGTGTGTTTGGACCGGAGTATGTTTCTACAGCAACAAGAAGTGGCCTCGTTGATCAGTTCCTCTGCCGAGTTCTCATTTGTTCACTTAAGCCTTTGGTAGTAGGGTTAACAAACTGTGTGAAACTGAAAGGCTGTCGGATTGAAGTGTCCCAGGTGATGGCGGTGTTAATGAGGGGAATAGGTTCACGGTCTGATTCAAGTCTGCAGAATTATTATGCAGGGACATGAGAGATTGTGGTCGCAGTTTCCTATTTTCTCACATTAGGTCACGTGTCTCTGACGTCGTACTTCTGGACACTTCAGGTGGGTTGCAGCTACTGGAAATGGCAGCACTGGAAGATGATAGATTCCTGACGCTTAAGGCTTGACTTTTCACCTCTTTTACCCCCACCTAAGCTGAGCACATTTTCTCTAGTTTTGCTTTGCCCAAATCTAAAAGCTTCTTGAAAAAAGTGTCAAAATAGCAACCGAAATGAGACGAAAACGAGAACAAAAACGTGACCAAAATGCTACAAAAGAGCAACAAAAAAGTGACGAAAAGTGATGAAAATGTGGCAAAAGTTGCAATTCAAAAGCAATGAAAAAAAAGGTTAAAGAAAAACATGACAACGTGGCAACAACGCGAGGATAAAGATCTGATGATGAGTTGTCCGTCTTTACCCCGGCCTATAGGCTGTAACTGTTTAGATTTGGGTAAAGCACTTGGTTAAGGCGGGGCTAATCCCCCGGTCTTTTCCTTACTATTTTGTCTGAGGGAAAATAGCAAAATAGCACTGGATTCACTTTCGTGGACGTGCTTTGACCACACTTTCTCTCATGCAAACATTTCCATCACCTGTGACGCTTCAATCCAACAGCCTTTCAGTTTTGCACCGTTCGGAGTTGGAGAATATGGGGGGGAAAAAACAATATGGTAAAAAAAACCTCACTTGTGCATGCTCGGGAAAGACTGACATAAACGTTACTGTCAGTCTACGCCCATGACATCTGTATCGACAGTCAATCTTCCATCGTGCCCTACATTCACACTGGAAAGGTGGATGATGTTTCCTTCCCAATATCACAACAGAAGTGTGTTTGGTTACGACTGCTCTCACTTGAGCCGCTGTGGAGTCAACAAACATTCAATATTTACACACATTTGTACAATTTTAAGTTTGTGAAACAGCCAAAGTTAGGATGAACAACTGTTCACTGATTAGTTGGTCATTTTCATCTATAAAGAAAATAGGTTGACATCACAAAATTCTTTCAAAAACGGTTCCTCTGAGATTATGACATCTATAAATTCTAGAACTTAAATGCATGTTTTATCTCACTGTAATGATCCATTTTACATCATGTTGTCCTTTCAAATTGTCGCTACAACTTTTATTTGAGGCTGTTTTCACACAGGTTGGAGAACGTTGTGGGTCGAGCCAACTGTGGCCATACCGCCTTTGCTATGCCCAATCCCGTCAGATCTTGGAAGCTAAGCAGGGAAGGGCCTGGTTAGTACTTGGATGGGAGACCGTTTGGTAACACCAGGAAGCCTAGCGAATGTAGTGAGTGAGTGAGTGAGTGGTTGGTGGTGGTCGGAGGGGCCGATGGCGCAGACTGGTTGCCTCGCTTCCGTCAGTCTACCCCAGGGCAGCTGTGGCTACAATAGTAGCTTACCACCACCAAGTATGGAGTGAATGAATAATCAGCTGTGAAGCGCTTTGGGTGTCTTGAAGCGCTATACAAATCCAAGAGATTTATTTTTTTTTTTTTTAACTGTATTTACTCCAGAGTTAATTCAGTCCTTGTTCACACACGCCTGCACCAAACATCGCACCATCAGCCACTTAACAACAAACGTATTCCCATGACAACGGGCATCAACCTGTCAATGCACCGACACTCACGTGCACACTTCCCTGATGTTACGCGGTGGTCACTCCCCTTGCTTCGTGGTTAAATACAGTGAGGCTGAAATACGCTGCAGCAGGAAGGGAAAGATGGGAATTAAAGACGTATCTTTTTGATTTAAAGTTGATCCACTTTGCCTTTTCAGAGCAATAATCCAAATGTCCTCATGCAGCGCGTATTCATTCTTTCTTCATGCAAAAAAGAGGCGTCAAAGTAAGAATAGTTCAGCCCGAGGTCGGCAGCATTCACACCACATCCGCTCTGAACCATAGAGCGGCTCCGAGACCACCTGTTTCAGCCGCACTGACTAGACTGGCGTAAAGTTCTGCAGTTGGATTCACACTGACCCAAAAGTGCCGCTCTCGATTCGAAAGCCCTTTTAGGTCGACCTAACTAGAGCCTGTGTGAAAACGCCCTGAAAGTGTTGACTTGTTTGTCCGTATGCACGATTTATTTTGTATTTGTCTGCAAATGCACAAATAAAATTATGTTAAGTCTTTGTGTATTAGCTAAAATATTTCACATTTTCAGCTCTTGACATTCATTTCAATCACATCCTTATTTATGCTGTTTGTATGTCAATGATTATTGTTGAATAATGCATATAACAAAGATCACAATTATTGCGTTTAATAATGCCAAGTAGCTGTGACATAGCAACGGCCAGGATTCTGTTCAGTTTGAAAAATAAAGTACTACTGTGGCGATCCTTAAAGCTCGGTATGGTGCTTCATTTTTCCCTCTGACAGTCTTGACCTTCTTCTAATTGAAAAGGAGACCTCCGGACCGCTGTGGACGCTTTTACGGTCGGTGCCTTAGCTTTTCTACAGTTTTAGCGATATATACTGTATCTATAAGCTGGACTTGTTTTCGTAAGTCTATTTTTTTTTGTTTCTAGTCATGGATTAACATTAGTTTTGCCCTTTCAGTACATTGTATAAATAGGCATTTGTGAAGATAATAAACTTTTTACCTTAATGCTGCAAAACGACTGAACCAACACTCGCTGGACCAGGATTAATCTCCTTGACTTTAAACTAAGCCTGATTAATGTGTCCGCAAACAAATTGACACAGTCACATTTGTTTATCTTCCTGCTATGCCTCATATCTCCCAACATTGATTTTCTTTTCCCCCTGTAACAAGACGCCATCAATCGAGCCTCAATTTGGGCCAATTCCTCAGCGATGTCCTAATTTGCAACAAAGTGTCAAGGCTCGGCTTACGCGCGGCTTGTATTTATTGTTTGTGAATATATCATCTTATTTGTGCGACGTTATCTTCCAAGCGCGCTGACACCTGGGGTTGACATCTTAAACCCACTAAGGTAAATGTTCACTGAACTGTGCCAGAATAAATGCAGAGTAGAAGTGTGAGCGGAAAGCTAACTGCTGAATTAGAAATGCACTCGCAGCTTGTCGGGGAAATAAAAAGTAATAATAAGAAGAAAGATGGGTTCTTTCTTTTAACTTTGTTTGAATATAATGTACTTTTTTTTAAATTAATTAATGGCCTGCTCTTACAAACGGCGTATAGGCCTAAAAGATTAAGAGATACGGCCAGAAAGAAAATAAAAACAAAGGAAAGAAATGTATCCTTGGCTCATTATACACACACTTTATGGGTAGAGTTTACCTACTACACAAATGAATATTGAATATAGCTACATTAGAGGTGCATTATGCAACTTTTTATATGGAAAAAAAAAGTTGATATTGTGCATATGTGACCTTGCAATGACCCAGCGGCTGTATGAGTGGTCAGCATGGTGCCTTTACTTTCCATCACAGTGGTCTCTACAACACTCCACGATCAATTGTTTGGAAGGTTTTCACTGCTGATGGAGCCTCTCACCAGAAAACCTACCAAACAATTGATCCTGGAGCGTTGTAGAGACCACTGTGATGGAAAGTAAATGCGCCATGCTGACCACTCATACAGCCGCTGGGTCGCAACCAGGTCAAATATGCACACACGATACGAACATAGACAGTACAAAGAATAGACTCCTCCTCACTCCTCCTCGTTTACCACAATGACCACGTTCGAGGGGGAAATCATGGCGGATTTACAGACTCCTCCTCCCCAGCTCTTACGAAGCATGTTCCTAATAAGGGCATAAGGGCGGGATCTTCACTGTAGACTCGGCCCTTGTGTGACGTGTAGCTCGCGCAGCTCCAATGCTAACAGTCCGACCCTCATTAAGTATGAGATTTCTAAAATGTATCCTACGATAACCAGCCCGGTGCCTCTGATTGTGTCTAACCCAGCGTAATCACAGGAGGAATATCTAGCTGTAGACAGTTCCAAAAAATTAGGCACCGGGCATTAAAGTTGTTTTTAACGTGTCTAAAGTGCAATGGATTCCAATGGGGGACTAGCGGCTATATGGCGGTAATACAACAATGGCGGCCTCCAGTGTCGTCGTCGCAAAGCAGAGCAGCCAGCGGCCATTGGATACGAGTAATACAACCTTTTCTTTGCACCTTTCAAAAAAACAAAACAATTTCAATTAAATAGACAAAATTGAGCCCTACATTTTTTATGACAAAAACTATCTAAAATTCTAACCCGACAACATCCTCAAGAGTTTTGTCCCTCAATCTTTCATCGAACTTTCTAGCACAGGTCCTGGCAAAACTGCCCTGTGCCCATGTGCCCTATCACATAGCATGTGATGTGACAAGACGACAACCAACACGAGAGAGGCGCTTGGAATTCCACAACGATATCGCAATATCCCCTCCTGGAACCGCCACCTTAACGTGGTGGAGGGGTTTGAGTGCCCGAATGATCCTGGGAGCTCTGTTGTCGGGGGCTTCGTGCCCCTGGTAGGGTCTCCCATGGCAAACAGGTCCTAGGTGACGGGTCAGACAAAGAGTGGTTCAGAAGCCCCTTATGAGAGACCAACAGGCCCGGTTAGAACCATGAGGCCGTCCTTCTGTGGACCCACCACCTGCAGGAGGAGCCATAGGGGCTGGTGCAATGTGATTTGGGCAGGTCCAACAGCTGCCCCACGACCCGGCAACGGACAAGTGGAAGAAGATGGATGGATGGATGGATATCGCAATAAAGCAGTTGTTGGAACACATGATGGAAGGTGGAGCGTGTTTTTGAGTGTCTGTATCACCTTGGGCGGAGACTGCCCTTCTATAATCAGTCCGGCCAGCCTTTAAGACCATGGCGCAGCTGACATTCTTCGCCACTTTTGCCCCACAACAAGAAGGTCCCGGGTTTGATTCCCACCTGGACGAGGTCTTGCTGTGTGGAGATTGCATGTTCTCCCCATGTCTGCATAGGTTTCCTCCGGGTACTCCGGTTTCCCCTACAACTAAAAACATGTACAATAGGTTCCCCTCTGGGGCCAGGACTCCCCTGTAAAAGAGATTCTCAATCTCAATGGGACCTTTCTGGTTAAATAAAGCTCCAATTAAAATAATGCAATGCTTTTGAACCTTTGGTAATGTTTTATCCTGTCTCCAGTTGATTCTGGACTATATCAGCCTTACCTGCAAACCGCACACCAACCAGCTTTCCCAGACCACTCCAACCCAACACTTACCAGTACCTGTACTAAACCATTGCTGAACTTTAAAAAAATAAAATAATAAATTACCCGCTTTTTAGTCCAAAATTCCAATTTGTACCATTGGAAGCCATCATTTCTGCTGTAGATTTTTTTGCTGGTATAAGAGTAAGCCCACAGCATGCCCCTGCCTTGGATTTGTAGGAATGAAATTATTATTTTTTCCTTCCAGGTGAGAAACCTGCACCTGGCAAATGACTCCCTATAGATGTCTGAAACAAGCAAAGCCCCAGCTGATGAAAAACTTTAGCCTCAGTGTATAGATGTGTAAGACTTGTTATTTTCACATCGCCTGCTTTCATAGCTCAATTTGACAGAGGTGGGTAAAGTACGACATGATATTTCACAAGAATACAAAATATAAGAAAGTGCTTCAAGACATTTCTACTTTGAAGTACATTACTACATTTCATAATATAAGGGATGGGAAAAGTACTTAACCTGTCAGTGTAATCACAACGCTACCCACCTATGCATTTTGAGCATTGACATTGGCTTCAGTGTCATATTGATCAAAGCTGGTGTGTTCAGTGTCATAATGATCAAAGCTGGTGTGTTCAGTGTCATATTGTTCAAAGCTGGTGTGTTCAGTGTCATAATGATCAAAGCTGGTGTGTTCAGTGTCATAATGATCAAAGCTGGTGTGTTCAGTGTCATAATGATCAAAGCTGGTGTGTTCAGTGTCATATTGATCAAAGCTGGTGTGTTCAGTGTCATAATGATCAAAGCTGGTGTGTTCAGTGTCATATTGATCAAAGCTGGTGTGTTCAGTGTCATAATGATCAAAGCTGGTGTGTTCAGTGTCATATTGATCAAAGCTGGTGTGTTCAGTGTCATAATGATCAAAGCTGGTGTGTTCAGTGTCATATTGATCAACGCTGGTGTGTTCAGTGTCATAATGATCAACGCCGGTGTGTTCAGTGTCATAATGATCAAAGCCGGTGTGTTCAGTGTCATAATGATCAAAGCTGGTGTGTTCAGTGTCATAATGATCAAAGCTGGTGTGTTCAGTGTCATAATGATCAAAGCTGGTGTGTTCAGTGGTTTAATTATCTGCTTCTGTATCAGGACTTATAGCATTTGTGTGTAATGTAGTGTGGATATTGACAATTGAGCAAAAATACTGTACTTTGTAAAGAATTTTGTACACGTTCACCCATTGAGACTGGTTTCAATGTGTTAAGCTCACGATGGCAAAGGGACATTTGTAGTGTAGGTTTAGTTTTCAGAGTGTTAATCTTGGAAGGAATATTGCTGCAAAGTAGTTCCTCCAGTTATTTCAGTTTGGGCCATATCCTTATGAAAGATATAGCAATATATATTAAATTGTATTATATTATTTGTATTGTATTTTTAGAGCATTTTTGCTGATTAAAATACAATACAATACAGGAAATACTAATAAATAATACTGAGTCACGTGTGTGTTGCAGAGCTTCAAACTCCCAGTGCCTCAGATTGAGTAAGTGTTTGTGAATAAGTGCTAGCGATGGCTGACTAACTGTGATCTGTCTGAACTGGTTCACAGATTACCCTTAATGGCGAGCTGTCCCGGTTTTTTCCTCTTTGATGCAGGGGGCCAAACTCTTACATAAATAAATGATGCAATAAAATGCAATAAATAAAACCCAGTGTGTGCCCCGAAAAGATCCTACTAAGTTTGTTCAATATAGGCTATGTCAGGAGTCCCCAAAGTGGGGATTGGCCCCACTCGGGGGTCGTGAGAGGTTTTCAAGGCAATCATTTTTTAAATCATAACTATTTGATATATTTTTGATTGAAAGCAGTATATTTCAGTGAAATCAAGCCAACTATCACAATATACTACCAAAATAATTAATTAACCAAATTTCTAAAATGTTGTCACCCTGAATTAATTCTAAATACAAATTATATTTCACATTGGGCGGTTCTGAGTTGTTCCCGAAAAGTTTGGGAACCCCTGGACTATTTATGAACACGAGTGACACGTGACTTCTGAATGAATTCTGTCGAGGTGCTGCTCTTCCCATCTCATTATTTCCCTAGGAGTCTGTAGCGGTGTCTTGTCCAAATAAAGGTCACATGTACTACCACTACCACTACCACTGCTACTGCTACTGCTACTGCTACTGCTGCTACTGCTGCTACTACTACTACTAATGGACACTCAAAGACGCTTTACATTAAACTATTCATTCACTCCATACTTGGTGGTGGTAAACTACTATTGTAGCCACAGCTGCTCTGGGGTAGACTGACAGAAGCGAGGCAACCAGTTTGCACCATCGGCCCCTCCAACCGCCACCAACCACTCACTCACTCACTGCATTCGCTTGGCTTCCTGGTGTTACCAAACGGTCTCCCATCCAAGTACCGACCAGGCCCTTCCCTGCTTAGCCTCCAAGGTCTGACGGGATTGGGCAGAGCAAATAGCCTGGCTAACGCCAGACTGCTGTGTGCGCTCGAATCTTTTCGAACTTCACAACAGCCTGGGGACCATGGCCGACATTTTTCCATGGATTTGGGCACCAATCACAGAACGAGGAGGGACGGCAAGACGATGACACGCTATTTGACATACGGAAGCTTGTAGTTTGTTTAGGGATAAAAAAAAATTAAAAATATTTACGGATCCAACATGACTGCAGCAGACGCGATGCCATCTTTCGATCAAGCTTTAGACCGTGTTCTAAATAGTTTAGCTCAAACGTTTACAGCGGGTACGTCATACGTCATCTGATACCATGATACGATTGGCTATGGCTACGTGCAGACCATGAGAGACATTCGTAGCGCCCAATAAACGGCTATGAACAATCGTAAACCACACCTCTCCTACGAGAAAATGAATTGGTGGTCCCCAGACTAAATATCACTTGTGATTTTAGTCTGGCGTTAGCCAGGCTACAGAGCAAAGGCGGTGTGGCCACATAAATAAGTTTATATTTGAACTTTTTGACCGTTCAAAGGTTTCTGGTAGTTTTTCTGGATGGAATGCACCATGGACATGGTTCCCTCTAAGCAGAGAAAACCTACCAGAAGCCCTAAAAAAATATTAATCCTGGATCGTCCCAGAGGCAGTAAAGGCATCATGCTAACCACCCAAACAGCCACATGGGTCACTACACGGTCAAATATGCACCGATATCAACTTTTGTTTTGCATAAAAGTTACATAATGCATACATTCAAAACGGAAATACTTTTCTTGCATATTGACATATTGCTAGAAATCTTGCAATACAGTATGTCAAATCAACACAGCTTTTGACACTGTTACTCCACAGTGGGATAAATAAAAGTGTATTTATACAGCACATTTCATGTCAGAGAAAACTTCAGTGTGCTTTAAAGCAACGCCAAACACACGACACAAAATTATAATAAAAACACAGAATACAAAAAAAATTAAAAAAGGAAGCTGGAGTAACAAACACTACAGGATACAAAAATGTAGTTAAAATACTTCTACATTTGGGGTGACAAATGCAGGTAAAGCAGCGCCCGATGACTCTCATCTCTAGATAATTGTGATAAGTTCATAACCAGGAGTACCAAGATGAAGGATTGATAAATAGGCACAAGCAACACATTCAAATTACCACGATACCGTCCTATTTTCAGTGTATGGTGAGAGGCCAAATAACTGTGGCACCGTACTTCTGTTTTCTGATCAAAACACCTTGTCGACTTTTTTTTTTCCCTCTTTCCTTGCTCAGATTTGCCAGGAGCTTTAGCGTGGGAGACTTGTTGAAAGCGCTCATAGATGTCACTGTCGGGTTGAGCTGAAGGGACTGGCTTCATATGGAGAGCCAGACATTTCCCTGTAACAGCCGCAGAAAACAGACATGCCCAACCGCAGCGGCACCGCGGTTATTTCGGCCCTGACAGTGATGACTTTCCCCGCAGACACGTACAATAGAAAGACCTGTCAAGCTCCATATTTCACCTCAGACACCTGCCTGGGATGTGTTTTTTTTTTCTTCTTTTTTTTTTGCCCCCACACATAACAGTCAAAAACAGTCTCCGCACCGGTGTCTTACAAAATCATGTCCGCTCTGATTAATCGAAAATGAACAGAGACACTGTACTTGGATACAAGGAGATGGCAATAACTGACATCTACGTGGAGGTATTTGCCAATATTTCAGCGAGACAGCTCAGAGTGCATACTAGTTTCTGTGTCAGGTCAATTTGTCAAAGGTCTCTTTTCGTCACATTTCAGGCAGCACTGCTCAATAAAACATTAACGCAATTAACTGAAGATATGATCCTGGGAATTCGGGAAGATGATGTTTCGTTGACCGCTTGACTATTACGATCTCATGCAGCCGAAGTGTTTACAACAAGTGATTCGAGCGCCGCTTCACATCACATGACCGCTGCAAATGAGGCCTCGCGTGTATTCCAATGAGACGCAGGTCGGCGAACCACCAACAGCTCAGTTTCACTCATTAACCTGTTATTGTCCTGAGACAGTGCGACATCCACGGTCATTGTGACAGTTATTGGGCCTGACTTTTAAATGTAGACTTTGCCACGTAGTATAAGCGCACTGTGAGAGCTTCCAGGCACATTAAAGCCGTCGTTCCACATAGCAGAACGCCACGATCTACGTGCACGTATCGACACAACCCCGCAGACTTTTCTGTTTCCACCACACACGCGCATTCATTTGTTGTGGGCGGAGCCGCACGCTGTACAGATCGTCATTAAAAGTTTTGTAAGCCGCGATGAGAACAAATGTGGACAAATGCTGCCTTCTGGTCAGAGTTATGGAATCATTCAGAGGAGCCAAGCTGTATTAAAACAGAAAATAAACCACTAAATACAACTATGAAGGTAAGCTACATGCAAATGTTATGCTAACACCAGCTAAAGCTGCGCTAACAGCGGCTAAATGCTATTATCGGCAAAAATCCCCTTTTGGCACAGCGGTATGATGTTGTGAAATATTAAATCTGTATGACCTGCGTGTCAATAGTGAGGGCTGTCCACTCTCTCGTTGCCAATCAGAGGCCAGCAGTCTGTTCACGTCACATCAGACACAGGTAGCCCACTTTAGCCACAGCCAGAGGTCGGTCCCAAAACCTATACCTGGTCAGACCAATTTGGCACTGGCCTTTGTTATGGAAAAGCTCGACAAAGCGGGTGAAAGAGCCATTCGGCTGACACGCGCCTGCATGTGGAAAAGAGCCTTAAGTGGGCTGTACGTGGGCTGGACAGACACACATGGCCAATGGCGGTGTTATGTAGCACAACCTTTTTACTCATACCAGACTCTTTCCACAGCTAGAAGGAGGCGAGGTAGGTAGAGGGGTTGACTCTGTTGATACTTTTAAAAGCAACCTTAAGACACATTTATTTGTTCAAGCCTTTAATTAGCTACTTATAAAGCTTGAGCGCAAATTCAACCTGGAGACGTACCTGCAGCTTCACTCATCTTTCACGGCTGCTTCACCAGCACTCAATCACGGCCCCATCGCAAGCGCGCTTTCGCATCAGCAATCAGCGCAGCGCTGTCCCGCTCAGCCATTCACAGTCCAGGATCCCCTTCATAAGCTCCCCGGTCAATCACTCTGAGTTTCACAGCGTGCAGCGACCCTCCTCCGCCCCTCCTCCTCCCGGGCTTTGCCCGTCACATCTACGCGCATCGGGTCCCGTTATACCACCACCAGGTCCAGGCTCCGGGGGAAGATGCTGGGCATCATCATCAACACCAGGCAGTCCGTATCGTTCGGCCATCTTCCGCTGGGGTCTGAGCCCCAATCTCAATTAAGTTCAATAAAACTGTCTAACGCAACATGTCTCTATGAGTCTTTTCAGGTTGAATTGGGCTGCTATGATTTCAGTGTTTTGACCCTTTTTATAATGTATGTAAATTCTGATTTTTAACTGTGTTGTGAAGCACTTTGTGGTCTTTGTCTGTGAAAGGTGCTATACAAATAAAGATTACTTACTTGTGGGAAAGTACGACGAAAACGTGATGACAAAGCGATCACAAAGAGACAAAAAAAGGGCAACAGAAAAGTGACAAAAATGTGATGAAAACCCAACAAAAAAGCGACGGGAAAAAAATGTCAAAAAAGTGACGACAACATGAGGCAAAAGATCCATTTAGCCCAGATTTGTCTTAGCAGTTAATGCTCATTGAAGCTATCAGCTATGACCTTATGAATTTGGGTAAAGCTGAACTGGAGAAAATGCACTCGGTTAAGGTGGGAGTTAAGTGGTTAACTTATGGTGAAAAAAAATAAAGTTTTTAGTTTTACCTGATTGTCACAGATTGAAATTGAAACTCTCAAATCAAGGAGAAATGTACTTATTTCAAGAAAATGTAACTTATTTCAAGATTACTTTTTACAGTGTCACTGTTTGACTTTTCACCAAAATACAACCTGTTCTGTTTAGCCAAATGTTGATCTCAGTTGATTGAGTGTGAAAAAGCCTCTCAGACGACAAGAAAAACAATTAAAAACAACCAATTGACAACTTTGAAATAACTACTATCAAATCTCTATGGTTCTGGATCACTACCAGAAGTTACAGAATAAAAACAAAACATAGATGTTTTTCATTTTGCAGTCTTTTCTGCTGCGTTTTATCAGAATTGCGTTTCCACATTAGAATAAGCCTCGAAAAATGAAGCTTGTAAATGACTAGAAGCGCAAAACTTGTGTATTTTATGTTTCCCGTCTATTATTTGATGTATACTTTCCTATTATCTTGAGCACCGGGGAGTTTGCACATTTACATTTTGAGCCTCTTGCCAACCTAAAATCCGACATGACTAAAAAGTTATTATCAAGACATAGTCACCTGAGAGTTGATGTTTTTCTCTCTTTACGGCGGGAGATTTACCGAGCGCAATAAAAGGCACAAACGCTCGGAGGCTGTGAGGAGTGTAAGTGCAGTGCCAGCATGTATCCAGGGATCAATTACTGTATACAGGTCCGGAGTTCAGTAAATACTTTATAATGTAAGGCAAGATGTGCTGCCAAGAACTCCTTTCAACTGTAGATTAGTGGTGGTAGATGATTATAGGGATGAAAGAAACCTTGCGCAAATCTCACTTTAAAGATAATAAGATCTATTTGTTGAAAATATTGTATTTAAAGATTGTTTGGTCTTGATTATTGGACAAATAATAAATCAGACCACTAATAACACACTATAACAGTATTTTTCATCAAATATTTTTTATATTAACATTTTCTTGAGTTCTATTTTGAGTTGCTGTAGCTGGAGGTTTTAACCTTTTGTGAGAACTTACAAACTCCTCAAAGGTCCGGGAATCGAATCTGGGATCAATTGAGAACTGCGTATCCTGGTCATATTGTGATTGTAATTGCCTTCAAACTGGCTTAAGGCCCCAACGATCTCTCCACAGTGATCTGTTAAGCCTATTACATACTTGTTGTGTGAAGAAAGACATACAGTCCAATGGGGAAACTGTACAAGGTCCAATTTATGTCACTCGCTTTGTTGCTTTCTGCGCATGTTTAGCATTTCAAAAGAAAGAAATGCCATCAATTTGCATGTTGTTCTCAGTCCGTATTAGCTACAGCATGGTTCGCTGGTTCCCTTTTAAAAAGAGAGCAAAGAACTACAGAGGGATAATGGAAGAGTGGACTTTTTCCAAGTATTTATATTTGTATGTTCTTTTGATCGAACGCATTTGTGTATTGCCAAAACTTTTCCGTCACACATTTTTTAGCAGTGAAATTTAAGTTCTCTGTTAAGCGTTAAGTTAGCGTCTCCAAAAGTTATTGAAGAACTACATTTGCTTGAAGTTTATATTTAGTCATTGTAGAAGAAACACATTTGCAGATACACGGAAATTTGTCCTTTTGCACTTTGTATGTAACCAATATTTCAAGAGCAATAAGTTACCATATCTCTAATCTTTATTTTGAGTTTTTGCTATACTTTTTGGGGGTTGACGGTGGAAACCCAAACACGCATGCAGGAGACCCAACCCTGCCTGGAAATTTGAACCAAGGGGTAAAAGTAAAGTGGAAAAAGTAAAGTAATTTGGTTGTAGATTGTAGCCTCTGGCATAATGTCACAAGATTATCACAGCACTTTTGTCTGTAAAAAAAAAAAAAAAGCTCAACTATAAAGTACTCTGCAAGGGCTAAAGGGTACTCTGCAAGCTAAATTTAGCTGCATGGAGCTGCGCTTCCTGCTTAGTGGAAAAGTAATCAAAATGCTCTCTTAGCACAAATCAAAAACACAAATCCACATAATAGGCTACTGCAATATAAGGCCAATCTTGTAGAAATAAGTAATGTGCTAAATACTATTATGAACAAAAAAACAACACAGGTACTGCGCAACTTTGAAGAAAATGCCCTGTACTTGTGTCAGTATTCAGTATATCAGTGAGTACTCTAATAAAGGTACTCATGCACATACTTTCCTCCATAGGCATCACAAACACACCCCTTCCTGGTTTTGCTCCTACCTTTCAGAGCGAACCCAGTTCATTCAGCTCAAAGTCTTTCACCTCACATCACTTCAGGTGTTCCTCAGGCTCCTGTCCTTGGTCCCCTGCTTTTCATAATAGACATTCTCCCATTTGGTTACATTTTCAGAGAACACCACATTCACTTCCACTGCTATGCGGATGACACCCAGCTTTACATCTCCACCTGTGTAAAGTCTGTAAGTCTGGGTGTCATCCTCGACAGCACCACATCAACAACATCACCCACTCCACCGACTTTCACGTTAGAAACCTCCACCGCCGCCATCCTTCGCTCACTCCTCACTCCACTGCTGTCCTTGCACACAGTCTCGTCACCTCCTGTATCAACTACTGCAACTCTCTTCTGTTTGATCTCCCTCAAAAAACTCTCCAGAAACTCCAACTGGTTCAAAAACTCAGCCTCAGCATCATCACACGCACACCCTCCATGAACCACATCACACACGTCCTCCAACAGCTCCACTGACTCCCCATCACACACCGCATCCACTACAAAATGCTGCTCCTGACATTCAACGCTGTCCCTCGCCCCTCCATACCTGACAGGCCTCCTTCATATGATCTCCACACCTGTTCGCTCTCTCCGTTGCTCCTCAGTCTATCCAGCTCACTGCCCCTCCTGTCCACCTCGTCACTATGAGCTCTGCAACACTGATTCACTCCCACATGTCAAATCTCAAACTCAAAACTCAAGATATGTTTAGAAAAGCCTTCTCACTGTGACCATAACTGCACTGTCCTTTTATATGTAGCTGTTTTTAACTTTGTATTTATGTGTACAGTATTTTTATTGTTGTTCTTTGATGTAAGGTTACCTTGGGTGTCTAGAAAGGTGCCAAATAAAATGTATTATCATTATCATTATGAAGAAAAAAGAAGAACAAGTGTTACTATCTGTGCAGCCCTACAAGAGACAATTCCAAACCCCCTACTTACAGCATAGTTATATCCAGTAAAACTGCCACATGCGTCGCCCTCGTGCCTGTAAAACAGTTTGAATTTCCATCTCAGACTTCATAACACACTTTCCCTTTTACAATGGACTCTATCCTTGGTGCGTCTGCTCCATGCTGCAGTGGAGGCCCAACTTTACTGGTGTATAGACCTCAAGTGGCAATCCTATCTGCAGCTCTGCGGCGTATGAAAGACGACGCGTTTACGAGATCAATGAATGTGCCCGTAATACGTCTCCTTTCACAGAGCCCTGAGCCAACGACCTTGTTTAAAGCGGCTCGAAAAAGATCCTGCCCGTAAACACTGTGGTATTTAGATAGGACTGTATCATAAAAACATGCTGTTTAAAAGAAGGGACAGGCGAAAAGTGGTATTATTTCAAAGTACTATTATGCAATTAAACTTAAAGATATCAAACAAAAAGTGTTCACGTCATTCCTGACCCAGTGAGACCCTCATATTGGCGATGTCTCTTAGCACTGAACACCTTGTAGTTCTGGACACTTCAGGTCAGTTACAGCAGCTGAAGATGGTAGCACTGAGAGATAAACGATTCCTGGTGGCTCAACTTGATTTTTCTTAAGGCTTTGACCGTTACTTTGCGTCTTCTCTTGGCATCTGATTTCTTACGACTCTATTGACTATTGGCAACAAAACGTTTGATGGTTCTGTGGTCCCATCCCCATATTGTTTTGAAATTTCAAAATTGCTGCATCCCCTTGACCAACGTTTAGTCTTCTAATTCTGCACACACTTTATTCAGAGCCTTTATTCGGACCTGCTTTGGCCACACTTTCCCTCATTACAAACATCGTCATCACCAGGGACACTTCAATCCAACAGCCTTCAAGTTTTACACCTTTTGGATGATTAGACAAAAACATAATAGTTCATTTTCAGCTTATATTGTAGATGAAATATTAGATAGACATACTGTATTAGACAATAAATAAAAGTTGATTTGAATTGTTTTAATTGATCCTAATCTCCAAGTGCTGTCAAGAAACCAAAAATATCTATCCAAAAATATCTATTGCAAGTTTTATTGCTTTATTGTATCCACATTTAGTCCATGTGAAGTTCTGGCCTGCTCGATATGGGAAAAAAACAAAATCTTCTCTGACAAGCATTGCGATGAGAATTGTCAATTTTACTTTACATTAGAACTAAGATTCCGTTCACGTTGCATATCTTTAACACAACGAGGAGCTTTAACATAAACCCTTTGCATGCTTCTGTCATGCTTCTGCCATTTTCTCTCGGGGAAGGGTAAACTTCTAAGTTTCTATGAAACCCGGTGGAGAATTCATCAGAACGTGCTAGACGGCAAATTCCATTGCATAACAACTTAGAAGACAATGAAAACTGACTGTAAGACGGGAAAGCTTCAGCAAACGACATGTCTGAGTTTAAAGTGCATATGACAGGTTTTAATGCTTTTGACTCGCTTATTTCCCATTGACATAACATGGTCGGCACGGCAACAGTTCTAAATCGTTTGCCTCTATCTATGTCACTTCCTGTCAGTGTCCAATAAGGAAGTGAAACTATAAACATCACAAAAATGGTCAAACTAAAAAAAAGCTGGGTAAATGTTTTTGTAAAATCGTAAATATAATAGTGTTAGCTAGGTCTTAGCAAAAAATGTGTTTAATGTGTCATAAGTAAAAAAGTAACAAAACAAAGTCGTTTTTTTCTCTGCTTTTTCACTAAACGTGATCCCAATTGAGAGAAGACTGTACTATGATCTGCTAAACTGACACAAAAGTAACATGTTTGTAGAGGTCTTACAGATATTTATGGTGCGTTCCAGGCAACTGGTAACCGGTAAATTTCCCACCTCCCACTTGGAACGCCGCTCGAACTGGTAATTACAACTTGTAAACTCGGAAACCTCAAGACTGCTACGAGTTCGTATACGAGATGAAGACAGTAATGGCGGCCCCCAGTGGTGGAGCGCAGCTAATGTTAAAAATGTAACAAAACCACTGCATCAGTGAAGTGAACGTTACTCTTGGTCACAGCTTTCAAAATAACGTCATCTTGCATGTTTTTAATTGTATCTGGTTTGGAGAAACTTTCATATAATGTTAGCATCGTATGAGCTAACTGTAGCATTAGCCGTGTTGTTTACTTACGACTTTGTTCACCTGGAACGCTCTGAGTTCATAAGTCGTAATTTTCAAGTGAGAAATATACCAGTTACCAGTTGTCTGGAACGCACCATTAGTTGTTTGTAAAGTAAAAACAATTTTCAAACAGATTAGATTGCAAATACTTCTGTTACCAACATTTTACATATAACTTTAGTAGGTCTAAGACGTAGTACACAGATCTGCTGCTAGTGAGGTATTAATATTGTTATGGACCTAATAAATGTAGTGACTTATATCTATCTTTCTTTGGTTGTGAATAGTGAAGTGTTTTTTGCATGTAACAAATGCTGTTACTTAATAGTTTGTAGGTTTTTCTTTTCTTTTTTCTCTTTTTTTTGGGTCATATTTTACTGCAAGTGCTGATGGTTTAGGGATAAGGATGCCTCATCTCGCTTTAGATCCTATCAGTCTTCTCGGAAAGTTTGTGAAAGTGTCTGTGCCTGTTTTGTCTCAGCTTGTTGCCATGACTGCGAGTAGCCAACGCGAAATGGGTAAATGAATGGACATCCTTTTAATTGTTTGCTGCGAAATGTTTGCGGAATATGACTAAGATGCTGCCTTGACACGCCGCGACCCTATTAGTCAACATAATCACGATGAAAAGGCCTGTGCGAGTTCTCACATCAGTCATGTCATTAAAAAGTTCTTCATGTTTGCGTGGCGTGATTAATTTTCGTTTTCCGTAATTAAATACAGGCAGTGTCAGGGGTATCTAAAACTGTGGCTGTTGAACCGCTTTCGTTGAAAACCTTTACAGCACGTTTCGGACATTATCTCCATACCATCTCTGCATTTTGGATTGAAACTCGACTTTAGGGAGGCTCAGTAAAATGTATGAAAATGCAACTGGGCTTTTTAAATGATTCACTGCATTGGCTTATGAAACAGGGGGAGCAGCTAAATTTGACTTTCTGTTATGACGAGTCAATATGCGTCAGCACCGGTGGACTATACTGTATGACTCTCCACTTAAAAAAAGTTTTTAGTTTAGTTTTTCCAGCGGTCAAGTTACTGGATTGTTAAAGTATTATCTATTTTACACCTACTTACCAATTTTTCTATTAATTACCTATTTTTCTCAGCCTCACTGAACAGTTTAAAGAGGGGCATTATCGACTTCTTAGAGCTTATTCAAATGTCACAATGTTGTTCTCTCATACAAAAAAAAACACCTGGAGCTGTGTTTCAAGCCGCTAGCGCATCTTTGAGTAAGCTTTGAATCTTCTCCAGTGGCTTTTCTTAGTATCACAGCGACACCTCCCAAACGGCTCCTCCTTTTGTATCCAGGAAACACTTTCTACTCACCCCTCGACCTCTTGCTAAGCTTAATCTTCTCATCGCAAAGTAAAAACGCTCGTCTTTAGCTTCACTGCCACATGCACCGAGCAGGTTTTTTTTTTTCTTTATTGAAACAGCTGCGCAGCAAAGGGAAGCAAGAGGAGGGGCTTATTTTTAGCTCGCTCATAGGATCAGGACTTAAAACTATACCGGATATTTTGTTTGAGCTGTTTTAGATCAATATTTGCATTTTCTAACCAGAGTGCAAGATAGTGAGTGACATTATGACCAAATACCAGGACAAAGAATAATACCCGCTCTTTAACAACATTTCATACAATGTAATAGATCTAAGCAAAGGGTCCTGAAAGAAATACAAGTGAAAACATCTCTGATTCACATAAAACAGACTGTCTTTCTTTGGACATGTGATCAGAGCAGACAACTGTTTGGAGAAAGTCATCAAGGGCCAATGGAGGGAATAGGGAGACAGAGGAAGACCTAAAACAAGATGGCTGGACAATGTGCTGGAAAAACTGGGAGTGACTCTGAAGAACTGTCTTGTTACGACAAGAGACAGGGTGCGATGGAGATGTCTAGTCCATTTGGTCACCAGGCGTCAGAGTGGACTTGATGGATGAAGAAGAAGATCCTTTCAAACAAAAAAATACTGTATATCATTTGTATTCTCGAAGCAAGTGCCCAACTGGAAACATGGCTATAACTTTATTTTGTTGATCATCAAAGCTCCACATAAATTTGCCACAGATATGGTTCATTATAAGAAATCTATTTTTATTACTAGTGGTTTGTAGTTTGTTGATTTGCTAAAGCGCAAGTTCCCTCAACCATCAATCCTTAGCGTCCATAGCTCCTCCTTTAACAAACCAGACAAGGAGCAGGTGCAGCTTGGACTCAGTACTGGGAATACTTTTTTTTTTTTTGTGGATTTGTTTTGCTCGTAGGCTCCATTGGACAGGACTCGGGCCATGCCTCCCTGAACTATTTGTGCTGCAGCATTTGGCCAAAGATGAAGTCCCAAGAGACATTACAGTAAAGACCGACTGCCAGCTCGGACACTGCAGCGCTATTGTACAAGGTTAAAGCTCTCATTACATCAAATTACATGTCATTAGTGTAATGGTACATATCTAAGCCCCCTTCAGTCCTGTGCAGTGATCATTATCTTCTGTGGTTATAGGCAGGGGTCTCCTTTGTAGCGCCCTTTGGAGATGAGTCAGATCATCATGTCAACACGCATCAAGAACTCCCTGTGTCCGGATCAGACTCCACTCAACGTCTGAATTCAAATTCTCTTTCTGCCTGTGGATCAAAGCTTCCGCAGAGAGACGGGATTATCCGGCAAGGGCAGGTGAGGCTAAAAAGTGTGAAAAGGGATTTTGTGTTTCTCTCGTCCGAGTCAAACTATCTGCCAAATGCCATGTATAGACCATAGTGGAGTGAAGCTTCACAGCAGAGAAAAGAAAGTGACAAGAGTTTACATATTACAAGGTATTTCGTTTTGTCTGTGTTTTACTGTATGTGGTTGTTTGGATTTTTAGTGGTTCCAACGCCGTCTTCAAGCAGTGCTTTCGGTTGTGCCTTTGGCCAAAACACCCTCCATGAACATGTATGGATAGTGAATGAACTGGCGGTCGGAGAAACTGTTTGGCACAGATCAGCCACTTTTCCATTATGGTACTTTCACGCCACACAGCCTCCAAACTGCACGGGGCCGGGAGGAGGAGAGAACGTGTACAGAAGGACATCTCCGAGTCTAGGGCTAGGCAGGAGAGTTTGAAAGCTGGGCAAGGGTTGCATAAAGTGTCAGTGGCCGGTAGTAACACTGTTCTACTCTCACCGGCGGAAAATAAAATAATCAGGAAACTCTTTTCAACGGAAACATTTGTGCTCAGTAAAAAGCGTGTGCGGGAAAACAGGGGTTTTCTGAGAATCTGCTGAATGGCAACTTGTGTGACAATCCCCTGGTCGACTGTGTGGGCGGACTTGCTAACGTGGGCTGAACAATATTGAAGTAACTGCGATATGCGATACGGCTGTGCAATATCGCGATAACGATATTATTGCAATATTAAACTAAACCATCGTAAGTAACTAGTTTTTCAGCAAGTTGTCAATAAAAGACTACATCGGGACCAAAACAAGCCTAAAATTGTTTGGGCTAGTGAAAGTTTAACTAAAATGTAACTTTTGCACATCTATACGTTCAATGCATTGTTTGTTTTTGGCTGAGTTTGCAAAAAAAATGTGTCGGTCTCAGTCAGATGAACAGTTTAATGATGTTGCGATATATTGTGGCTTCTTGCGACACGGATGTTGCATCACCTAATATCGCGATACAGTATTTTCTTTTCCCTGCTGATCTGGGGCCACCTGGGCTGATTGTTGGTAATATTGCAAAATGAGGAGAGCGTGAGAGTGAAATTTGAAAGTATATATCAAATCCCTCCCCTCCTGATTGGCTCAGATAACCAAACCACTCCTATAGTGTGTACAACAAGGAGAGCGAGAAAAAGCTTTTAAAAGTAAACGACCAAGCTCCCTCCCCCTTCTCTCCTGATTGGACCCGACAGGCCAGTTCACAGGAACTCATTGGTCAAAGTGATAGCCCGAAGATTCTGATCAGTTGCAAAGGGAGGACTTTAGAAAAAATATTACTTATGTTAACGTCAAATTTCAGAATCAGGTCGTCAATTTAAACTTACAGACTATCACTTTAAAAGGGCCGTGCTTGACTTCGCAGTCCACCACCAGGTCACCATCTAAATCTATTGTTTGTACATAACTGACATTTTGAATTCTATAAAAGACGTATATATATATTTTTTATCTTGGTGTCATAACACTTCGTAATTGGGGATCTTGTTTTATTTTATTTTTGAGCATGAATGAGCATGTATTTTAGATTGCGAGTTAAGTTTGAACTTTCTTAACACATTTCCAACATCCTAATTCTTCACAGGGATGAGTTTATAAGCATATTTCACAACTTTCAGGAGCCATTCTGTCACGGTAATGTAATGTGATGTAACTCTCAATGCTAATTAAAAAACAAACAAAAAGCTAAACCAAACTTAGACTTCATTGCTAATCTGGTATGCTAAGTATGCTACGTATGCTATAAACGCTAAGTTTGATCATCTACTTTTGAGACCTTTTGCCAACTTTAATTCGATACCCGTGAACCGCCTTGTCTTTTTCCCCATTGCAGACATTTCTTCCGCCCGGGCAGAAGCAATAAAAAAGAGCTTTGAGCGGCGGTAATGTCGCAAATTTCATTGTCACATTCTCGCGGACATAATTTGATTGCGTTTCCCGAGCCCCGCTGAGATCTCTCCTTATGCTGAGTGCTTGGACTTCTTTTTTTTTTCTTTTCCTTTTTTTTTATTCTCCTGTAACTTCGGAGCGGGCCTGTGCTTCATCACTGAGTCGATTTGTACCACAGTCATTTGTTTACCTGCCATGTTAGATAACCGCAAGCCTCGCAACGCTTAAAAAGACAAAAAAAAAAGAGTCTGTGGTTTGTTTGCGAAAAGAGACGAGGCAGTTTGCATATTTTTTACAGCGTCAGTATGAATTTTTATTTGTTTCTGTGACAGGGGTGTTGCTGTAATAACATTCAGCCGATCTACATTCATTCAAATGGAGATGAAGGGCAGGCAGGAACGGCTGTGAAAGGATCAAAATGCCAAACGCCTCTGTATGATTTAATACAAGCATTTAGATTTACAATGCATTTTACAATCTTGTGTAGAGCAGTGGCTTAGCAACTGGTGAGGTGGGACTCTGGACCTAATAGTGTGTTGCAAACCCATTTTCGAGGATTTTTCGAAAATATTCACTGTTGATAAATTGTTTTGATTGGTAGCCTTTCAATCAATCCGTGAACAAACATCTGTGAAGTATACTATCACATAAAGCCCAAATAGTTTTCTTCTAAGTTGAATATTTTATAATTGGGTCATGTCTTGTAAGTATAGATTGAAGGTGGGTCTGGTGGTTTGGAAATGAGGACACTCCAGGCCTGATCTTCCGCCTGGCGCAATGACCACGTTAGTGCAGACGAGTGTGACATCTTGCACGCAAACAAATGCGCACCAGTGCTTGCGTGGCCAGGGAGCGGGGGCGTTGCTTAGGAAAAAGGAATGTGCTGCAACAAGCGCTAGAGTTACTGCTTCCCCTTCGCTCTCCTCATCTATACATTAACATAAACTTCATTCAGCTTTTAGGCTACATCCTTTTTAAGCTGTCACAGGACAAACAAACTTTATCCCACTGTTAAACATTGGCCGCGTCTCAAGAGAAAGACTATACCACTGGTCCTTGAAGAGGCGTGATTAAAACACCAGAACGTGCACCCCGGCCTTGTGGGAAAATATTCAAGTCTAGTACGGACTGTAGGATGGAAAAGCTTGGGGAGGGGCCAATGTTGTACATAACATCGCAAACGTTGTCTGTCCATCCCGCTTACTGCGTCAGATCTGGCCCTCAGTCTCACTTATCCAAGGGACTTCTCTCCCCTGGCTTGTTGCCTTTACTCGCTCACACTGCATTGAAGGGAATGAATATGGATGAAGAGTCCTGCCTGTATGCAAGTTAAAGACGGGACTAACGCTGGCAAACCCTCTAACCACTGATCGCACCAAGCGTCCAGCACCCTTTTCCCACGCAGTGTGCCATGCTGCCACAGACCACGCCTGACCTTGTTGAGCTGCCGAGATCACACGAGATTTAGCATTCTCCTGGTGGTACTACTAATGCTGCTGCATCAATATTTAACCGTTTAATTTAAAAAAAGATTACTAGTCATAATGTGCCAAAAACAAAGCTAAACAAAGACGAAGTCATCATAAAAACTAAAGGCTAAATAAATATCAAGAATGCAAATCTCTTTTTGAATATTGAGATCTGCTTGAGAGGATGAACTCGCTGAACTTTAATACTCTGAGCACGGTCTTATGGAGATTTATGGATGTTCAAAAATGGCCGCGCAAATGAGGCCGACCCTGGTCCAGCAGTGGCGGTGGTCATGGGCACTGTGCTAATGAGGGGCAGTACGGGCCAGGGCTGAGACTTCTCCTGCACGACAATCACTACCTACATTACAGCGCGGGCACCTGCTTGGTTTTAAACTTGGCAACTTGTCCAAATATTGTCTGTGGCAAATTGTAATCACAAACTTACAAAGCTTTAATCAGGTGTGTGGCCCTGCCAGGAAGGACCCAGGAGTAAACTGACTATTTAACACCAGCCCCAAAGACTTTTCTTCATTATTTTTGATTGATTTTAGCTAATCGCGTTGCCCTTGCCTTTACCCCCCTTGTGTTTCATCCCTGGCCTTGCTTTATTAATTGTTTGCGCAGTTAATTCTCACCATTGATTTCCTATAAAGTAGCACATCACTATTTTGTTGATATAGTCGGAAGCCTGTTGGATGACTGCGGCAAAGTGGGTTGAGTGTTCGCCCACTCAAACAAATGTAGCAAGCTGCGCTAAATGATAATGATCAAATCGAAATCACAATTATTGGCTACAATTGGCAAATCTGCATTATCCTGCCTCCATGGGGTCTTCACGGGGAGAAGACCCCATGCCATGTACGACCTCTACAAATATTCTGAAATGCAACGGCTACTGCTATTCGTTAGTTGATTTTAAAACATACATCACAAATATAATAGCAACCTTAAAGGAACAGGCCACTGTTTTTCCATACTGAGATATGTTCTTATGCGCTTAGACGAGTTGATACGTACCTGTCTGGTCTTTGTGCGTGTCCGTGGAAGAGCGTGGTCGCTTCTAACTTCACCCTCTTTTGGAGCCATAGGAATATACTGGGAGCTAACATCATCTTTGGTCTTTTTGCGTGACTGAGCGCACGCACAAAGACCAGACAGGTACGTATCAACTCGTCTAAGCTCAGGTAAGAACATATCTCAGTATGGAAAAACGGTGGCCTGTTCCTTTAACGCTCATCAGAGAATACTAACCTTAGCGCGACTCGACTTTAGCAAGTCAGTTGCTAACAACGATGCAGGAGCGTCGTCCAACAAGAAGTCTTGGCACAACTTTGTAGGAACGAAATTTGTTTTGTCCTCCTTCAGTACATTGTAAACACAGAAATTTTTAGAAACAATACTGTGCATCTAATTACAAGGCATTTGTATCCATTTCATGAATTTGGAGGCTAGTTTGTTAGTATTTCTGTGACAGTGACCGGAAAAAGTGACACGACCACACTCACTTCTTTCTCTTTATATTTGAAATATATTTGAAAGAAAGTGTCTCCTGTATAGAATAGACAGAGAATAGTATGGCAGGCCAGGCTATATAAACTCAAACCCTGTGAAGAATTTGGGAAGTTCGGGATTTACTCGCGCCCTCTTCCATTGTAAAAAACAAAACAAAAAATAATCAGCTACAGGGCCTTTAATTAAAAGTATTTCATCCTCACTTTCTCTGATTTTGCATCATTGTTGCTTCCAAATGCTAAAAACAACAATGGTGAATTGTTTATTGTTCAAAGCACAGGAGACTTTATAGTGGCAAGGCAATATGAGTGCTGGACTTATCTTTAGAGGGTGTATGAACTTTAGCAATTGCTCAAAGTTTGTTTTAATACCAAGAAAACACTTTATTCAACCAGGAAAGTCCAACTGAGATTTCAGAGTCTCTTTCTCAGCTTTCTGCCCCAGAGGAAAACGTATATTGTAGATATACATGTAGTCACCATGTTAAGTATCCATGTAATCTTTCAAGTTATTACTGTGCGGTAAAGGGCCAAAGTACCAACGTCTATTGCGTAATGTTGACCATACTGTATAAACATGAACAAAAATCAAATTAATTCTTACTGCCCCCCGTCATCTGTTCCCTCATGCAGCGCTTTGCCGCTAATCAATCGCATCACTAACAGCACAGAAAGCCCAAAACGGCCAACTAAAAAGCAAAACCCATTCTACACTTACTAATTGGTCCTTACACAATGCTGTGACTTTCCGTACATGCAGGTATCATTACCCTCGCATAGAGCCAGCGGGAGAATCGGGAGACGGAGATGAAGAGAATGGTTATTAAAAAGAAGCCGTGGAGCAGGAACGCAGCAGAGGATGACAGGTTTTGAGGAATGAGAAGATTTAAAGCCGAGCTGAAGGGGGGTACACCGAGTTTCCATATGAATCCCAGATGGAAGCCGAGCCACTGAGCCACTCAACCCGCACCCCCTGTTGGCTGCCGTTCTGCCTGCTTCATTAGATTCGACACAGAAGGCATGTTTGTCACAGATAGGTCATGTCTATTGAATATGGTTTTCAAAAAAAAAATATATATATATATCAATATTTAAAGAAAAAAAAGTGTACATGTGTGGTGTGTACACAATACATTTTTTGTATTCAGTTCCCTGGGATTTTTGAGCAAAATTGAACTGGTTTTGGTTGGTAGGGAACAAGTTGTACCACACAAAATCCACTGTGCTCCAACACACCTTTTGAAAAATAAAACAAAAGTACAATTTTCTCTTCTGTTGTAGTACATTTTGTCACTGATGCCCAATGAAAGACTTCAAAATGAAAGGCTGGGCATAATGAGTGCCCCGGATCAGCGCTTAAGGGGTGTCCACAAGGCTTCTTTTTCTGACCAACGCACTTGTCTATGGATAAGGACGGATTACGGACTGTGCACTTGTAGAACCAGGAAGAAAGGCCAAACGAAGGGTTGAGAAACATTTTCAGTAACACTTTATAATAACAGTTAAGTGTGACTAACACTTAACTTAATAACAACTTAACTTCTACAGTCAATGCCTAACTTACAATGAATAGTTCTTCACATAAGTAGTTATTAAGTGTTAGTCACACTTAACTAATGATTTGTTCATGATCAGAATCAGAATAGTTTTTTTATTGCCATTGTTTGAGGCCAGGTTCACAAACTAGGATTTTTTCTCGGTACAATCGTGCAACATAGAACATATAACACAGAATTTATAATAATAATAATGCCTTACACTTGTATTACGCTTTACAAGCCTGTATTACCAAGTTTCTCAAAGCGCTACACTGTCGTCATTATTCATTCACTCCATACTTGGTGGTGGTAAGCTACTATTGTAGCCACAGCTGCCCTGGGGTAGACTGACGGAAGCGAGGCAACCAGTCTGCGCCATCGGCCCCTCCGACCACCACCTACCACTCACTCACTCACTACATTCGCTAGGCTTCCTGGTGTTACCAAACGGTCTCCCATCCAAGTACTAACCAGGCCCTTCCCTGCTTAGCTTCCAAGATCTGACGGGATTGGGCATAGCAAAGGCGGTATGGCCACTTTAGATAAAAGTAAGCTATAAAACTTTAATGAATTAAGTGTCATCATTTATTAACGCTACATAAGGTGTAGTTATTGTAAAGTGTTTCGCACATTTCCTAACTTAACAAAAGTGATCAGGATGTGTTAGAAACCATTACCAAATACCTCCAAAAATCATGACACTCTCTTTAATATTACAGTCGATGAATTCCGTACCAGATCCAGCCATATCCAAGACATCAACTGCCAATCTTCACACAGACGGAGTGGGTGAGGACACACAATATTAGAAGTTTTAAGGCAGGAAACACTATACTGCAAAAGTATTTGAAGATAATAGAAAGTTTTATCTACTTTTTTTTCTTCACTTTTTCATTTTAAACAGCCTCAAAAAATGTACTGAAGTTGTCTCGGGTCAAACAGAGCGCCTTTCAAGCCTGACGGTATAGAGAGCTCCCATTTGACTGTGATTTCTATTATTCGTTTTCACTAAAGAGTCAGAGCAAAGCGCCTCTTTACTTTTGATCAGATGAAATGTTGTCAGTAATGTGTGTGTCCCCTCCCCCCCTCTTTCTCATTTGTGGGGAATTTGATGTTTCACACACGGACCCCTTGAGTGTTGCACTGAAGTCTGTTGTATGTTTGCCGAAGAACTCTAGCCGTAGAGATTTGCAGATGAAAGCCGTCTCAGTGGCGCTCTCTCCTCCAAAGGGGCCTGGAGAATTCGTGCGATTGCATCAGCCCCTGGTGACAAGACTCTACACACAGACCCCAGATGAAAAAGTGGCTGAGAACAAGGGGGAGCAGGTACATATATCCGCGTTTCCGTTTCAACTGGGAGAGACTTGGAGAGATAGAAGCAGATTACTGAGGTGCAACGGAATGGAGAAACTTTAGAACCTACATACTACCTGAAGGGGTAAGATAGAGCTTTGGTCGGGGTAGATGCAGCAACTACAATGCAATATGGGATTTTTGGTACCGGTAGTAAGCCCCCTTTTTTCTGAAATAAGTTAACCTCTTAACCCCCGCCTGAACCGAGCACATTTTCTCCAGTTCGGCATTGCCCAATTCTCAAAGCTTCTTGAAAAGAGCTCCAAAAACATGACAAAAAAAAATGGCAAAAAAAGTAACAAAATAGTAAAAAAACAGAAAAACGTGGCAAAAAACCTCCAAAAAGTGTCAAAAATATGAGTTTTGTAGGTTTTAGCTTTCAAATGAGGCGATACACTGGCCTATAAGCTGCAAGAAGCTTCTAGATTTGGGTAATGCCGAACTGGAAAAAATGTGCTTATTTCAGGTGGGTGTTAAAGCAGTACTAAGCAGAGCCGTGGGAAGACATTTTAGTTACGGGGTGCTGAGGGGGAAAAAAAATTACCCCAAAAATGCTTTTTCTGTGCATATTTCCTATTTATTCATATTGTCTGCAGGTCGCAAACTATCCCCTAGGAGGTGCTGCAGCGCCCTCAGCACCCTGGGTTCCCACGGCCTTGGTACTAAGTAACTCATGCCCCTAGAGGCCATAAGTGCCACTCCAGGTGTCATAGCATGTTGCATTTTTTTACTCATTAATTGTCCGTGAGAGTAAATACTACGCTGACAGAAAAGACAAAGGGAGAGAGGGATATTGTAAATCCAATTACACAATGGAGATTTTGTTTTTTCACTCACATTTGGCTGTAAAGTGGCGCTATACTGCAGTTAGCTTTGCCCGTTAGCCTGTTAGCTTCTTCTTCGTGATTCAATTAGTGTGTATTGGTGACACCTACCCAGTGGCAGTCAAGTTGCATTTGTGGTTTTCTGGCCAGAGACACCAGGGGGAGATGAAAGACCCCCAATCATCCCATTAACACTTGTATTACCTCTAGAGGTGTTTTATTAAGGTAAACAAGTTATTTAGTACTGCTTTAAGAGGTTAAATAAATTCAGTGAATAAATTGGCGCCCCTTTGGTCACCTATGCCCAGAGATGATTGTAAGGTAGAATGATGGATTTGTAATGGAAACAAAACCAGTGTTTCTCTCAAAGAACATGCCCATTGGTCTAAATTTAGCATAATGCAGAGGGGGAAGAAAGCTCATTAAGAAAAAACACCATTTTTAGAAATGGTGTTTGCACATCTAGAGACTGACATTTTAGCCCATTCTTTACAAAACAACTCAAGCTCTGTCAAATGCTGCTTTAAACTTCTCCACAACTTTATCCCTGACCTCTCTGGTGTGCTCCTTGGCCTTCATGATGTTGCTTAGTGACCAATACACTCTGACCATAGCTCTGAGGCCCTCACAGAACAGCTGTAATTATACTGAGAGTAGATTACACACAGGTGGCCTCTATTTAATGGTTAGGGCAAGGTGTGAACATTCTGCAGTCACTGCTGTATGAATACTTATGCACGCCCCACTTTTCACTTTTCTATTTTTTGTAAAATATCAGAATCATGTATCATTTTGCTTTCACTTCACAGTTGTCTGTTACTTGTGTGTGAACTTTCAGTAAAAAATTCAAAATAAAATCTTTATGTTTAGGGTTGTAAGACAAAATGTGCAAAAGTTCAAGGTGTATTATTACTTTCGCAAGACACTGTATCTCAGTATGTAAAAACAGTGGCCTGTTTCTTTAAGCAGATACACTTTTAATGCGAATTATGGGTTCCAACGATTGTCCCGCACTTAAGTAAACTTTGACTGTTTCAAATGTGCTTTATAAATCCATTTTATGCTATTATTGGCTAAAAGTCAAATGGTTGTAACTTTTGGAGACAGACAAAACAAAATATCAGCAAGCAAAAAAACACATTGAGAAAATACCCTCAAAATTACTACAATAGTACAAATATATTTTTATAGAAAAGTGTGCCTTGCAGTTTGGTTTATGCATTGTGGCTGGCGGCGTGATTCATATGCAGTGACTGGCTCTGCACCATCCACAGACTGGATGAATTCATTAAACCTGGCCGCTCATTCATTACGGGGCCTAAAAGTCGCTGTGGAAATATCGGGCGCTCCCTGAAGTGTTTATTAATATAGTAATCATCAGGATGTGCTTCTCTGTCTTTAATGTCAAGCGTTTCCTCCAGGTTCTGACATGAGACGATTAGGGATGTTAATCTCTAAAGTGTGTTGCAGTAGATGGAGAAAAAAATAATAGCCCTAATCAGATAGCACAGCGGAAATGAAACCACTTCACAGCCAATATCATGATGCTCACTCGTCGTTGTCCAAATATTTTATCAGGTATTAATGATTCACAAACCTTTAACCAAACGCCATCTTGGATAATATTTTACTTTGCAATCAGCCGAGGGATGAACCATGAGAAAAGTAAGTTGGGTATTACTCAGCTATCCTAACTAGAACTTACCCGATGTTTGCCGCATGGAACTTCTATTAAGTAAACAGAATAAAACAACCACACACAGACGAACCACCAGTACTGGCACCGCATACTGGGGAGGAGTGATGCAAATGAAATTTTAAAGGTGGGGTATTATGTTTTTTTCAGGCACATATACCATTCTATAGCATATCCAAATAACTATGCTACCCAAAATTGGAAACTTAAAATATTAAAATTTTCCCTCATAGCAACACTGTTCCTGACACTGCGATTTCACCTCTGTCTTTTTAAGAAACTCTGTGTCTGTCTGGCACGCCCATGAGCACTCCCCCTTCAGTACATTGTTGTTGTTTTTTTAATTTCTTATTTTATTTATGCGTATATAATTGAGTACAGACAACACAAGCCAGGGGTTTCTTACAAAAGCATTTAAAATAGATACATTAAAAGCTAAGTCTGCTGGGCGGGTGCTGTGCGCTGAACTGCGGAAGAGAACATGGGAGGGGGCTTGTCCCCAGGTGGAGCCACGCCCCCTTCAACAAAACAGCAGGAAAATGGCTGCTGGCAGGAGATTGAAAGATTACTCATAAATACATGACTCAATCTGAGCAACACTGGAGGCATGTTTTTCAGGAGGGAATGACACACTAACATGAAAAAAAGCTTTAAAAAGTGGTGTTGTTTTTCAGATTTTTGTTACAGGATCTTGGTCCAGCTTACCAAGCGAAGAGGTGTCCAAAACGGGGCCCACGAGCCAAATTTGGGTTGGATTTGATTGGCCAAGGACAGCTATAAAAATGTGTCCAAAAACTACTGTATTAGTGAGTAAGTCTCATGGATACAATTGATTGATCAGTTTGTGAATAATTTTAGTTTTATTACATGCAAAATTGAGTTTCCATATGCAGCAATATGTTTTCCTGTGTATTTGCATTTTTTTTGCAAAACCTTTATTATGTTAAAGACCAAGAGTTATGTACTTCCTCCTGTTACCTCATTTCCCCTGCCCGCTTGAAAGATGTGCTAACTAGAAAACAACGATGCACTCCGCTGCACATAGTAAATCATGAAAAGAGAGAAGCTAGTATTTGTAAGGGCTGGGACAAAATATAGTTTTGCAATATAACGCAATACATGTGATACACGTATCGTATCCCAAACCATGTATCGCAATACTTTGATGCCCATCAAATTTATAAAAAAGTTGGTACTGTTCTGGTGCTGAATGTACTTTTATTTTTTTTATACTTTTGAAATGCCTCAATGTCATTTTAATTTAGAACTTTTGGAAACAAAGCTTGTGCTTTGTTATTCGGTCCAGTGACTCATTACAATGACAAGCACACTACTTAGTGCATTAGAATATATTCAGGGTTTCAGTGGGGCATTAAAAAGCATTACTGTACAAGTCATTGAATGAATTACCCCTCCTGGAACCGCCACCTTAACGTGGTGGAGGGGTTTGTGCGCCCGAATGATCCTGGAGCTAAGTTGTCGGGGGCTTCATGCCCCTGGTAGGGTCTCCCATGGCAAACAGGTCCAAGGTGACGGGTCAGACAAAGAGCGGTTCAGAAGCCCCTTATGAGAGACCAACAGGCCCGGTTAGAACCATGAGGCCGTCCTTCTGTGGACCCACCACCTGCAGGAGGAGCCATAGGGGCTGGTGCAATGTGATTTGGGCAGCTCCAATGGCTGCCCCCACGACCCGGCAATGGACAAGTGGAAGAAGATGGATGGATGGATGAATTGTGCCAAATCATAAAAAGCATTAAATTGGATGCAAACTGGCATTAAATCTGAATTTCTTGAAAAAATATGGCCTTGCTCAATAATTGTTACTGTATACCAACATGATGGTCTAGATTTAGTTGTAATTTTGGTTGAAATTTACCACTTTTTTCCCTGTCCAATTTTCTTTCTTCTGTTTTACAAAATGTTTGGAAATGCACCGATTTCTTTCTCCGTTTATGGCATTAAAATGTATTCATATTAGGGACAAAATATCGGGTGGCAATACGTTTTGCTGCAATACCAAGTATCGATACTTTATCAAGTATCGCAATACTTTCAATACTTGTATTTGGAGGCATTTTTATCCTGCAGTCCTTTGTTTTCCAGAAATAGCACATTGTTACATTTTGTGTTAAGGATCTTTTCATCTTAACACTTCAATAAATGTCAAATTGCATTTGGTTTATAAACACTGGACTCATGACTTTTTACCATTTTTAAGGTAAAGACTGTATCGCAATACGTATCGGATCAGCCCCTGAGTACCGTGATAAGTATCGGATCATGACAAAAATGTATTGTATTGTGGCACAAAAGAAAACGCACATGCATACATTTCGGTTATGCGTTTTCTGATCCCTCTCAAATATCTAATCTGTTTTTAAGCTTTGACACTTCCAACCATATGTCCACATCTCCGACATGAACGAACATGGTGTGGGTTCACCATGAGACCGTTGCGTTTCCACCGTCAGAGAAATGGAGCCGTCTTCCCCAGCTCTGCCCTGTCTGTTTACTTTGTGCGCCCCGTGTCAACACGTCCCTTCATAAATATGTGAGTACTGCAGCACAAGTTTGAAATATTGAAACGACCACAAAGCAATTTAGTCGTTGGCGAGCGGGGGTTAGTGGGTACAATCTTGTTAGCGTTTTGTATTACACGTATCAGAACTCCCCCAACCAGAAGCAATTACACTCGTTTTAATGAGATGTTACTGTTTGAGAAGCAGAAGGCCTGCTAATCAGATTTGTGCGCTCGTTTTGACGGCGCCAGTGTTGTTTCATGTGCCATTATTTTTAGCGTAGCCCATATTTGCGTGCAAATGTCTTGTTTTTTCACGGCATCGTCTCCAGATGATTCCTTTTTGTCTGTGCAGCCTTTTGATCTTCACACAAATCGAGATTAAAACACCCGTAAACAAAGACGAAATAGTAACATGAATAACTGATTTTTGTGACATTGTAACCATGCTTAAAATATGTATATATGGAAAGTTTTGTTTAAGTCTAAAGCACCACCGCATAACACACAAAGTCAGGGGCAGGTTCAATAATCCAATGAGCAGAGAGCAAATCGTATCTGTTTCCGCATGATAATTGCATAACGTCGCCAATCGAAGAGTCCCAAAAGAACCACGCGCAGCTGCGTTTGTCATGTCACGGTCAAAACTAAAGTGAAACTGTGCGAGCGCGTGGACATCAGCTGATAGGTTCGCCCACTTGTTTAGGTCTCTCTTTCTCTCTTTTGTAATTCTAGTGAATTCATGAGACACAGACCAGGGGGAATATCTAATTATAGAATATATTTTGGCAGCATTCACACCGATTTGGCTAATAAAAGTATTCTATTGCCTATTTATTATTTTAAGATTATTATTTCATTCCTTTTTTCCCGTAAGGGTAAAAGCATAAAGATTCAAGAAAACAGGCTAGATGTTCAATAGGTTTCCAATTAAAACAACCCTGAAATAAATATAAAAATGTACATATGTCTTGTTTCTTTTTGTGAGCTCATAAAACTCATAAAAATCTGACATCCCTAGTAACAACATTACATGGTTAAAAGCTCAGTAACGGAAATCCTAGTCTGTGTCTTCTTCAAGCACTCAAAACAATATTTTCCACCCCATAATAAATGCAGTTGCACCAATATGGGTCTCAGAAAATGATGAGAAACAATTTTGCGTAGAGTAGCTTGTTTCCTATTTGCGGTCTACTTTAGACTCCTCCCGTTCAGTCTGCCACATATGAACACACGGGTGAACGTACTGTATGTCCTCAGTGAACAAGCTTTATTAACATTTCCTTGACAAAACCCCTGGCCCCTGACAAAAGGTTATGGGAGAAAAGGCCACGGCCGATTGTGAGTTTTATTACAGAATTCCACCAATTTCCACTTGTTTAAAGGTTAGACAAAGTGAACGCCGGTCGGCCATTGTTACCTGACAATCCCCGGCACCAATCTGTCCTGCCTGAGCCTTGTCCCCTTTTGTATCACACAGAGAGCTTTGGGCTTTGTGTCCTCCTGTCTCCCCAGTGTTTTGAATTGTCATGGTTACCTAGGCGTCATCGGCATTCTTCACATCTGGTACTGCAAAAGCCTGTTCAATCTCAAGTATCCTGACTGTCTTCTGGTGAGAGAGGGTAAAAAAAAAAGCCAGCAACAATGGCTGCCAGCTATGAGCAAGGTGTGGTTTGTAGAGGAGGCAATTTGAGCTCTGAAATGTCTGTTGAAGTCGAAAACAAAGAGGAGCACCACCTGTAGACATCATTACCTGGGGGGAGAGTGGGACAGAGTAAGTTTCCCTTTCTGTTGGATAAAATCCTTTTTGCCCCAAAGAGAATATTGTAAAAGTAATCATTTTTGAAAACTAAATAAGACTGATATGTGGAGTCTGCATTGCATTTTTTTATATATATATAACCAGGGGCTCAGAAGAGCTAGAGAAGGCCTGGAGAGTGAAGGCATCAGTGGTGCCCGTGGTCGTTGGGGCACTCGGGGCAGTGACCCCCAAATTGGAAGAGTGGCTCCAGCAGATCCCAGGAAATACATCAGACATCTCGGTCCAGAAAAGTGCAGTTCTAGGAACTGCAAAGATACTGCACAGAACCCTCAAGCTCCCAGCCTCTGGTAGAGGACCCGAGCTTGGAGGAAAAAGAGACCGCCCACGGAGGGTGAGGAAGAGTTTATTAAAAAAAAAAACTCTTCCTCACCCTCCGCGGGCGGTCTGCTTTTTTTGTGTTGTGTGTAAGAATTTGACTCAAAAGTATATTTTGCCAGCCAAGACTGGGCTTTGGTGCCCCACCTTCAAGAAAACCAACCAACCGATCAACTAACCAACCAACAGATCAACCGACCGACCAACCAACCAACCAACCAACCAACCAACCAACCAACTAATCAACCGATTGATCAACCGATCAACCAACCAATCAACCAACCAACCCATCGACCAACCAACTAACTGACCAACCAATCAACCAACCAACCGATCAAACAACCAACCAACCGATCAACCAACCAATCAACGACCAACTGATCGATCAACCAACTGACCAACCAACCAACCAATCAACCGACCAACCAACCAACCGATTAAGGCAAGGCAAGGCAAGTTTATTAGCATTATATTATTAGCACCCAAACACAATAAAAATGCAATAAAATGCATTACAAAAACACAATACAATTACATTAAAAAATTTCATTAAAAATATATTAAAATATGTATATTGTATATATTAAAATTCTTTAAAATACAATCAATTGCCATAGGCAGCAGTAAAAAAGGTGTAAACATAGTCAGAGTTGAGGCCTGTCTCATGTCCTCACTGAGGCTGTTCCAGACTTTTGCTGCGTGAACCTGAAATGCAGCCTCACCGTGTTTGGTGGTGACTCTGGGAACCACCAGGAGACCCCTCCCTGAGGATCTTAGGGCCCGAGGTGGTTCATATTGCTGTAACATATCAGATGTACTTTGGTGCCCGACCATGAAAGGACTCATACATTTAAATTATATTCTCTGAGCGACAGGAAGCCAGTGCAGAGACCGGAGCACTGGACTGATATGGTCATATTTCCTGGTTCTGGTCAGGACTCTCAAAGTGCATGCCTACAACATACGAAAAATAAAATAACAGAGTCCAAAGTCAACTGTATCATAGAATATTCTCCTCTAAGCAAAGACTTCAAACGCATCATCAACAAACACTGGTACATCATTCAGTCCGATCCAAATTTAAAAGATCTTTCCGAACCACCTCGCATTGTCTTGAAAAGACCACCCAACTTAAACAACATGCTGGTAAGAGCGGACTTGCCTTCAATCATCCGACCTCATTTTCTTTCACAAGTACCACAAGGAAACTACCGGTGTGGGCATTGCACCCAATGCAATTTCACTCAAAAAACAAAAACGTTCAACCATCCTAGGACAGGAAAAACTTTTTATGTCAAAGGGGTGATCACCTGTGGCACCAATAATGTAATATATATGCTGAAGTGCCCTTGTGGCCTGGCATATATTGGTAAAACAACAAGGCCTTTGAAAAATAGAATCACTGAACATCGTTCCAATATCCGCACCCATGACAAAAAAAGTCCTGTGGCAATCCACTTTACACAAGCTAAACATAATGTCAGTACTCTCAAATATATTGGTATAGAACAAGTCAACTTACCTAGAAGGGGTGGTGACATTAACACTCTCCTGTTGAGGAGAGAAGCGTTCTGGATCTTCACTTTGGATACACTGAGTCCGAAGGGTCTTAATGAAGATTTTGACTTAAGACCTTTTTTATAACTTTATTTTTTGCGTTGTAAGCATCCATACTCCGGTGTTGTGCTGTCTCTTTTCTTGTGGACCATCACTGCAGTGTTCATGTTTATATTGTAAATGTACATCTTTTTGTGTTTTTTGCCAATTGTGGTCTCCACATTCAACACCACATTAAGACCAGTCTAGGACACACCTACATAACAAACCATGACATTTCCATACTATATGACGGGTACCCTGACGCTTGTATGGTCATGATTATTTTTCTTATGTGAGTCAAATGTGTAAATATTGTAAATATTGTGTATATATTATGTGTATATATAAATGTTAAGTGCATGTAAAAAATTTCCCTTTAATGTTGACATGTATCATGTGACCTCTGTCTAATCAAGCACACTACTAAAGCAGGTGTGCCTAGTCCTGCATTCATGTCTGATGAAGGACTTGTAGTCCGAAACGTTACAACAGTGGTGTGAGTACACATTAAAAAAAACTATTCTTGGGAGCTAAAACGCAGTTGTGCGGGTTTTTTATTCTTCTTACATTGTTACCTTTTTTTGATCCAGCACACTGCTCAGTTAGGGATGTGCACGTTTTTTTGATTGTGCTACATCTGGTCAGGACTCGAGCAGCAGCATTTTAGATACAGTGCCTCTCGAAAGTACTAATACACCTTGAACTTTTGCACATTGTGTCATGTTTACAACCATAAACATAAAGATTTTATTTGGAATTTTTTACTGAAAGTTCACACACAAGTAACAGACAACTGTGAAGTGAAAGCAAAATGATACATGATTCTGATATTTTTAAGTGAAAAGTGAGGCATTCACAAGTATTCATACAGCCACCTTTGGGAGGTGCTCCAGGCATGTCCTATTGGGAGGAGGCCTCGTGGAAGGCCCAGGAAACGCTGGTGGGACTATGTCTCCGAGCTGGCCTAGTGTCGCCTCGGGGTCCCCCAGAACAGCTAGAGGAGGTGTGCGTGGATCGGGAAGTCTGGGCATCTCTGCTGAGACTGCTGCCTCTGCGACCCTGCCGGAAGAAAATGGATGGATGGATATTCATCTTCCAGCAGGACAATGACCCTAAACACAAAGCTAAATCTACAATGGAATGGTTTAAAAAAAACAACAACATATTAATGTGTTAGAATGGCCCAGTCAAAGTCCTGACCTAAATCCTATTGAAAATCTGTGGAAAGATCTGAAAACTGCTGTTCTCAAATGCTCTCCTTCTAATTTGACAGAGCTTGAGTTGTTTTGTAAAGAGGAACGGGCTAAAATGTCAGTCTCTAGATGTGCAAACCTTGTAGAGTCATACCCCAAAAGACTTGCTGCTGTTATTGCAGCAAAAGGGGGTTCCACAAAGTATTAAGTCATGCTGTATGAATACTTATGCACACCTCACTTTTCGGTTTTCTATTTTTTGAAAAATAACAGAATCATGTATCATTTTGCTTTCACTTCACAGTTGTCTGTTACTTCTGTGTGAACTTTCAGTAAAAAATTCAAAATAAAATCTTTATGTTTATGGTTATAAACATGACAAAATGTGCAAAAGTTCAAGGTGTATTAGTACTTTCGAGAGGCACTGTATACTGCAGTTGTCTAACAGCTCGTTTAGAGTGGCCAGTGAAAAGACCGTTGCAATAGTCTCTAGCCGACTGGAGACAAACGCATGAATTAATCTCTCCAAATCTGGTTTAGACACTGTTTTTTTATTTTGGCAATGTTTTTAGGTGGTAATAGGCTGCTGATGTGATGGACTTAAAATGACTGTTAAAATTCAGGTCTGAGTCCATGATTACTCCGAGATTTCTAACTTGACTTTTCGGTCCCAGTGAAAGTGACCAATGACAACCTCTCTGTGTCTTTGTGGGCCAAAAACAATTATCTCAGTTTTATCTATATTTAACTGGAGGAAGTTGTTTTGCATCCACACACTAATCTACAGTATTTGATACCAACCAATCTACGACCAACCAACCAACCAACCAACTGATCAACTAACCAACCAATCAACCCAACAACCAAACAATCAACCGATCAACCAACCGATCAACCAACCAATCAACGACCAACCGATCGATCAACCAACCGTCTGACTGAACAACCAACCAATCGATCAACCAACCAACCAATCAACCAACAAATCTACGACCAACCGATCGACACAGTCATTAGAAGGGGGAGTGTCCGACACACCGTACCAGGATACTCCGTCAATGACATTTCTCTACCTTGGGGGCACAGGGATTTTCCAAAGATGACAGTTCCAGGATTCATTGGACAAATAGTTCTGGGAGCGCGAGACACCAGTCGTGTGTCACGTACATATTGTACATATATTGTACATAATATGCCTATTTGAATTTCTCAGAGTACAACAGCACAACATACACATACACAGCACTTGCTTACACAGTTCATACACATCAGACTATTACTAAAAGCCATTTTGTCTAGAGATATGGGTCCAAATTCCAATCTCCGCTGTCTCATGTTCTTCTTCATAACGCTATGTTGCACTTTGTGAATCGAATGTCAGTGCGAAAGTGAAGGTGCATCCACAAAGCAGACGCTGGAGTTGGTTGAGAGACGCCTTGTAAAAAGTTGAGGCCATGATATATATATATATATACCCACACACACACAGACTGCTGGTTTTCTCATTAGAAGTGCTACAGGGGAGTTTGCTGGTTGAAACTGCCAGGTGCTGCAATGCTGTGCGCCGCAATGTGCAGAGGAGAAAGCGGGAACAGTCATCGCCAGAGGATTGCTGAAGAAAATGTGCTATTATAGACCTCCCTGTCAGAGAATGCCATATTATTGCAGGTAAAAAAAAACGTGGGAATAGGAGTCTATAGAGTGTCTGAGGCAACTATTGCATGAGCCGCTCCTTCTTTTAGAGCGTGATGGGAAAACTCCAGGAATGTTACTTTTCAGTGCATTTCGTGGTGATAGCACAGATTTGTCGGGATCGGAGAGTACCTTTTAAAGCGAGGGTATTTGTTTTTTAAGGGTATTTGGTCATAATTCCACTCACACATTTGTGTCACATTTTGTTTGGTAGAGAATACTACTGAAAATTCGAATTGTGCCTTATTTTTTTGCAATTCAAATGTTAATGATAAAAAAACAGATATGAAAAAATCCAGGTATTAAGTACGGTAAAGTTTGGAGTCTTTAAGAGCAAGTAAAGTGGAGATGTTCCTGTAAGAGTTCAATAAAAACCTCATTTTGAGAAAACGAATCCTAAAGTTTTACGCGCCTGTACATTTATCCCGTCTTTAGCCGCAGCTAAGAAAGGAAATTACCATATTTGGATTACAGCGTCATCTCGGTCGCCTTTCATGCTACACGTGGATACCAAACATGTCCATGTTTGTGAATGAATATGTGTGGGAAACCGGGTGGTGCAGCAATGTTTTTGTTATTTCCGGAAAATTTTCAGCTTGCTAGTGGACAAAAAGTAATAAAATAAGCATTGCAAACAGTATGAGTCCTCTTTATTTTACACTGATATTAAGGGAGAAAATGAACGAAAAATCTCATCATTGACCACAGCGTGAAAAATCTATGTTTTCATAAGACCCTTTTGATTTTTTCATTGATTTTATTTATTAGGTCAGGACAGTGTGTGTTAATGAACATACATGGATACTTACATGTAAACACGCCACACCGGACTGTAGCCTTGGGCTAATTTCCATCCGTTGTCACACACTTGCACTTTCAAACACTCTCATTCATCCTGGCCTATTGTACATGTTTTTAGTGGTAGAGAGTACCCGGAGGAAACCTACACAGACACAGGAAGAACATGCAAACTCCACACAGAAAGGCCCCGTTCTAGCTGTGAGGCACAAGCGCTAACCGCTGCGCTACCATGCCACTGCCTTTTCCTGGCTCTGTGGATGTAGTTACTGTCAGACATCAGTGCTAGTATAGGAATGGCTCAAAACCCAACATCAAATATGATTTTGAGGTTCACAATACTGTTTTTTGTCAAGTGCGAACAAACCCCTCAAATAATCACAGAGAAAGTGTTAATGTTAGCCCTTTGATTCCTTTGTTTAGTCTCAGGCCAAACTTTGGCTGAATCGAGCAGCTTGACTTCTAATGCGGCGCACTTTACAAAGAGTATTTAGCCATGTGCGCACGGGTTTTGCGTCCCTCTACAGGCCTTGGTTTTGCTTTTTTATTCATGATCTAGTACTCGTTATTGACAGTTACATTGGCCCTCATTTATCAAATTTGTGAGTTGAGTGGAGAAATCTAAAATCTGTTTCGGCATTTATCTGTCTGGACGTGGCCCAAACCCTACGCCATGTCAGGATCAGCGTTTATTTCGACAACATATTTGACTGTAGTTTTAGTCTTTTGGCAAAAAATGTCATTTTGGTCGAGATTTTGTTCCTGCTGTAAAACCCTCGTGAGGCCTCCTGATGGATTCATATTTGGAAGCGTTTCATTCAAATAATACGGCAGGTTTGGAGCAGAACGCACAGGTTCATAAATGCAACGCTCCTTCCAGCGTAGAATCACCAAAATATACACTATTCTGTGCGCAACAGTAATAAATAAGGCCCACAGAGCAGAAACATTAAAAACGTAATTACTTCCACATTCTTTTTTTTAATCACATGTATGGAGTCTGGTGATGCTGCCGCTGTAATCTCAACACACTCAATCCTGCCTTCTGTTTTCTTATCCTATTTCTGTATCGAGCACATGTGCCACTCGCGTCCCATTCCGGCGGCGTTGTGGTTCAGTGGAGGCCTCTCGGCTCATGGCTTATTCACGAGGCAAACAGACAGTGGCGCAGACCTCAGAGAGCCCCATATCCCTGGGCTAACGGGGACGGTTATATCAGGGCTACAAAAGAAGAAGCTGTCAACCAGCCGTGGATTATTACAGTCTCATTGTGGGCGATAACCTTTGTGTGTATTGCAAACTGGATGTGCACGGCTCGTCTTTATACCAATATCATCGTGTTTTAAAGCGGTGGACAACAAATGAGAATATTTACTCCGACCCATATAATACTTGAATCTGTTATTGTGTTTATTTTCCCGTAGTATATCCCAATGTCACATTTTGTCCACTGAAAGCGATTCCTGGGTAAAGAAATCTGTCTGGTCCTGATTCGCCCCAACACTAATAAGGAATAATGAGAGCAAACTGGCAAAAAAAAATTATGTTTGAAGAAGGCATAAAAGTAATTAAACTATGCACACATTCGACTCCTATTAGTCTTTATTTAGTTTGCAAAGGTTAGGGTGGACCAGGCAGAGTTCTTGCAACAATCGAAATTTTCCCTGGAAGTAAATAGGCTTAAATAGCACCAGAGTGTAAATGCAGAGCCAGTTCTTCCTATACGAAGACTACGCAGCCCCTTGCAGCCACAGGAGCCCCGTATCGCAGTCAAATTATGGTCTTGTTTCGCTTGTTTTTCAACACGTTGTTGCGGCGACAGGCTCTCTGACAGCGCTCACTCACTCTCTGCTGACTTTGCCACACCAAAATGGGGCAGTGTGCTGATGTGGAGACCCTCCGGCTTCCCTCCGCTCTGTCTCCCGGGCGGTGCTTACCTTATGTTTTCTCTGCGGTGCTTAAAGGAACAGGCCACCATTTTTCCATACTGATATATGTTCTTACCTGAGCTTAGACGAGTTGATACGTACCTGTCTGGTCTTTGTGCGTGCCCGTGGAAGAGCGTGGTCGCTTTCAACTTCACCCCCATTTGGAGCTATAGGAATATGCTGGGAGAGGCCAAATGCTAACAACATCTTTTAGCGTGACTGAGCGCACGCACAAAGACCAGACAGGTACGCATCAACTCGTCTAAGCTCAGGTAAGAACATATCTCAGTATGGAAAAACGATGGCCAGTTCCTTTAAACGCGGACACAGGGCTGCATCGGCCACACACTCATCTGAACCATCAGGCTAATTCTCAGTCAGTGGTAGGATAGAAATAACCAGTCGGGTGCAGGTTTCAGTTAGTTTTAAATCAGCGGTTACCGGACTGTGGGTCAGGGACCAGAGCCGAGAGAATGTGACCATTTACCATTTTTAAAAAGTGGAGAAAATAGTGAGTCCTAAACCCCAGTCTGACAGTGGCTTAGTGGTTAGTGGTTCTCACACAGTAGAGCAGGGACTGAATTGAGGTCATTATGTTCCTCTTCTGCACAGTGGAACTGTTTTTGACCGTAAATAGGTTCGTTCTTCACTGATTTGCCTTGGTGTGCCGACTGAAGGGCCCCTTAGTGGACTTATGCTTAGGGCCCCAGAAAGGCGAGCACCAGCTTTGTGTGTGTTGTCGTGAAGCTTAAACCATGATGTTCCGATTGGACGCCATCACATCTATTATTATTTAAGTTATTGTTCTTTTTTTGTGCCAGAATATTGTAATCTGTTTTTTACACAATGAAGGAGCTTTGTTCATGGCATTTTGATGTCTTTGTTCTTTTGTTTTGTCATTTCATAAAAAAAACAATGTGTACGTCTAAACAGAAAACAGCAAACAACAGAGGTACATGACTTTCTTTTGTTCTGATACAATCCTTGACCTTCAGATGAAAGCACAGTTTGTGTAATTCAACTGAAGACAGAACACAATACGAAACAGTGCGCTGGATTGAGAAATGCTCATTTTACCTTGAAAGTATGCAGTCGTAAGCACGCGGTGATTGCACTTGTCTTTGTATGATGCTGTAGTGGCGCGCAGTGTGTATTGTTTTATTACTGTCGTATAACGCTGCATAAATCTTGGGTAAGTGCGTTTTGGAATACTTTTTTTCCCCCTGATTCAGGTAAGTAACTTTGTCAAGGGAAGAGGAGGGGAATAATTCATCAAAAGGTCTTAAAGAAACAAAACAAATGAAGCTCAAGGACACCGCGGTATGTCACCTGTCTCCTTTGTGAAAATAATCTTTTTTTAAATCTTTTTTTCCCTTTCTGTTTAAATGCTATTTTACACAGATGTAACTCAAAGTTAACAATAAAAACAGCAGAGAATGCAACACTAGTTTTAACAGAAAACATTTTCTGTATGGCATTGCAGTGTGACATGTATTTCTTTACACATATTTTAAAACTGCCTGTCCTGCTCACAGTGTTGGGGGTAATGTAATAAATTCCACTAAACAATGTATTATAAAAGTAAGGAGTTGTATTACCTTTTTCAGTAATCAAGGAATATAGCATAATACTTGTACAAAATACGGTAATACATATATTACAATTTAAGTAACTCAAGTTACAAGTGCATTTAAATATTCATATGTAAAGAAAATGCCAAACTCCCCCCAAATAAAATGCAGCACCAAATCAAGTTGTAAGTTGGTGTATAAGTCTGCAGTTACGTGTAGCTAACGTTGTAAGACACGAGAGAATGGGAAAAAGGAAGGAAAAGGAAATCTTTGACTGCACTTTTGCTCAGTGGCATTATTACTATTTTTAGTTTATATTTTGCCTCAGAAGTAACTCAAAGTAGTGTAACACAGCTACATTTTTGAAACAGTAATATGTAATACAAACATATTACATTTTTAAAACTAACTACTAATATAGAATATATTACAACTGTAAAGTAACTTGCCCAACACTGCCTGCGGAGTACTAGGATCATTTTAATCGAAATGTCTTCCTCTCAGTGAATAGTTCTTGGAAAATACTCTAACTAAATGTAAGAAATCTGCCATTTTTTTAATACCTCGTTGAAAACTATTCCTCAAAGACCCCCGTTTCTACAGCTATAAATCCCATCTCTCCTGCCCAGTATCTCGGGCAGGTCTCGTGTCTAACTGACCTGATTATTTATAAACAGTCCCTGGCAGTCCTCCCAGAAAAGGCTCAGGGACCACGGCGCGTCTTCATGAGAAAATGTTCCATGCAGCACCGCCGTCTGTCAGAAGATTCCTGTGGACAGAGACGCAGCATAAACCTGGGCCCGCTGCCAAGAGGGCGGAGAAACGAGATGGTCATTTTTTAAAGCCAGGCAGTCGGATTTATGACCGGCACTGGCTAGAATTATGAAGCATTCAAGTCGTGTCGGATTTATGGCGACCGTTATAGATAGCGCTATCCTGTGTGTAATTACAGGGAGAGGTACGCCGTGTTCTTGGGAGAGTTCAATGATATGCACTTTTTTATCACGCACTTCGACACTGGAGGAAAACAACAAATATGGTACATGAAAATGGCCTTGTGACACTTTACAGGAGGCGCAGCTCACCAAGCTTAAGTGTGCCAAAAATGTACACAAGAACTTAAAATAAAATATAATAATGAAATATGTGCACCCAATACACTGCACTTTTGATTGTGTTTTGTTTTGTGTGTGTGTGTGTGTGTGTGTGTGTGTGTGTGTGTGTGTGTGTGTGTGTGTGTGTGTGTGTGTGTGTGTGTGTGTGTGTGTGTGTGTGTGTGTGTGTGTGTGTGTGTGTGTGTGTGTGTGTGTGCATGTGTGTGTGTGTGTGCATGTGTGTGTGTGTGTGTGTGTGTGTGTGTTTTGCAACCATAAAAGAACACATTCAGCACAATCAGCACAGCCTGACTTTCCGGTGGGTTTCCACAGGGCTCAATACTCTTTTTTCCACCTGGTTCGATTTTTGGAAAGCTTTTCTTTTCATTGTTTTGCAGATTATAGGCAAGTTTATCTACCATTAAGGTCAATATCCAGCTTATTCCGTCTTTCAAAAAGTCTGCAATTAGATGCTGTAAGATTGTTTATATTATCCCCTCCTGGAACCGCCACCTTAACGTGGTGGAGGGGTTTGAGCGCCCGAATGATCCTGGGAGCTCTGTTGTCGGGGGCTTCGTGCCCCTGGTAGAGTCTCCCATGGCAAACAGGTCCTAGGTGACGGGTCAGACAAAGAGCATTTCAGAAGCCCCTTATGAGAGACCAACAGGCCCGATTAATCGTGAGGCCGTCCTTCTGTGGACCCACCACCTGCAGGAGGAGCCATAGAGGCTGGTGCAATGTGATTTATGACCCGGCAACGGAAAAGTGGAAGAAAATGGATGGATGGATGTTTATATTTTTTTTAAAGAAAGTGAGGTTTTCTTTTGTCTTTTTGTTAGTTTTGTCTTTTAGATTATTGGATTGCTAAATTTTATTGTTAAAATCAATTTTATGTGTAGCACTTTGGGCAGCTGTGGTTGTTGTAAATGTGCTATAGAAATAAAGTTGACCTTTTTCTTGACCATAGTTTTGAGATTTTGGACTTGTGATCTTCAAACAGGCTGACAGCTCAGCTGTAAGATCAATGGACTATGTGCCCGCAAGTGCTGCCTGACTTCTGAGCTAATTCTCTGGAGGCCACTGCTCTTCCTCTCCCGTTACTTCCTATTAAGAATTAGCAGTGTGTCACCCATATAAATATACAGCTCAAGGTTACAATGGATGCAAAGACTTCACTGAAGGATACTTCAGTGTTACAGACTCGAACTGGATTTGGCCTTAACAACAGAAACGCTGGTCAAACTCAACTTGGGCCAGAAATTGACTTGAGCTGCTTCAACAAAATCAATTTAGATTTGAACTAAACTTGACTCAAAATGGACTTGAACTGGGTTTGGACCATAGACTGTAAAATTAAGAATGGACTCAGGGCGCGTGGCTTCCCTCATTCAGCATGGGCTAGCTGAAGCTCGTTCATGCTGGCGATTTGACCGGGTTTTTGGAGCCAGCATGTTAAGACAAACACGTGGAGGTAAGAATGACAAGCCGGTGTTCAATAATGACTTAAAAAGGGGCAAAAAAGTTTCAATGGCATATCCAAACCAGTCGCCATTGCCTTAAAATAAAAAATATCAAAACTGGGCTTTTAAACGGTGAAATGTCCTCAAAATGGAAACCATAACAGAAGAAAAACTGTGAAAGTGCATTCTGTGTGAACACTGAGATATTTCTATTCCTTATAAAAAATGGAAGAAATTCTTAAACTGAATGAAATATGGAGAGAATAAGACGCCCCAGCAGTTCTTTCCAGTGTGATTCAATAAAGAAATTGCACTGTGTTAGACTGTGTTTGTGTATATTTTGATGACACTAAATACATTTGACTAAACCCTACCGTCTGTCTCCGAGCGCTAATCTATTTTGCCATTCTGGTGCAACTTCTAAACTTTTGTCACAGTCAGGTCGCTTTCTCTGTTTCTCATTTTTGTGCTATGAATTTTTCATGAGTGATTTGATCAGATATTTCATGAGTCGACATTGTTGTACAGTCAGCGGTTTCCCGGACACGGATGTTTGCGCTTTCCTTATAGTCCAGATGTTATGTATTAAAATAACGGCGAGGATATCGAAGAGGCAGTTAAGGGAGATGCTTACGTGAACACTCTGGTCACAATGTTGCTGAATATTTAATTAGAAATGAGCACGTTCGCAACACAATGCTTATTCCTGGAAAAGAGAAAGCAGTGTGCTAAGGTGTACTGCTTAACAAACAATGTGTTTGAGTCTTTGCACTAATGAGGGTAAAGATGGAGGGGCTGCGGAGGCTGGTGGTTCAGCTGTTGCAGACGAAGAGTGTAGTTAGATTTCAGTGGTAATTTGTTGATGGCCACAGAGATGAATGGAAATAGAAAGTTCAATCTTTCTGCTGGAAATAACGTTGTATTGCGTCATTTTCACGTTCTCTTTAAAGAAATAGGCCACCGTTTTTACATACTGAGATATGTTCTTACCTTAGCTTAGACGAGTTCATTTGTACCTGTCTTGTCTTCACGTGTGCCTTCTATAACGTAAACACAGCACAGACGGCGTTAGCATTTAGCCTCTCTCTTCTCCTCTATAGCTCCAAACGAGGTGAAGATAGAAGCTACCAAACTCTTCCATGTTTTCCCTATTTAAATATGGTTACGTGAAGTGTTACACTACAAAGTATAATTACACAAAATTAGACAATGTGGATTTTCTAAGCGGATAAAAAGGGGAACTATATTGTAAGGCGTAATAATACCAGGCGTAATTCGGCATCCGCACAGTAAAGTTAAGATATCACTGCACGGATGCCGAAAATTCGATATTGATCTAAAAAGGCTGAAACAAAATATCCAGTAGTTTCACTTCCTGGTTGTCTAAGCAATCTTACCTTAAGCCCCTCCCACCCCCCACCCTCCTCCTCTTGCTCCCATTCGCTGTTTCAATAAAGAGAGAAAGACAAAGTATTTGACCGTGCGGCCCGTGTGGCTGCTGCCGTGCTCCTAGAATAGCCTCGAGGGAAGATTCAAAGATTACTCAAAGATGTGTGAGAGGCTTGAAACACAACTCCAGGTATGTTTTTGATGAGATAACAACATTGTAACATGGTAAAAAACACTCTGAAAAGTCTATTATACGTCAAATATATTTGTCGGTTCAAAAAAAAGTGGTGGCGCACAATGTTTCGGCACTCGCATTAGGAAATGAAATGAACTGGTGCGTACATTTAATCGGCCGCCCCCCTAAGCTAGCATGCGCTAACTCTAACACTGAACAAAGTGCGTAGGTTGCGTAGCTTGTTATCCCTCCTCTCCCTATAATCCATCACTTATGGCTGCTTGGCTCTGACGGGCTTTGTGTCATGTTCCCCACTGAGGCGGATTTGCGAGGGGCGGGCCTGCACCGCGACCCTGTTCTCGGGACTAATTTGTATTGAGTGCGAGGACAACACGGAGCAATTAGAGTTGTGAAATTTTCCGCGAGGTCAATGGGGTATTACTGAGGCGCTTTGTCGCGGTTGTGCCAAAATACACCTGAAAAGATCTAGGACGAGAGACGTGTCAAAGAGAATACGCCGGTTTGGGACAGATGGTCTCTAGGTCAACCAGGCAGGGGCTGGGAAAGTCGATCCAAAAAACCCTGTTTCTGATATTATGGTAAAAAACCTATATAGGAAAAAAATAGTATACAAAAAAATATCAGTGATGGGATTCGTGGCTCTTTACTGGGAGCTGAGTCTTTGGGATCCGTTCATTTCAAAGACTGGCTCTGTTAAAAAAATTGTAATAACGCCAGCCAGATAACTCATGATATCTAAGACGCGATCGATCAAAGGCACATTTTTTAAAATATAAAATCATAATGGGACTGATATTTACGCTTTGAAAAACGTGTTTGTGAATAAAATCTTGTGCCACAACTAATGAAAAGAGGCTGCGACTGTTTTAGTGGATTTATCTTTGACTTTAGTGCCAAAAAGCTTTTACTTGTGCGGCGGGGGAGTTCTGGGTAAAACTGACTGAAGAAAAAAGATCCGGCTCTTTTCACAACTGAGATCGGGTTCGAATCGTTCACCTTAAAGAGCCGTTTCAAAAGAGCCGGTCGGTCATGAACGTCACATCACCACAAAATCTAGATCGAAAATAATGTTTTAGTTTTAAATCACTATCGGCTCTGTGTCGGAATGTTGTAGCAACATGATGCTAACGAGTGTTTCCTATCCTAGTTTTATACACATGAAAAACATATCGCTGTTGCTTAATTACTATTATGTTAAAAAACTTAATTCAGGATGTAAATACTTCACCAGACTTATTAACGTTAATTTGATGGTAACAAATGGTAAAATACAGTATTTTCATGAAACACACCTGGTGTTTAGTTAAGTTTCTTCTGTTTTTATGAATCTTTTTCTTTTTTCGTGGACGGTGCCTATTGTTTAAAGTGGACATAATATGTACAAATGAGGATTCAAATTCATTTTCGTTCCTCTGCATCAATATTTACATTTGAAAGTTTAAAATAATCATCATCAAACTTTTATTGCAGAGGTCTAATAAAAAAATAAAAATAAAAAAACATCACAAAGTCAATGTAAAAACGTAGAGGAAACAATGCTATTGTATGGTTGTATATGTCTCCTTTTGAGAAATGTTGTTGTGTTATTTTGAACAAATGAAAAGACACAGTTTAAAGTCTACATGCATGTTTGTGTACACTCTCAATTGTACATACGTTTTCCATCGTAGGAAAGGTTCTTGAGCCGTCATAAAGTGTTGGACGTTTCGCCTCTCATCCAAGAAGCTTTGTTACCAGCACTGAAGATCTTTGGCAACAGGCGGATATTCAAAGACCGGTTTAAACTTGTACCAGTACCACTCATCTTTGTTTTACATTTAATGGTAAATGGTCTCAACTTGTATAGCGCTTTTCCACCTACGTTAGGCACTCAAAGCGCTTTACAGCAAGGATCCACTCACCCATTCACACACCAATGTACGCAGACACTGGAGGCAAGCTGGGTGAAGTGTCTTGCCCAAGGACACAACGACAGTGGGCACCTTCAGGAGGCGGGATTCGAACCCCCAACCTTCCGATCATGAGACGACCCGCTCTACCATCTGCGCCACCATCGCCCATTTACATTTAACCTATTAAAAAATAAACCAACAATGGAAGCTAGAAAGCCCAAGAACCTTACCGGGACTCTGTCTGTTGATGTTTTTATTCCAATTCCAATAGGCTGTCTAAATACAAAGACAGCTGACAACCCTGAAGAATGCACGATGATGGAACTTGAACAAAGCCACCAAGGTTTAAGGACCTCGCATGGTGTATCGCATCCTTAGAGACGCTCCTCTATAGATAACTCTCTGGAGGACCAATCTGTCCTGGAATCCGAGCTGGACCGCGTCACCCTAGCAGTCTTTAATGGCCGTGCGATGGATAGGAGCGCGGAAGTGGCTCGGGTGTCAACCTCTCGTCTTCAAACGGAGAGAAAAGAAACCAATTTGTGGGACATACTGTATGACCTGCTTTGTGTGGGGACCAAACGGCAACACTAACAACATGAGAGGCAGCTTTGATTCATCCTCACTTAAGGCTCTATGGGTGTGTGATGTATGGGCCTTTTGTCACATTTCTGCTGACGCTGACAATTTGTGTTTACAGTAGCCGCTCCTTGTCTTTGTAAAGAGTCGGTAAAAGTTCCCATGACCAAAATAGTTCCGTTGAAAAGACTGGAAGAAGAGGCGGTTGGCTTCGTCTTGCTAGCTTGCAACGTATGTCAGATCTTGAGCCAGGATCTTGGTCAGAGGTAGCAGGTTTTAGGTGGATTAAGGAAACTGTGGAAACTGCGTGGAGTTCTTTTGGTTAGCGTGTGTGTTAGCGTGTTTTCTTTAGAGAATTGGAGACTTGCACTGTTCTATATTTGGTACAAAGGAGTTCAAAAACGCTGATGACTTTTTTTTCCTCCCTCCTTTCTCTTTATGTCTATAATTGGAGGTTGTCTTCGTATTGATTTCCATCTTTGGGAAATACGAATCAAAGTTCGAGGCGTTTTGTATGACTGCCAGAGTCTACTGTATATTCGTGAAGGTTACAGGAAGGTTATGGGAGATTTTCGTTAATCGTTTCATACTGTAGGCACCTCGGGATATTATTCTTCCCAAGGCAATTATCCAATCAGAAAGATAAGTTCTCTCTTCTGAATGTTGACTATATGCTTTTTTTCATCACACTTTTTAATGTCAACACCATTAAAGATATTGAGCTCGTTGCTGCTTTTTGGTTAAAGTTTGAAAACAACCATCTTGCACTTTGTTGGTTAGAAAATGCTACATGCCATTGTTCCTGGTTCATAAAGCGCACCGTCCCTAAGCCCCTCCTTCCCTACCCCTTCGCATCGTTCCCCTTCAAAACAAAACCTGTGTCGCATGTTCAGAGCAGAGTGCTGAGCGTTGGCTGATGTTGTTGCCTGTCAGCGAGCTGCAGTGGAGGGATTATAAACTTTGCAAGAGATCTAAAAGAAACGAAAGCGCTTCTTGGTTGGGGAGCAGTGCGGGGTAAATATGTGGAATGTATTTAGTTGCTGTCGGAGCACTAAGAATAGTCACCGTGAAAGATCAAAGACTGAAAACACAACATTTGTTTTTGATGAGAACGAGATTGTAAGATGCTAAAAAACGAAGCCCTAAACAGTTCTTAAAGGGACTAGACGAGTAGGGACTACCCCTTACTTGTTCCAGCAATGTCCTAATGTGTAGAATGAGCCCAGACCTCTTCACAACTGCCACTAAAATCCTGCACTCAAAAGTTGTTATTCCGGGACCGAAGTACCATTCCTGGGAACCAGACTCACCGCTGTATTGAGTCTGGTCACCGCAGCATCAATTCCATTGATCCCACAGCGGTACATACGCAAGCAAACAGGAAGCGGAGTAAACCAATCAGCGAAGGGCGATTATGAATCACAAAACTCACCTACTGTCGATGTGATTTTGGTTATTTACAGCCGATTGGAGAAAAGCTCTCTCTCTCTCTCTCTCTTGTGCGCCGTTCGTACATTGGTATTGAGGGGACTTCCTCGTCCCGTGAGTGATGCTGCTCGTGAACAACATGTGACAGCAAATAAACAAATCTGATTGCACAGACTCGTTTTGATTTTTCTGATGCCGCCAACTCCTCTGTATAAAAAAAATATAGAGGGGAATCATTCTGGTCTCACCAGGCTACGAAGTACCGTCATGCATGAGCTTAATATAGAAACTGCAGTTACACGTAAGAACTGAGGTGGCAGTAGCGAGTATAAAAATAACAACTTCCATCTTGTCCAAAAACAAAACAAAAAATAACTACATTTGTAAGCCTGATAAGGATGTTACATTGGTTTCATAGGTTTATATATTTTCGACTAATTGTCAAGAGTGCAAGTTAAAGTAATGAATGAGTGAATGACATGAATCTGTGTACAGAATGGCGAAGAAAACTTATTTTGGAAGTTTGCTTTGATCCAAAAATACATTTATTATGCATCAGTCCAATAGACTAAATTTGAGATGAATAATTAATCAAACTTGAAGTGATATTGAGAGTTGAATGGTCACAATTAGCAAATTGTTAGGGCTGCAATCATAATGTACTCTGAAGAGAACTGGATATCAAATTTCCATTGGGTATTATGTAAAAAGCTGCAAACCCTGTGGAACTTGTATTAGTTTAATCAGTTAATATACGTTTAATTAGTACTTTCAAATGTTGATACTCCAAGACATGTTTAAGGTTATGTGGACTGAATCTCAAATAATATCTTGATCATTAAAACAAGACTTTCCATTTATTTCCCCCAATATTACTCAATATTTCATAGCGTTTTGTTGTGCGCCCCATCCAAACGTCTTGTATAATGAATGAGTCAGTCTGTCAAGAAGACATTTACGCGGCGTTCATGATTCAAGTATCACAATTTATTACAAAAACTAGAAGTTCTCATCTGTTGGTGTTGCCATGCTTAAAGCCTCTAACAGTAAAGTAGAAAACATCAACCCGGACAGAGGGAGTCAAAGCGGAGGAGGCTGGCGCGGCATATACACAAGTTAAGACATGCTGTTACTGTACAAAGAACATTCTCATCGGACGTCTGCCAAATGCACAACAACCATCGACAAGCCACAGTTCATTGTCCAGTTTCATTCACACACAAAGAAACTAGAGGTGGGCAATATATCTGTTGCAAGATCATATTGGAATTTGACTTTCAAGGCTGTCGTGTTGAATCAACCGAAATGCTACAAAAGGGCCGTATGCAAAACTGACTTTTTGAGTCGAACTTGGTTTCATTCATTTACTACATGTTCAACTGAGCATGCATATTGTGGTCTGTTGGTCCTTCTCGAGAGCACCTGCTGTGCTAAGAGATGGTGCTCTACGTCTTGTGTGTTTTGAAACTGTTTAAATTGGCATTATTATGTTTTGCTAAGAGCCCAGTTGACCATTATCTTAACAATGCTAAAGTATTTTCAAAAAATACATAGAATCAAGATTTTTTTTGTGTGAATTTTTTTTATTTATTTTTTTCATATATATCGCCCACCTCTTAAAGAATTTCAGAAAGCAAGTTACACAAACTAAACGACACCCTGCAAATGATAAAGAATGTGCTGAGTTTTCTTCAACAGCCCAAGGCACTCAGGCTCAAACGTTGGCAATAAATCTCATTTTATGTTCCGTTTTTTTCTTTTACACAAACTCACATCAAGCAGGTGGTAGCTGAGAAAGGAATCGTGTTAGTTAGACAACATGGTCCGGTTAGGTGCGGAGAACATGCTCCTTCCTGTCCCCCAAAATGTCCACCGTGCCAAAGTTCACAGTGAAAAATCCCTGGCAGTCGAAAACACTTTGTAGTTCCTTTTTTCCGAGTCTGTTTTTGTTGACATCTATATGAACTCCGACGCCATTGTGATATCCAAATTGCCCAGTCGCTCCCTTGCTCCGGGGGCCCTCTTCCCTCCTCGCATGAGCTATTGGACGGACATCAACTTCAGCCTCAATACCACTTCAGAGCGCGCCAGGTTCTCGATCTCTTTGAAACAAACCCAGTCGTGTTTTGCGTCTGGGTCTCAAGATAACTGCTCCCGGGGGTTGACAGCAGTTTGGATAAAAATCTTTCAATGTTTCCCCGTCCGGTTCTCTTTAGTTGAGCTGGCGACACGCTTCGAATGTCCACTTGGAGGCGCCGCCATAGATATCCAGACTGGTCTCCATCCAGGCAAAGACGTTCCCCACTTGGGCTTTGCTGCTGCACGTCGCCAGGTTGTAGATCTCCCCCACAGTGAGCTTGCGATCCCAGATGTGGAGGTTGGCTAGATCGCCGACGAAAGCCTGAGTGGCGTCGAACCCTCCTCCCAGCATGTCCTAGAGCGAGACAAATGTATAAAATTAAAGCGCTTTTTCTCCATTTGTAACCAAGACTAGATGGGCTTAAATGCAATATCTCTACTGTCGTTCTCCAGGGCCCCGCGATGGATTTCAATGATATGCAATAGCCTTCATCTAATTATAGTACGGGATTACGATTCATGTAAGGCACACTTAAGAAGATGAAAGGTTATTTTAAGTGACCTTTATGAACAAATCATGACATACAGTGTGCAAAGCAAACCCTGAAAGATGTTTTAATAATGTTTTATTACGTTTATTAAAAAGGGGTTTGTCAAGGTTGTCCCATTTCACGCTGATATTGTCATAATATTCAGAGCAGGACATAAAACATTGCCTTTGCTGTTTCCGACTGGCTGTGCAGTTACAGTAGTTTCTGTTCACACCAAATGCCACAACCAAAAAGTTCTTAGTCTGTTTCAATCTAAACACTGAATTAGCAAAGCGCATTTAATCAAACAATGAGCCATATCCACCGTTATTTTGCAGAGAGCTATCAGTGTTTTGTATTGCAATCTTGTTATTAAAAGTGCACTGTGCAACCTTTTATGTAAAAAATGTTTATATTAGTGCGTATTTGACCTTTCAGTGATCCAGCGGCTGTATGGGTAGTTCGCTTAAGCCGTCATTCCACATAGCGCGAACCGGCCGCGCACGCCACGATCTACCTGCACATATCGACACAACCCCGCAGACCTTTCCTTTTCCACCACACACACACATGCATTTGTTGTGGGCGGAGCCGCACGCTGTACATATCGTCATTAAAAGTTTTGTAAGCCGCGATGAGAACAAAATGTGGACAAATGTTATGCTAACACCAGCTAAAGCTGCGCTAACAGCGGCTAAATGCCATTATCAGCAAAATCCCCTTTTAGCACAGCGGTATGATGTTGTGAAATATTAAATCCATATGACCTGCGTGTCAATAGTGAGGGCTGTCCACTCTCTCGTTGCCAATCAGAGGCCAGCAGTCTGTCCATGTCACATCAGACACGGGTTAGCGCTTTGGCCCCAGCCAGAGGTTGGTCCCAAAACCTATCCCTGGTCAGACCAGTTTGGCCCTGGCCTTTGTTATGGAAAAGCTCGACAAAGCGGGTGAAAGAGCCATTCGGCTGACACGCGGCTGCATGTGGAAAAGAGCCTTTAGCCTTTTTCCATCCTCCTATGATGCTTCAGGATACATTTTATTTCAGTTTTTATAGGGTCTGGTAGGTTTTCAGAATGGAATGTATATGTAACTATGGATACGATTCAATCAGCAGTGGAAAAAATAATAATAATAAAGTATCCTGGAGCGTCCTACAGGCCCTCGGGATGGTAAGTAAAGGCGCTATGCTAACCACCCAAGCCTCCACTGGGTCACTGAAAAGTAAAATACGCACTAATATCAACTTTTCTTTTTTACATTAAATGATGCATAGTGCACCTTTAATCAAACCACAGCAAGGTGTCATACTAGGGGGCATGGCCAAGCTGAGGTGGAAAGCTTGCTATACGTTTGTTAAGTGTGACGTCACGACTTCCGCTTCCGGGTCCTAGCGGACCGGCATATTATGCGAGAAAAAACATTAAAAACTCTTAAAAACAACCATCTATTTCTATCTATTTCTGAAACTCAACAGAGAGTTTTCTGAACCTACTTATTTCTCAGACTCATTAGCCAAAAATGCCGCACCTACTGCTAAAAAAGTTTATTTACTAAAGTCGGTACTTCCGGGGTTAGCGTAGCTGCTGCGGCGTTAGCATTTTTTTTCGCTAACCCGGAAGTACAGATTTTGGTAAATATTACTTTTATAGCAGTAGGTGCAGCATTTTGGCTAATGGGCCTGATAAATAAGTATGTTCAGTAACTCTGTTGAGTTTCAGAAATATTGATTGTGGTATTAAAGAGTTTTTAGTAGTTTCTTGCACATCTGCGGACCCGGAAGTAGAGCTGTGACGTCACCACTTAACAAACGTATAGAAATCACTAATTTTAGATGTTCTCTGGCAGACTAAAAGCCTAGTATTTACACACACACATACACAATTAAACCAAAAGTCAAAATCAGGTCCATATGAATGTCTTGTCTCATTCTGGCATTAGAAAATGAAGCAGACAATACCTGCTCTTGCCCCAGGATGAGCAGCCCCTGTGGTTTGATGGGGTGGTAGGGGGCCAGGTTCTCGCCGCTGCCCCGCTTCACTCCGTCCTGGAAGGCCTCCCACACGCCGTCGCGGGTGGTCCAGGTCACGCAGATGTGATGCCACTTGCCGTCATTGATCAAGAAGGGCAGCTTGGCCACCTGGGCAAACATTTGTATTAGGTTATTTATTCCAAGCAAAATTACGTACTTCCCCAATGTCCAATGAGCTTCTTATATAAACATATAATAAACATCAGAGCAAGACCATTGACCTAAAAGCAATGTACTTGTATGGATGGAATGGGAATCCCTTATCCTCACCTTATCTTCTTGCTCAGATAAACACCATGTATCCAATATTATTCTAGCAGTGGTGTGTTTTTGTGTCCCCTCTCTGTGTATTGTACAAGATTTGACATTTATGAAAGCTGTAAATCCACTTTCAGGATTTTTATTGATTGTAAACTTGCACCCTTCAACGTTGTGAAATGTCCTTATAATCGTATCCCTGAGAAGAATTGATGAGGTTAGTTTGTTAAAATGAGACCACTTTATAGATTATAAAAAAATAGTCTAAAATTGTCCAGTCATACCTTGTCATTGATGAGCAGCTCCATCGGGTTGTTCCCCCACTCGATCAGCACCAGCTCATTGGCCTGTCCCGGGACGGCGTAGGACAGCGGCGTGCCCACCCCCGGAGACGCGTTGGACTTGAGCCACATGCACACGGTGAGCGCGTACATCTCGGGCAGGCTGCGCTTCACTTTGGCGTACATGTAGTTGGTCCTGAGGGGGAATGTCAGCTGGAACTTGTCCAGAGGTCTGTTGTCTCTCTGACCTGGGGAGGACATCAGAGGTGGTGGTGTTTACACAGGGTCGTGAGGGCGATTGAACATTCTGGAGGAGCTTCATTTCTCTCATGAGCTGAAAATACTTTGAGCCTCTCTCTGCCTTAAAATTTGTGCAGCAGAGGCTCATTTTCTTGCATAGTCACTTTGCTGGCAACTGTACAACTCTGTATGCACAACAATTAATGCTGGATTTATTTTTCTTTTCTGTAGAACTTAATTAATTAATGCCTCACTACTGAATACTCACATACTCCCAATGATCAGCTTGTTACATACATACTTTGTGCTGTGGGTTATCAATAGAGGGTATGCATGCAAGTTCTTTTCATTCCAAATAGAACTGGCACTGTGCAAGGAATGTTGCATCATAACATGGTGCTAACTTCCCAGGGTAACGACTTTAGTATATAAACAGTACATGGCAGGAAACAAGCAGCTGTTGGATAATCCCTTACAAATTAAAAACTTCACTCAGGAGGAGACTTCAGTGTTTATAACTGTGTTTTAGCTTTGAAACTTAATTTAACGCTAACAAACTATAGCACACCATCTGAACTAATTAGTACACATTCACTGTCAGCTTGGTGTTTATTTAAAGGCGCACTATGCAAGTTTTTATGTAACAAAAAGAAAGAAGTTGATATAAGTGTGTATTTAACCTTTCATTGACCCAGCGGCTGCTTGGGTGGTTAGCATAGCACCTTTACAATGGCCCCTAAGACGCTCCAGGAGCAACTGTTTTCAGGTTTCTAGTAGGTTTTCACTGCTGATTGAACCGTCTCTATGGTTACGCATAGATCCAATAATAAAAAAAATCCTGCTAGAAACCCTAAAAAAACTTAAATTGATCATGAAGCATCATAGGGGCCACCGGCATGGAGATTAAGGTGCTGTGTCACTGAAAGGTCGAATATGCACTATTATCGTGTATATATATATATATATATATATATATATATATATATATATATATAATGGATCGGTTTTATATAGCACTTTTCTGGACACTCAAAGACGCTTTACATGGCATTATTCATTCACTCCATACTATATTCTATATCAATATCTATATCTATATCTATACATATATATGTAGCACAATGCACCTTTTAAGTTTTCTTCCATCCTTTAAATCTTTCATTTTGAATGTATGTTAACATGTGGACAAGAATAATGTCTTTACCCTACACTGGCCAACGGTTATAGACATTCCGTGCATAGAGCCTATAGCAATGCAGACTTGCCACTCAATTTGCTCTGTTGCTATGATAGAATGCTGTTGCTATGCTCTGACTTCACACAAAAGTGGACCTTGTGTATTTACGTGAATGTAATATTCGGCCCGCTGTTGTCAAAGCAAAGCAGCAACATCTCCATGGAGAAGAGCGGGTGAAGTTCAGTCCGCAGGAAAGTTACGGTCTGAAGAGCTTGTTCACAGCATTCTCTAATAAGATCCCTTTAATAAAATTAACGCTTGTATTTTATCCAGGTCTCACTCATAGTAGAGCGGGCTTTGCATAAAAAATTGAAACGAATACATTTGACAGGATGTCGTCTAGCCCCCTAAGCTCCGTAATGCATAATCTATTAGGCTCAATAAAGTGGTAATTTCTTATCAAAGCTTGTATTTCTTAAGTTTATCCCTCTAATAAAACCAACACTTGCCTCCTTATTACCGCTTCTCGAGGCGGTCACCCTTGTTACTCGCCCTGCTGTAGGTAATTTCCTTTCGTAGAGGTCTGTTAAAGCCAACATTATGCGGTGGCACTCGTTTCCATTTGCCTAAACTGATATTTCATTCCCAGCGTGCGGGGGATTTACATAGGAATTACATTACACAACAAATCCAGTCTGGTTATGCCCGGATCGGCCTTAATCTCGCGTGAGGAGCGCAGCACAGGAGAGACGCATGAGACTAATAGTTTTTCAATGTCACACAGCGTTTCTACCACCACTCTTTAAAGCATAAACTATATCATTATCACGAATTGAAGCCATTTTTCTATGAATTTAAGTGCCCGTTTCAGCACCAAGGACAGCACTCACGTCTTTCCAGTGACAACACAAGCAGCTCATATTAGTTCCTTTTTATATATGTCACAGTGTGTTCCGGTTATAACCCTATAAAGCATTATGGTGACTAAGCAGCGTTGTTGTAAATACAATAGAGGTTTCCCAGGAGTATTTTTTCAAGTGTGTTTACTGTGAAAGTAAGGACTAAACCATGGATGTAAGATCGAAAAAATAGGCCACAACCGAGGACTATCCCAGGTCTAAACAAAGCGTTAAACAAACATGCGTGGGTAAATCAGGGGATTGAATCAGGACTAGCCCAGGTCTAAACCAGGACACAAACAAGACAATCCAAGGGCAAACTCATAACCACATCAGAGGGCTCTTTTATAAACCTGACAGAAGAGCTATGCTTAAAACAAACACATCGTTTGCTTAAAATAAAGGATACATCATCAGTAGGCCACATGTAACATATAAACATCTACATCGACATTAAATATGGCTTCATTACTTATATCTGTCATAAGTTCACCGAGTTATATTGTACAAATATCACTGTAAACATCTGGGGCAGTAATAAACATCTTTATTTAACCTCAGTGTGTGATAAAACTGAAGACTTTCTAAAGAGTTCAGACTAAGCCCAGCTTTACATCTGGTCCAGACCGGGCTAAGTTCTACCTACATTTCCATAGTAAGAGAGGTTTATGGAAGCCAAATGACTACAAAATAAGCCAGACTTAAAGGTGTACTATGCAACTTTTTATAAAAAAAAAAAAAAGTTGATATTGATACGTATTTGACCAGCTGGATGCTTGGGTGGCTAGCATAGCGCCTTTACTTACCATGCCTGTAGGACGCTCCTCCAGGATCCATTGTTTTTTCAATTGTTTTTTTCTGATCCATTCCGAAAACCTGCTACAAATCCGAAAAAAACCTAAAATAAAATTGATCCTGAATCATCATGGGAGCCACTGGGATGGAAAGTAAAGGTGCTAGGCTAACCACCCATACAGACACTGGGTCACTGAAAGGTCAAATATGCACTATTATAAACTTTTTCTTTTACATAAAAAGTTGCATAGTGCACCTTTAAACACGTTTTAAGAAACATGCACTAAACAAGATGCAAATGACTGTCAACATCTACGCTAATTTCTAAACTGTTAAGATCCAGTTAGAGAATACATTTGGTTAAATTCTAGATCTCAACTTAAAGGGACTATACAGAGTTTAAAAATGTTTAAATGTTTAAAAAAAAAAGTATTTTCATCCACCTACACATTCCAGCCATGTCCTAATGTGTAGAATGAGCCCAGACCTGTTCACCACAACTGCCTCTAAAATCCTGCACTGTCACTCAAAAAGTTGTTACTTTGGGTCCGAAATAGCCTGGCCAATTGTCTTTTCCCTACATGTATGTCTGGGATTGATCTCAGTGGCTGCGTTTCATCGGTTGAATTTCAACCTACCATTCAGCGAGCGGGGGAGGCGGGTGTTGTAGGTGACGTCAAGCATTTGCGCCGCATTTGCTGGTTGTAGTTCGGCAATGGCAGCGGATACAAAAGTAAAGGAAGTTCTTCAATCCGTTCTGGCTCGGCTCCCAAATATCCCAAAAATATAACTGAAGCCTTAGTAGGTGCAAGGAATGCTCCCAAGAGTTATAATAGCTGCAACACGGGCGCATTACGTCACGACCATAGACATATTATTAATAGACCGTCATTACTCACTCCTCCCCATTTACCACAATGACCACATTCGAGGGGGAAATCATGGCGGATTTACAGACTCCTCCTCCCTAGCTCTGACGAAGCATGTTCCTAATAAGGGCATAAGGGGGGGAGCTTCACTGTAGACTCGGCCCTTGTGTGACGTGTAGCTCGCGCAGCTCCAATGCTAACAGTCCGACCCCCGCTAAGTAGGAGATTTCTAAAATGTATCCTACCATAACCAGCCCGGTGCCTCTGATTGTGTCTAACCCAGCGTAATCACAGGAGGAATATCTAGCTGTAGACAGTTCCAAAAAATTAGGCACCGGGCATTAAAGTTGTTTTTAACGTGTCTAAAGTGCAATGGATTCCGATGGGGGTCTACTGGCTATATGGCGGTACTACAGCAATGGCGGCCTCCAGTGTCGTCGTCGCAAAGCAGAGCAGCCAGCGGCCATTGGTCACGACCAAACGCTAGCGAAAATCAGATCCAATCGTTTCAAAGAAGTTCACCCCTCCCACCTGTTAACGGAGCTCAATTTTGAAGATCCAGACCCTTGTACGAGTGTATGGTACAACCGTCATGCATGAGCTCAATATAGAGACTGCAGTTACGCATAAGACCTGAGTTGGCAGTAGTGAGCATAAAATGACCAACTTGCATCCAGTCTCTTTAACTAAACCAGGTCTAGAACCCAAATTTGGTCTAAATCAGGCCTTTGTGGCAGAGCTCATGATTTCCAAACGTCTGCTTTCAGCTGGTTTAGTCACATCGCGTTTCCTCCATTACACCACAAAGCATCATGTCACACAGGACACGGAACATCAAGCAAAGCATCTCTCTCTCTCCCCTCACAACTTTAAACAGCTTTTGCTTTCTCCATTTGAACTAGAATCAAGGAAGCACAGGGTCATTACCTTTCTCCAGGTCAGAGATCCTCTGGTGGAGCGAGGTGAGCGTGGACTCCACTCTGCCGCGCTGCTCGGTCTCGTTGCGCAGCCCGTGCCTGTTCTCCTCGATGGTGTTGACCCGGGACAGCACCTGCTTCTCCAGCTCGTCGATGCGACTCTGGAGGAGGTCCTTCAGGCTGTTGGCTTGCACCGAGTTATTACTGCGACTGTACTGCTGCAAGGGAGGGGGACAAGAGAAGTACTTTTGTGAAACGCAACGTCTACTAATTCCTTTTGGTTCATTAAAGCCAAACCGCATAGCATTAAAGGTCATACGTTGCTATGTCGGGAGGTGAACTAAACTGTCAGGAAATAATTGGAAGTGGACGTAATTCAACCTAATAGCTGCCTGTAGTTAAAGCAAAAAAAAAAAAAAATCTCCATGGAGACGAAATGGTGATTGTCCTGCCCCCAGCACAGTTACAAATCAGGGTGTTCACACTAAAGCCACATGTTTTTAGAAGAGATTTCTCACAACAAAACCAATCAAAATTAAATATTTATCTATATCTTGGGTGAAATATCACGCAGTGTGGCTTCAAGAGGCTTTATGCTAATTTTGAGCTGGTTTCGACTAGTCTGAAGATAAGAAATGGATTGCAATTGGAACGAGCAAGCTTTAAAGTGGACATGTCATGCATATAGAGCTTAACATAGGCTTAAAAACCTTATTTTGGAGCTCCAGCTTTAATTTTTTTTTATTTTATAATTTGAAAATACGTCTGTGTAAGAATTAATTAGTAACAATGAAACGCAGGCGAAAGAGCTGGTGGAAGTCTTGACTGGGGCTCCTCCTGCTGGCAGCTATAGGAATAATTTTCTCACAAAATAACTTTAAAGCAGTACTAAGTAACGTGTTTACCTTAATAAATCCTTTCGTAGTCCCTGTGGGGGTAATACAAGTGTTAATGAGATGATTGGGGGGTCTTTCATCTCCCCCTGGTGTCTCTGGCCAGAAAACCATGCTTGCAACTTGACTGCCACCGGGGCGGAGCAAGCAATACACACTAATGGAATCACGGAGAAGCAGCTAACAGGCTAATGGGCAAAGCTAACTGCGGGCTAGCGCCACTTTAAACAGTATTTACAGCCAAGTTTGAGTGAAAAAAAATTATTTCCATTGTATAACTGGATGTACAACACCCCTCTCTCCCTTCACCTTTTCTGTCAGCGTAGTATTTACTCTCCAAGACATTTAATAAGTTAAAAAAATCGTAACTTGCTAAGACACCTGCAGTTGCGCTTATGGCCTCTGGGGCAAAAGTTACTTAGTACTGCTTTAAGGTTGGGCGTAGCACTTCCAGCAGTGCGTGATAAACACTTTGAGCACGGAACGGCTCAAAATCAATAATGTTGGATTATGGGCTAGGAAGCACAGAACGAGGCGCTGACACCGTAGAAGAAGAAGAAACGCCTAAATTGAACAGCTTTGTCCGAGGATTAACTCAAAACGGCGTGAACCGCTCCAGGGATGTCTTTGACAAGGGGGACAACGTTATGGTTTAAACCTCAAGAAAGTCCATTTTAGCGAAGTCACAAAGAGCAACTAAACTGTCGTGAAACCCAGAAGCGTAACGTTGCACTAAATAAAGGAACACGGGTGCGAGAGATTTTGTTCTGTTTACATTTGGCTTTTCATGTGCCTTCTCTCACGCACCTGTTCCACACGAGAGATGTGCGAAGTAAACCGTTTATAAATGTAAACCCAACAATATTATCACATCGATATCCATTCCTTCAGTGAAATGTTACACACTGTGGCTTTAAAAAAAAAAAAATCTGAATGAAGGAAAAGGTGCTTGTCCTATTGGTAATAATATTATCTTTTTTTCCCCCTCCCCCAAACCTTCAAGAACATTTTTCTTCGTTCAAGCAATCTTGGGTAATATCCGCCAGCTTTTGCAGTGTACAAACAACATATTTCAATTAAAGCTTATTATTTGAGTCTAAGAAAGTATAACATGTATAGTGCTTGCTTCTGCGATGCTGCTTCTTTAGTCAAAACATGATTCAGTTCGAGCTTCGTTCTTTTATGATCTGCCCGTTTTGTATATGGGTTGCAAAAAGTGTAAGCCCTGCGCTACAGCGATTATGTTGGATGGGGGAAAATAGGAGCAAGCGCGAAAGAGAGAGAGGGGCACGATAAAAAAAACAAGCTTAAACTTGTTGAAATGAGCAAAAAAGCGAAACCAGATCCAAACTAAAAGTAAAAGACACAACACTCGAGCTTAACCTGGCCTGAATTTCACGCCGTGTTTCTGCCATGGCAGTGCAGGGCGCCATTTAACAGTCGAAATCTATAAATATTATCACCACCGATTCGCTGTGTTTCTCCATCTTTGTAATCAATGCCTAAAAAAAATAAAAATAAAAAGTCTACTCAAGCACCAAATTACTCCAAAAAAAAGTTTCTCGCTGTAAACCAACGTACCTCCAGATTCTCCAGCCTCTGCTTGAGCGACTGCAAAGTCTGGGACAGCTGCGCCAGGGTCTCCGCGGGCCCCTGGACACGTCCCCCATGGTGTTCTTGGCCCCCGCCGCCGCGTCTTTCCTCCGCGCCCCGGGCTCCCCGCTCTGGCTCTCGCAGCGCGCCAACTTCGACGTGAGTTCCTGATGGTCTCCTTCTGGTTCATGATCGTCTCCTTCTGCTGCAGCACCGTCTCCCGGAGCTGCATCACGTTGCTCTTCAAGTTGTCCCCGGGCACGCTGTTCTGCAAGGTGGCCGCGCAGATGTCCATGTCCTTGGGCACGGACGTGCACACGAACTGCGTCTGGCCGAAGTTCTGCGAGGAAGTTTCCAAAAACAGGCAGCCGGCGAGGAAAAGTCTCCAGCAAATCCCGCCGCGCGTCGCCCTCGCCGCTCTGCCCATGTTTGCCGGCTCTTTCTTCTTTTTAAACGACTTTTTTCCCCCTCTCGCTGTGTCTCGCGTTCCCTTCGATCTCTCTGTCTGTATTACTGAGCGTGAGAGGCTGCAGCCGCCTTATATATCGCCACGTCCACCGCATTACGCGCGCAAAGGGGCGGGAAGTCCCAGGCAAGCAGCGTCACATTGAGTTTGGGGAAGAAGAAGGAGGAGAAGCCCGTTTTGCTTTCAGGCTCCACGTGTTAAATCTTTCATCCCTCGGACTGTTTGTCATATCTGGCCGTGTATTATTTATCGGGACTTTGGCGGAAGTGAAGGCAGGGTGGGTGTGGGGGGCCAGATGTGCGCAACTCGGCGGTGGAAGGGGAAGGTGACTGTTAGCACCAAGGACAGCTCCCGCCAGGACTTTTAAGGTCTAGATCAGGGGTCATGAATTAAATTTCACCAAGGTCCGAAATGAAAAAAAATTGTCGAGCAAAGGTCCGGAACATACGGGGTTAATTCACGGTTATATTGGGATTTTTAAGCCTTTATTAAATCTATTACTGTCATTTGAAAATAATGTAATCAATTGAATCCTGTTATTGTTTTTTTGCTCTAAAAATAAGTTGTGGCTCCTAAATAGCAGAATGCATAGGCTACTGTAGCCTCTGTTATACACACTGTGCACATAATATATGACACACTGAGCCCTGCTTAGTCCAGGTTCAGACCAGGTTTAGTCCAGGTTTAGTCCAGTTAGTTCTGATTTAGTCCAGGTTTAGTCCTGGTTCAGACCAAGTTTAGTCCTGGCTTAGTCCAGGTTTAGTCCTGGTTCAGACCAGGTTTAGTCCTGGCTTAGTCCAGGTTCAGACCTGGTTCAGACCTGGTTTAGTCCAGGTTCAGACCTGGTTCAGACCTGCTCGCTGCCGATCGAGAAACAGCCGCGCTATTTGCGCATTACGATCGCGCGTGCATATTTAATTAGGGCGTCCTCTGTTGTTGTTGTTTCTTTTTTTTAGCGAGCCGTATTTCGGTCATTCCAAAACCATTTCTAAAAATGTAAAAAGTATCATGGAGCTAAGATGAAGGACTTTCTCTGTCTGTTCATCTGGGCTGTAGTTTACCGCTCTGGTGCAGTCGGAGGGAGGGAGAGCGAGAGGGAGAGAGAGAAGGAGAGGGAGCGCACATGCAGCCGCTCGTCTGAGGGGATTTGGGTCGGGTCCAAAGTTCGGATCCAAGGTTCGGGTCCGGATGGGCTGGCGCATGGGTCCGGATCCGGACCGAGGTCCGCCGTTTAGTGACCTCTGGTCTAGATGTTTGCGTAAGTTCTCGTGGTACAGGGGTTTGCCAGCGTGGGGGAGGTTTTCAGTCAGTCATCCCTGCTGGGTTGGTGACGAAGCTTCTTCCTCAATACATTTTAAGACATTGGTTTAAAACATTTGATGAAGATCAAAGGGACCAGTGTTGCCACAGATTACTTGAAAAAGTAATATATTACTGATTACTCCTTTGCAAAGTAACTTAGTTACTTTACTGATGACTTAATTTTCAATTCAATTCAATTCATCTTTTTTATTTGAGCATCTGCGTTCCACAAAGTTCTACATATTTACAGTTTGGTACAGTAAGCAAAGCCAAAGAGATACAGTCGTAGGTGAATAAGTCAATAATTAAACAAATAGCGTGGATATGATGCTCAAATGGAGTAGGCAGAAGCTTAAGCTTGTTTGCACCTACCCCTTGTGTACTGAAGAGTTTGATACATTCATTTACTAAGCATAATCAAGAAAATATGACATATAGTTATTTTGTCCTATTCCAGTGACTATACTATCAGTAAAAATAACATCACAATATTCTACTAATCCCAAGGCAAGGAAAGAAAACTCTAACATTTTCTTCAATAATTACAAATACCCATCACTGCCAAAACAACTAGTCACCAATCTTTTAAATTTGATCATTTGTTCCTTGTTGTTATGAATTAAATGCTTTTAATGGACACTATATTATGGATTATGTTAGATTAACTAAATTAGATTACAAGTTACTTTATTAGTTACATTCAGATGCTGCCGACAACATCTCCACTGTCACAACACACTAATGACAAACCCTTTTACCAACACTCACCTTCTTGGAAGTGTATTTTAACAGTAACATCAACAAAGCTGACACAGACTCAGAAAAGTGACGTATTTCCATCTCAATCCCCAGTGTGAGTGTTTTTAGGCTGAAAACGTGACATCATGTTACGTCACTCGTCGAGATGCAAAAATTAATGTCTTTTTTTCCAAAGGAAAATTACAAAATAGTAACTCACAGTGATTTGGAAAAGTAACTTAAATTTGATTACTTGTTTGGAAATAGTAACGCGTTAGATTACTAGTTACTGAAAAAGTAATCTGATTACAGTAATCTGTTACAAAGTAATTAGTTACTGGCATTACTGAAAGGGACTAGACGGAATTTATTTTATTTAAAAAAAAGAAAGAATTTTCCACCCCGTACTTGCTTCAGCAATGTCCTAATGTGTAGAACGAGCCCAGATCTATTCACCACAACTGCCGCTAAAAGCCGAAATTTATCTGCGCCGTCATTGCACTATAGCTTAACTTAGAGACTGCGGTCACTTCCATCTAGTCCCTTAAATTGACAAATGTTGAAAAAAAAAAAAGAGTGTAGCAAGTTTTCTTTTATTAAATGTCTTTTTATACTTTTTATAAGGCACAAGATCATAGGGGAGACCTGGGCTATTTTTCACGCAGGGTAATTTGTCACATTGCTTTTTATATAGGGCGCTGTATGCTGGTACTTATATATAAATATGTATATTGGTGTTCTTCATCTCGTCCAATAATATTTTTTTTATTTGGACTGAAGACATGAGGAAAGAACATTTGAATTGTTTTTATGCCTTTCCCAAACTTTAATTTCTGGGTTATTTTTTGTAGTGAGAGCTTTCCTTTTGTTAGTGCCATAAACAAAAGACACTGACGACAGAGACGTTAGCTTTGATTTGAACCGTTTTAGAGCTAACATACTAAAGCCGTTTGTTTACATTGTTGGTAAAATGGACACTAGGGGTTATTTGTCACAAACACTGAGGGTTATTTGTCACACGGGGTATAAATGGGGGGACGTTTTTTTCTTTTGTGTCTAATATGTTTTTATAATCAATTTTAACATGGGTTTTTCCAGAGGCCTATGTTTGGGTCATTTTAGTGAATTTGCACATTTTACACCCCATAAAGCATTTTGCAAATAAAATCAACAGTTAGTCCAAATGAGTGTCATGAACACATTTGGCATTGAATTGCGACTGTTGTAAAACATATTTTGTCATTCTATCTCAAAAAAAGCAAAAAAAGTTACAAAGGTTTATAAAATTTCAAGTTAACATCAACAACTCTGTTAAAAGTAATAGTGACAACCAACCCCACGCCCTGTGACAACTTGCCCCGCATATGGGGTACATTGTCTAAGTCGATTTTGTCGTGTTTAATGGTTAATAACTATTCATCTCAATATGATAGAAAAAAGAAAGTGAGGTCTACTTCAAGTCAAGGGTTCAAGCTTTCATTTAATGCAGGTCTGACTCTGGTGGGATTTTCTGTTGATGAGCAGCGAACAATGGGGAAAAAAAGTGTGACAAATAGCCCTGGTCTCCCCTACACTGCCAGACCAAAACAAAAGTCGTCACCTGGATTTAACTGACTAACTATAACTGTTATGTCTGGAGCTGTTGTATTTGGTCAGGTCTAGGATTTTTTTTAATATCCTTTCTATATCTTATAAAAGTGTTTTGGGTGTGTTCAAAGCTGAATAAATGAGACCCGGGACTAGATATCAACAAATCCTTCTGGGGAAAAAAAAGACTGAACAAATTGGTCTCTGTTGCTACTTCAAGTGGAGAGGTCGCCAAAAAAGAAAATGAGAAAAACAAAACAAAAAACACATTTTGGCAAAATGGCCCTTAGAGTTGCAATATCTCATATCAGTGTGACAATAAAACCACCTCGTTCTGGTGAGCAGGGAATTTCTTTGTTTCCAGGAGAGCAAAATTGTGCAAAACCTCAAAATTGAGTGTCGCACTGGAACGTCTCCCCCTCAAGCGAAATCCTCCCAATTCTTACTCGCGGTCCGCCTCACCTTAAAATGCAGAGTCAATATAAGAAATCCCTTCATTTACAAGTCCATCCTCTATGTGCACTTTCTGAGGTGGGGTGGACACCGTCGCTGCTGTTGTTGAAGCGCACTCTCCGTGTTTTCGTTCTTCAGCGTGCATTTGTCTCCTTTTGGACGTTTTTCGCCGCTGTGGTAAATGCGGTTAATGTCAGATTGATGTGTCCTCCCCGCTCACAGACAGCCACAGCAGGGTTAGCGGTCGTTAGCCTTCCCCTTCCCTCCGAGCCGTAATGATCGCTATATTTCAAGTCCCAAAATAGACGTTTGTCCTCAGGCAGTTTATTAGCGCCGCAACGGTTTTTCACTTTTTATTTGTTGAAATGCGCTTGTGACTCACCGGGCCATGTTGTTTACCCCTGTGATACCCCCCAAGTCCCAACTCAAGATCGCACGTTTGCCTCGCCTTTGTAAAGTTAAAAGCTGTCAGAATATGAAGGATTTTATTGTGACACGCTCCAAGGGGCCCTACTCATTTTATTCAATTTTCAAATATAAAACAATTCAGGAAAAGATTTAAAGAAATTATTTTTGAACGTTATAAGAATGAAGGAAAGTGAGTTGGTTATATTGTATAAAAACGATATATGTGCTTGTGTTTTGTAAGAAAACAAATATAACTAAGGAAGTAAACTATTGTATTAAGATTTTGGAAGAGGGGGTGGGAATTGATAAGTGTAAAACTTCAGCCCACTCCTTTTTAAGCCGCGGTGATTTTTTTTTTGGACTATCAGTGTTCCTTGGATTATTGTTTTATGTTGTACATACTGTACACTTTTTTCATTGTGTGCTTGAAATAAAAAATTAAAAAATAAAATTAAAAAATAAAGTTTTTTTCATTGTAGAATATTGTTTGCAGACGTTTGACAAAACAAATGACATGCTGTATGTTTAGTGTTATGAAAGATACTAATACATTTTTCCCTGCAAAGAATGAGGATGTTAGGAAAGTGTTGAGAAATTTAGGAAAGAGTTTGCACCAAAACTAACAATATATCTAACTTATCATCTAGCTCCATCTCTTGTATATTCTATGCAAAATGGATTTTGTTGTTGTTCTCTCATCAAAAACATACCTGGAGCTGTGTTTTGAGCCACTCGCGCATCTTTGGATAATCTTTGGATCTTCCCCAGTGACTATTCTTAGCACCGCAGCGACAGAACAAAAGCTCCTCCTAGGTCCTACGTATCCATGGGTTATTTTTCCTCACCTTTCCATCTCTTGCTAAGCATAATCCTTTCATCGCAGAGTAAAACACACACAAAATAATTGATTTGAGTCTACTGTAATTTCAAGAAATCTGAAAGATATTTACACTTAAATTAAGATAAAACTGTTAATTGTTCAAGTAAATTAAGATTTTTTCATCTAGTTTTGAGTCCGGTGATTTCTTTTGATCCTAATTTAAGTGTAAATATAATTCCCAACTCTCGAATCAAGGACAACAGTGCCTCTCGAAAGTACTAATACACCTTAAACTTTTGCACATTTTGTCATGTTTACAACCCTAAACATAAATATTTTATTTTGAATTTTTTACTGAAAGTTCACACACAAGTAACAGACAACTGTGAAGTGAAAGCAAAATGATACATAATTCTGTTATTTTACAAAAAATAGAAAACCGAAAAGGGGGCGTGCACAAGTATTCATACAGCATGACTTAACACTTTGTGGAACCCCCTTTTGCTGCAATAACAGCAGCAAGTCTTCTGGGGTATGACTACAAGATTTGCACATCTAGAGACTGACATTTTAGCCCATTCCTCTTTACAAAACAACTCAAGCTCTGTCAAATTAGAAGGAGAGCGTTTGTGAACAGCAGTTTTCAGGTCTTTCCACAGATTTTCAATAGGATTTAGGTCAGGACTTTGACTTGGCCATTCTAACACATTAATATGTTTGTTTTTAAACCATTCCATTGTAGATTTAGCTTTGTGTTAGGGTCATTGTCCTGCTGGAAGGTGAATCTCCGCCCCAGTCTCAATTCTCTTGCTGACTCCAGCAGGTTTTCCTCCAAAATGTCTCTGTATTTGGCTCCATCCATCTTCCCAACTATTCTTACAATCTTCCCATTCCTGCTGAGGAAAAGCAGCCCCATAGCATGATGCTCCCCCCACCATATTTGACACTGGGGATGGTGCACTCAGGACGATGAGCAGTGTTAGGTTTGTGCCATACATAACGTTTTGCATTTGGGCCAAAAAGTTCAATTTTTGTCTCATCTGACCAAAGCACCTTCTTGTCCTCCATATGACTTCTAGCAAACTTCAAACTGGATTTCTTATGGCCTCCTTTCAATAATTGGAGACCAAGAACACCAAGAAGCCTAGCGAATGTAGTGAGAGTGAGTGGTTGGTGGTGGTTGGAGGGGCCGATGACGCAGACTGGTTGCCTCACTTCCATCAGTCTACCCCAGGGCAGCTGTGGCTACAATAGTAGCATACTACCACCAGGTATGGAGTGAATGAATAGTGCAATGTAAAGCGTCTTTGAGTGTCCAGAAAAGCGCTATATAAAACCGATGCATCATTATTATTATTATTGTTATTACTTTCGAGAGGCACTGTATGTTCCCCAAGGCTCTGTCCTCGGCCCTCTTTTATTTATCATCTACCTCCTCCCCCTTGGCCATATTCTCCACAAATTTCACATTAGTTTTAACTGTTACGCGGATGACATCCTGCTCTACCTTTCCATCCAACCCATTGCCCTCCCTCATCCCGCTGTGACTGTTTACAAGAAATCAAATCCTGGTTCTCCCTCAATTCCTAAAGCTCAACAGCGATAATACCAAGGTTCCCCTCATTGTCAAAAAGTGCATCTTCGCCAAAACTGACAGCTTCACGATCAACATTGATAACTCAACAGTCCTCTCTTTCCCTCTGTAAATACACGTATTATTATTATTGTACTTTTGAGGGAGAAGTATGTGAAAAGCCTAACTTAAATTGGTCTGCATTGCACCATGTACCATTATAATCCATTGTAACCCGTAAGTATGCTCCAATGTGCCGAGGTCTGTTGGTGTTGCTGTGATGTAAACTCTGCACTTGAAACAAATTAACGTTTTGAAGTGGAAAATATCCGCTTCCTGTCATCGCTTCACAGTCAGAGAAACAAGCCATTTCCAAACACTGTAGCCTTGGCATGTGTCCACGTGGGTCGAGTTCTAGAAAACCAATGAACAGAATTCAAAGCATGGGGTCAAAATAAACATCAGCTCCAATTTTCGACACCTACTGAAGTCTCGGAAGTTGGCAGTGGAGTTTTCTGTGCACACACACTCCTCCCAAGTATTGACTCAAAGCAAGACATTTAATGTTGTGACCCAAAAAAAAGGAATTGGTATTTGTGAAAGGGCTAGACACGCACTTGGAGATGACACTCCCAATAGGTTGTGCAACATTCTGAAGAGCCTGTGATTTAAAGTTGAGTTGGAGAGCAAAAATGCAGATGTTTTGGCCTGGTTTACGGTTATACAATATATCTGCAATTGCTGAGTTTATAAACATGAGACAAAAACGGGCTCAAAGTTCATGTTCTCTGTCAGCACAAATGTCAAATGAAAAACAAGTGTGGGGAAAAAGTGTTTTGTGTCCAATTTCTCACTTCCGTACTACATGAAATGGCCGGGGTTGAGGCGAGCTGCGCATGCGTGAGAGAGTACGGAAATAAATGTTCCAGAACCATAGACATAATAGACCGTCAATACTCACTCCTCCCCGTTTACCATAATGACCACGTTCGAGGGGGAATTCATGGCGGATTTACAGACTCCTCCTCCCCAGCTCTGACGAAGCATGTTCCTAATAAGGGCATAAGGGCTGGATCTTCACTGTAGACTCGGCCCTTGCGTGACGTGTAGCACGTGCAGCTCCAATGCTAACAGTCCAACCCCCGTTAAGTAGGAGATTTCTAAATGTATCCTACGATAACCAGCCCGGTGCCTCTGATTGTGTCTAACCCAGCGTAATCACAGGAGGAATATCTAGCTGTAGACAGTTCCAAACAATTAGGCACCGGGCATTAAAGTTGTTTTTAACGTGTCTAAAGTCCAATGCATTCCAATGGGGGACTAGCGGCTATATGGCTGTACTACAGCAATGGCGGAGCAATGGCGGCCTCCAGTGTTGTCGTCGCAAAGCAGAGCAGCCAGCGGCCATTGGCCAGAACTGTAAAAATGTTTGCGGTACAGGGGAATCACAGTCTAAAACAATGGTTCTCAAATGGTGGGTTGGGACTAGTGATGGGATTTGTGGCTCTTTTGGCTCCCAAATGGCTCTTCATTTCTTTACATATACACTTTAAATTTAGGAGAGATTTGATTCATGGCTTGTTAAATTAGCCTTTCTGCTCTCCCTGCACAAAACAACTATAATCAAGAAAAATTAAAAAGAAAAGAGGAATTTATTTTATTCATTGCTATAATAATGTGATTTTGGTTTATGGTCTGTGTTGTTGTCTTTAGGAATCACAGTTGATTTTTCGAGGTGGTATGGCCATTGTTTATTATAGCAACATACACTTTTAAAGCTGCCATTAGTTGTACTCTTTTTTTTTTTTTTACAGTCAAAATCCATAGCTTCTCCCCAGTCCCTCTGCTGCCTGTGTCAGCTCCGCCTCCGTGAGCTGCTGGACCCTCACACTGAGAGAGGGATACAGACTCCAAACATAACTGAAGTTATAACTTTAACCAGGACGTCTGTACTTCTTTTGTAATGCGCTCATACACATGAGAGGAAAAGGCAGACATTGCGCCGCTCCGCGCGTCATCACACTGTTTTCACTGCACAAACCCAGCGTAATTTTATCTAACTATAAAACCGAAAATATGAAGCGGATCTCTCTCAAATAAGGAGTGGCTGAAAGCTAGGGAGGCACTGATTACATTTATGGATTAGTTTAAGTTTGTAGAGATCTTGATTTTGTGTAAATAGCAGGTTCATTCCTCGCGGACGGGCTGCGCCTACAGAGTTCTCCTTTCTCCCTCTCTCCCCGATCCCATTCTCTTACTCATTTACTCTTTGCCTTTTATTATTTTTCTCGAATGTAGCAGAGAGTGGTGCATGTGGAGTTTGATAAACATGCAACCTTAGAAAAAAAGAAAGAAAAAAAAACGGCTCGCGGGTGACTCTCATTGTTCACATAAAAGAGCCGGCTCTTTGTACCGACTCGTTCGCGACTGAAAAAGTGGGTCGCTGGACCATTGCCAAACCCTATTCTGGTTCATTTTTTAAAATAATTTTTGATAGAAAGATTTATGATCAATGCCGAAACTCTGCAAAGAAATGCTGCATTTTGCTCTTAAATACACACACACAAAAACGGCCAAATTATTACTGTTGCTCTGACACTAGCAATTCTGGAAACGCTCGGTTATTTCTGCCAGAGAAAATAACACGATTAAAACACAAGACAGAGAAGAGATTTTTCATACTTGGTTACCAAGGGGGAGAGAGGGGACTTCAGCTTTTGCCAGTCAACCCTACTCTGAAATCCCAAAGTCATCTCACTACCCCTTGGCTTTTATTGAATAAACACGCCCACATCACTTCCTTACAACACATCACAAGGGTACATAATCATTAACCCAAAAACCAGTCTCCCCCTGGATCCCTCAGTCAGGGTGGGGGATGTGTGTGATAAGTAACTTGGGCCCCTTCCTCATGACACTCATGAACATTGTTAAACAGTTTTATGACTTCCTCTCGTCCTGTTTAGACCAAAACTGAGATTACCAGATAGGTCTACAGGTCACCTTTGTAAACATTTACCCATGGAGGCCATTTGGCCCTGGCACAAAGTTTCATATCAGTGCACAGAACATGGTAATTACAACACACATTGATTGATTTAGCACAGTCAAAATTAAATGTAATACTCATGATAACTTTATTTACAGAATTCTTTAACACTTTTCCCAACTTGTTGAAGGTAGGTCCCTAAGCCACACCAGCTCAGAACCACTGGTCAAAAAGCAGAGTGAAGTAGAATCGAGAAACCTAGTCAAAGCAGCGGAAAAGAGAAATGTGAGGAAATCTTTTCACAATTGAGAGCCGATCACAAGCTTCTTGACGCTCATGTGTTCAAACCTCCAGCTCAGCACAATGGCGATGTCTGTGAGGAAAACTGGCTCGTAGGTTAAATAAGTACTAAGCCTGTGACAGATGTTACTCCCTCATGAGAAGAGTTTAAAGCAAGGCCGTGGGAACACCTTTAAAAAGTCGATTTTTAAAAATTCACATAGATCTCTGGCAGGTTGAACAGATGGCCGTCAATAAGCTTGATGGATGTGACCAAATGTCAAAGTAGAACAAACAAACAAAAAAGGCTTTGAAAACCTCTGCTGCAGCTGTGCTACATATTTTGGAAAGCTTTCTTTGTCGCCTGCTCTGCGGTTTAATTTTTTCTAATTTGTTTCTCTGTCGTACTACAAGTAAAGAGCCCACTCCAGAGAACTATGAAATGGAATAAACCTGGAAGACCGAGAGACATAAATAACCAAGACAAAAACAAAACAAAACATGGATGATGTGGTTGTGACCGTCACATCACTAATTGAACACGATATATTACAAAAAGAGTATCCTTCCAGATTTCTTTTGCTTATTTAGTTGTTTATGTCTGCGGCGATACACGTCGAGACACATTTTGCCCTGAGACTAAATTAGCATTAAAAACATTCCTTTTTTTGAATTCCTAATAAAGCCTTTCCCCCTAACAAGACACTCGGAGACACTATTCCTGAAGCAGAAACTTGACTCAACTTTTCTCTTTGTTCTCCTGCCTCCAAGTTGAGCACACACTTCCAAACCCAGTCGATTTCACGCCAGGACTGTCTCCAGTTTACTTATTCAGGAGGAGTATGGAAGGAGGTAGAGGCAGCATCTTCTACAAACGAAAAAAAAAAAGTTTGCGGTCAAGAAATTCTAATACGTCAGTCTTCATGTTGGCACGAACATGAGCAGAGGAGGTATGAGCATATGGTTCATAAGGTGATGTGAAGAATATAGTCCATAATTGATCACTGGACCCGTTCTGAACAGTTCTGCGCTCAAAGTGTCTTCATTATGGCGCCATTACTTTACGAGTATGCCATAAGCTAAAACTGCTCATTTCTGTTCTTTCATTTTCGGTAACGCTTTATATTAAGGTGTGCTCATTAAGTATTAATAAGGTATTAATACGCATTAATAATATGCTTGTAAAGTATTAACACACTGATTATTATACTTTTATCTGTTTACATACTAATAGGCCATTAATAATTCACTTATTCATAGCCAATCCTTAACCTAACCTTAACCCTTACCCTAATACTAAAATGATTACTAATGCTTATTAATACTTAATGAGCACACCTTATTCTAAAGCAATACCCAATTTTGAAGTAAAGTAAATGATCTTACTTGAGTGAAATAAATAGTAACTCATGCCACTGAGTAAATCTCTAAGTGACAAATCCTCATACTTCATTCTTCATGATTTCTTTTGATTTTTATGGTATTTTCTTTGAAATTAGAACAATGTTTACATCATGTTTTGTTGTGACTACTGAAACATGAATCAAACTTTGACGCTCAAAAAGTAACAGTACAGTAAAATCTTCTCCAAGTACTTTTTTATTGTTACTTGCAGCTAATTTATATATTTTATGGTCATACTGAATATTTCTTGCTCCAGCTCTGTCTTCACGAAGCAACCGCGGTGTTTACTGTCCACTGGAGCGGGGACAGCAGGATGCCCTCCCGCGCTATAGCTAACGTGGCATTTGGTGCAAAATAAATGCGTGTAATTCTCTCACCGCTGAAATATTATGGAGGGTCCAGCGATCCGCGGGTATCAAAAGCCAGCCTCGAGTGGTGTCTCAGCCAACATGCCGAGGAGGAGTCACTGTGCGGGCAGCGCTTTGGCTTAACTGAACACATGAGTGTTTAAAGAATAATATAATTGAAGTTCTTCACACTTTACTCAAAGTAATTGTACCTGTAGCATCCAGCCATGTCACTAAATATGGTATTATAAACCCAATCTTTGAGTTTTTCTGGGTTAATACATTTATCAATGCAGTGGTGTCCCAGTCACCAATCGCATTTTCCTCTTATCACAATCTGGGTATTTTGGGGTAACATTTAGCCGTCGTTCCACATAGCGTGAACCGGCCGTGCACGCCACGATCTACGTGCACGTATCGACACTAGCCCGCAGACCTTTCTGTTTCCACCACACACACACACACCCGAGTGATTGACATGACGTGCATATTTTTGTGTCCGAGTGTTATATTTCTTTTTTAAATAATTTGATCTTTTCATTACATGTATCACTTTATTCTACAAAACCTATTTATTTAAACACATGTTCATCACATTTCAATAATAAACATTTTTTTATGTTTTCACACCTCAAACCCCTAAAATGTCAGGTGGTGCAACCGTCCGAGCAAATGATTAGACTAATAAAGCTTCTGAAAATTGTATTTTCAGGGTAACAATTAAAAAATAAAACATCATGGCATAATTGTATGTTAAATATCTTTCAAATAAGCCATCATTTGTGAATATTAATAGTTTTAAAGTTTTTGAGGTCACTAAAAAACGTTTGTCCGGCAATTTGTAATCTTAAAATATCAGGGTGGCACAACCGTAAGGACAGGGCTGGTATTTTGAGATAAAGAATAGTATCAGCAAACAGGATATGACATCAGCCAGAAGAACAAGTTGTCTTTATGTCTGAGTGAAAAGGTTGGAAAATCTCTTTCAAGAATTGAGAAAAAATAGCTTTTTCCGACTCATAGGTAAACTGTCACACTTTCAGTGTCAGGTGGTACAACCGATGTAAATATTGGAAAATATTATTTATTATAAAAGTCTCAATTTGTTTTAAAAGTAAATGTTTACCCATGCTTACAAATGTTAAAGCTAATGTAAGAGTCCACATAAAAGCCAATTTAATTTGAAATTAGTTGCTAATGTCAGGTGGTGCAACCAGACAGTCAAGTGGTGCAACTGCAAAAAATGTCAAATTACCATCTAAAAATTATAGGGATGCACTGATCCAATACTGGTATAAGTTATCAGAGTCAATACTAAAAAAAAAATCAGTTATTGGTTTCAAATATCCGATACTGAACCGAAAACTGTTTTGGGCTGACACCAAACCATGGACTGACACTCAGTCCATGGTCCTCCTGTTTTATTACTGATTACAGCATCAGTCAGTTACAAATTACAGATGAAATGTTCAGAGGAGAAAGACTGTCTAAGATAAACTTGACTTTGTACAATTTTTGGAAACTATTTAAATTTTAGAAAAAAACTCGGTTGCGCCACCTGACACGTTTTTATACAGAGAAGCTACAAATACATCAAAAAAATACATTTAAATACTTTTAAATGTTATTTAACAAACATAACTTGTTTAAACACAAAATTATCGACTCAAAAATATGCATGCCATCAGTTTTTAAAAAACTTTTTGAAAATATGTTTTTTGACCCCTTGACCCACCCGCATTTGTTGTACTGTAGGTGCCGCATAGAGCAGCACGCTGTACAGATCGTCATTAAAAGTTTTGTAAGCCGCGATGAGAACAAATGTGGACAAATGCTGTCATCTGGTGGGAGTTATGGAATCATTCAGAGGAGCCAAGCTGTATTAAAACAGAAAAGAAACCACTAAATACAACTATGAAGGTAAGCTACATGCAAATGTTATGCTAACACCAGCTAAAGCTCTGCAAACAGCGGCTAAATGCTATTATCGGCAAAATCCCCTTTTAGCACAGCAGTATGATGTTGTGAAATATTAAATCCGTATGACCTGCGTGTCAATAGTGAGGGCTGTCCACTCTCTCGTTGCCAATCAGAGGCCAGCAGTCTGTTCACATCACATCAGACACGGGTCAGCGCTTTGGCCACAGCCAGAGGTCGGTCCCAAAACCTATACCTAGTCAGACCAGTTTGGCCCTGGCCTTTGTTATGGAAAAGCTCAACAAAGCGGGTGAAAGAGCCATTCGGCTGACACGCGCCTGCATGTGGAAAAGAGCCATTTGTGTCTTTATAAAGTAGGAGATGTCGGGGATGTGAGTGCAGTAGCGTGGTTCACACACAGACAGAAGAGATCAAATCTCCGTCTCAGGTCTTCTTTCTCTCCCGCTCCCTGGCCGCTCTGTAACCGGCATGTTGCGCTCATGTCATAAAAGAACTCCGTCTTCTGATTGGTCAACGCGCCGCGAATTGACCAAAAGGTTCAGATTTTTCAACTCGAGCGTGGAGGGCGGTGGAGGCGAAATTGCTGAATCGCTTTCCCGCTTCGCTCCAGACGTGCGTCATACGCCCCTTCCGCCACATTCGTTCCGTTCTGGTCTTTCCACTCGCCCTCATCGCCACGCTCTACTCACATCCATCGCACCGCTGGCCTTTCATTCGCTCCTTAGCGCACCCTGGCGTAGGGATAACATGTAAATCACTCGCCCCTGACTCCTCCATCGCGTTCGGTCTGAATTCGGCATAAGACGTGGCATAACCAAGTCATTTAATACTTCAGCCATGAGTTATGATGCCACGAGTTGTCTTTGAAAATCTGCATCATTTCCCCCCAGCACCTCGCTCCCCTCTGCTCTGCTGAATCCGTAATGCGCGCTGCAGTGGCCATGAAAAAGTAATAGGCCCGGGATGAACTGATTATTTGTTGTGCAGGTGATCGTGCCAGACGTTGACACGATGAGGCGGGAGCAGCTGGCGTGCAGTGGCACCTTGCTCTCCTCTCGGTCCTCACTCCCCCACCTGTTGTGCTTCCACGCGAGTCCTCAATAATGCATTCAGATACGTTCAGCAGCGGCGCCGGTCGATACTCGTAGCGTTCACGTGTGCGCAGGCCGCGGGGCGTCTCGGATGGGAAACCTGTTTAGGATCGATCGGCTGTAATTAGCAGCATTTTCCGTGTGAGCTGTTGCCGTTAGAGCGAGAGAAATTAGCCAACTGAAACATCGAACATCATCTGTATGAGGGTGTGGTTTTTACATGTTCATCAAATGGGCTACAAAATCTAAATCGATAAAACATCACAACAAATGAAAAACAACCGAAAAAGCCTATACGCTGTAGTGTTATAACATATGAAACATCACAGTATACTTTACAAAGCAACCGCTGTGTAGCTCCGCGGTAGTTCCAGAGGCCTCTGTTCCAAAACTAAACTACCATTTTGGGACTCAAAACAAACCTATGCGGTGTATAAGAGCTTGTGAACATATAAACACATATAAAAACTCCTTTGCGCCGAGAGCAGTAAAAGCGGCACTCTTTAAATCTGTAAGAGAAGCTGAGGCATTAACCTGCATTATATGCCTTTTTAATCATGTTTTTTACAAAAGACTTGATGTTTGGATGTTGATGAGTTTTTATGTGTCTTAAAGGTGATACCAAAGACAAATGTCCACTCATAACTATCCAGGTTACTGTAATTGCTTATGTACACATGCATTTAAGGGTTACACGTAGCCATTTCGACAACCCCCACTCCGACATTGAGGTCTAATTGTTGGAGTGGGGGCATTTCCAGTTTTTATCAAACGTCCCGGTACTCCGAAATTTTCCCCCCCTTTTGTTGGAGTGGTTTATTTGTTTATTTATTTGGATCCCCATTAGCTGTCTCCAAATGGACAGCTACTCTTCCTGGGGTCCCGTTCAAGCAATTACAATATTCACATCATGCAGTTAAATTGAAAAAACACTTCACATACAAACCTCTCCACAATTATACACATATGCACACATACATATAAAGAAATCTAAATATACGGTATATATAGATATAGACATACACACACAGACAGACTTAGGCTTCCATCAGAAAATGTCTTTTCAATAGTCTTTTAAAAGAGAGCTTTGTTTCAGCCTGTTTAACAGCTGGTGGCAGTTTGTTCCATAAAGTCACAGCTCTGAATATGACTGACCGCTTCTGTTCTGGGTTTGGGACGGGTCAAATGACCCTGAGCCGCTTGCCTGGTTGGATAGTTGTGCAGATCTCTCATATAATGTCAAAGGTTGTACAAATGAGTAGGTTTTTGACTATAGCATATATTTCTGAAGAAAGTCATTAAATGACATTTGAGTCTATCTTCTACTCTGAGCCATGAGAGACGGGAATGATGCTCAGCTGAGCTCTGTCCCCACACGAGTGGGCAGCCCAGAGCCAGCCTGGCAGCCTTGTTCTGTGCTGTCTGCAGTTTCGTCATGTGGTGACACTTTACCGTTTGTGCAACATCCTGCTATTCCAACACACATGATAATTATTGAAAATACGTGGGCCTAACAGAATGACCTATATTTATGCTCAAATCCACTCACACAAGACAGAAGATTTTGAAAATGTCACATCACGATCACAAGAGTACAAGAAACAGATAACCCTAACCCTAACTATTGTCGGAATGGGGGTATCAAAAAGTGTAGGATTGGGGGGACGTCGCAATGGAGGGTTGTCGGAATGACGGGGTTTCGGTTGGGAGGTCTGTCTAAATGGAGGGTCTGAGCACATAGTGTCAGGGTCTTTGGTGACCCAGCAGAATGTGTTACCTGTTTAGTATGTACAATCCAGCTGTTAAATCAAAGTCAGTTAGTATCCTTCTTTCTTCTTCAATATGTGGAGCGCATAAGGCATAAAACTCACGTGAATTCTTCTGTGTAATCCCGATCCCTGCTAATTGCATGCTGTGTTCCTCGCTCAATTATGAATTTTCCACATTCAAAAGAGCAATCAGACTGGATATCTTTGAAAAACAATATGCTACAGAGTTTGTTTTGCTAACAGTAGTTACAGTTAGCTGTTACTGCGCAGACGTCACTGAGCCCATGTACTCAAACTGTTTAGGAGAGGCTATGGGAGGTCTGAATGAACCGCTTGGTGTAAAAACAGCTCACGTACCTTTGTTTGAGAGGGTGGAAATATTTTTATACCTATTTTTATCATTCTAGGTTTTAGTGATTTTATATATCACTGTGTTGATGTATTAATCATGTGCCTTAAGTTTCAGATGAAACTGGGGGGTTTAAGTCTTCGTACTTCACACGTTGACGCGACATTCTTTGTCCTATTGTTCTATTGTTCTACTGTGGAAAGTTACTGAGTACTGCGGAAAGTTACAGGGGGCAGGGTGCTGACCTGGAGTCTTGAGTGGCCCTCTGAAGCACAATACCATATATGGGGTCAGATTGAGACGAGGAAGTGACGAGAAGGACATTCCAGGAGCGCCGAATTGCTCTACGCCCCTGTCATGCATATTCCTATATTCCTATATATTGTTCGAGTGCAGGGATATTACATGTCACTAGGGACAGATTTAGCGCTCAGATAACTTGTGTTTAGAGTTGTATTGTTGAGGGAATAAAACTATGATTGATTTTAATCGATCGAGCCTCCGTCTTCTTTTCCTCCATAAACCAATACGCAGACAAGAGCCACTGCTTTGAGACATTTTTATGGACTTCGGGCCTACTGTTGGTGTAACGTGAAGTAGCCGTGCGACTTCTCTGTAAAGGTCTGCCATTATTCTCGGGAGCACCATTCTAATTAAGTTTCCCTGCGAGCACATCCGTCAGGCCAGGGCGTCCGCCGGTGCAGCCCAAGACAAAAACAGCTGCCATTTTTGGGGTCGCCGTGGCTGAGTGGGAAATGTCAGGCCAAAGAAGCGCCGCGTAACTGTAGCCCGCAGAGGCTAATTAAGACTCGCACGCTCCCTCTCATCACTTCACGCCACCGACTTTGTGGTAATTTCACACATTCTCGCCGTATGGACAATCGTGTTCTCGATGAGTGCTTACCCCATGTATTATTAAGCATTGATTTCTAATTATGTCTGCGAAAGCATAAGGTCCACCGGTTTGGAGTGGACAGAACTTTATGAGACATTTGATAATTATGTTTGTGCAAGGACAGTCTTAGAAGTGCGTCAATATGTCTCCCTTTATACTTTCAGTGAACAAACCCTAGTTCTGAACATTTCAGCGCTTAAAATGCCTTCACTACAAAGCATTGATTTGTTTACATCAATACACTGATGATCATACTGATTTTTTCCAATTCACCATTTAATAATTAGAAGCATGTAATAGTATTGTAGAAGTTTATTGTAATTTTTGGCGTCTATTTTGCTAAATGTAAAACTAAGCGTACTACTTTACTTGTGTAGTAAGTAGTTTTGTTGAGGGCTTTTTACTTTTACTTTACATTTGTATGATAAATATAATCCTTTTTACTCCAGTACATTTCTATAAGGGTTCCAAAGTAAAAAGTCATTTTGGTCATGTGTTTTGTTTATTGTAAAAGGCTAAAAATGCACACTCCAGAACAGTAGGTGGTGCTGTGGTGATGTACAGACAAATTCCACCTACTCACAGCAAGGAAAAAAGTTTGTCTCCGTCATATTGCTGTACAGAGGGTAAATTTAGGTGCAATTTTTTGTGTTTTTAAAGTCAGAAAAGTTACGTTTTTTTTTACAAAAATTAAATAGGAAAAAAAAAAGTTAATGTTTGTCAGATTAAAGATAAATTATTTGGTCAGTTACTTGAAGTGGTTTTCCAATTTACCGCTGTTATTTTCTAATGACGGGGAACAGATTCAGAATTGTTGTGAATTAGGACAAACCATACAACCTCCAACCACCAGGGGTCAGTGAAGCAACCAACTGAAGACTATATTTTTTCAATTCAACGAAAGAGCGTAGCATTGGTGGAGGTCTACCATGTTTTATTTTTTCTTCCAGCTCAATTTTAAATTGTCAGTTTTTCTCTACTGCATCCTATAGATTTAATTCTCATCAAACCTCAAGCCCGGAGATTACTTGTGATCTAATAACACACAGCATCTTTCCAAAGCTCGTAAAATGTAGCGCTGTGATCTCTCGCGGTGTTGTTTGGAGTCTCTTTGAATAGCGCTGTTGTTCGGGGAATGGGATAAATGCGGGCAAATGCACCACTCTTTCAAGACCTGAAGGGATACTGCATTATGAATTAGACACTTTCAAGTTCACAGCACAGTCAGCCTGCTCGAAAAGGATTTAAATCTCAGCGCAGATTGTTTTATAGCTGGAAAGTCTGTCGCTAACATTTGATATGCAGCTAAACAGATCTTGGAAGTTCCGTAGGGGCCGAAAGGAATTTTACTTTGTTACGAGTGTACAAAAAAGACTAATAGCCAAAAAGCAGTCATGGAAAAAGTATCTGGCTGAAAGCAAACAATTTATGCCCCCCAGCTTTTGAAACGGCTATACTTTTGTATCATAAACTGGATTCCTACTCTTCACAGGTAATTTCCAGGATTTTCCAGGACATTTTAAAGTGAAATTACTCATCAGTGCTTTGCGATGTTTCCCCTCCTGTATTTGCAATGTTATCTAACAATGCAGTCTATAGATAAACCTGGGCCGTTTTGGTCTGAAGCAATTTGGGCTTAGACATGTGTGTAAGCATTTATCTGCTGGGGGTCTGGGAGGTCCACCCCCGGCAAAATTTGAAATGTTTTCTGGAGCATTCTAGAGCAGCTTTGTTTTTATTTTTTCCAATCATGTGATTATTTTTTATGTATTTGCACACACAGTCCTGTATTTTATCTATTCTTTGAACCCATGTTTAAATTAGAGGAGGGCACCCTGGGTGAGCCCAATAGTTAAGTATTATACCTATAGGCCTAAGTATAGTCTATCTACAGTATATAATCACTGTAAAAGCAATGAAGTCAAACATTAGGGCTGATGCCGTGTTTTCCACTTATCTCTCTGTAAGTGACTCGGCTCCTGTAAATGCTAAGTGTGAGCTAGTCTTCAGTTTTACCTGCCTGGCACATTTATTATTGTGTTATCTTGTTTCATTTGCAGATGGCACTTTTCCACAATAAATCTCTCTCATATACTAGAAATATGAGGACATTTATTTTGAAAGCTCTGGGCGGCACGGTAGCGCAGCGGTTAGCGCTTCTGCTTCACAGCTAGAAGATCCCAGGTTCAATTCCCGCCATGATGGGGTCTTTCTGTGTGGAGTTTGCATGTTCTCTCCGTGTCCTCCGGGCACTCCGGTTTCCCCTAAAAAAACATGTATAATAGGTGAATCCTCTAGCCAGGTGACTCTGGCCATCAGCCTGACTCCATATTATGGAGATGGGTCGCCCACTGCTCCTTACAGGTTGACCCAGTGGCATCAAAGGATGGGTCAAATGCAGAGGACAAATTTCCTTATGGGGACAATAAAGTATACAAACAAACAAAAGATAGGTACGCATAAACTCGTCTAAGCTCAGGTAAGAGCTTAGACGAGTTCACTATGGAAAAACGGTGGCCTGTTGCTTTAAATAGCGCAGGAATTTTTGTTCTACAATTGATTGCGTTCTATGATCTAATAGGGCGCGAGAAAGTCAGAAGCTCACACAAAACAAATATAAGTTGGCTACTTATTGGGGGACACGGCATCATGTTGTACAACCGTAGCACATTAGAATCCTGCCATTTTTGATGTTCTCCACGTTACACAGGCCCCAGACACAGCAAAGTATCGCCTACATGAATAACAACGGAAAAAAAGTTAGGTGGAATATAGGAACCCTGATAAAGGGTGCCTGGCTTTCACTGATTTTTGTTTTTTTTGCCATTACTTCAAATTTCCTTCACTTTATGTGGATATCCCTCTCATTATCAGCTATATTTACCGTAGCTCTCTGGCAGGTGTCCACAGAAGTCGAGCCATTGGTCATCTGTGAAGCGTGTGGAGGTCCTGCGCGGTGTCCTCGGTGCACCCGGCTTCAGCTGTCACCAGAGACACCAGGGGCATGAGGAGCTGTCAGGAAACACGGGATAATGAAAGGAGGGAGGCAAGATGAGGGACGGGGGAGAGGGAATCAGAGTCTTGAATTCTGCGCTCCTATACACAGAACCAAGGACTCTGCGCATGTTAATGAGCACATAGGGGACTCATGTATGGGGAAAATGCCACGTTGGATTGTAGCCATTGACTAATTTTCAGCCATTGTCCTGTATTTGCACTCACAAACTCTCATTTATACACAAGGCTACACCGACTCTTAAGGAAAGGTATAGGTGAAGTGTCCTGGCCCGGAAGGTGGGATTGAAGTAGCATTTCTAAAGTAAGCCCCTCCCCCTTTCCTCCTGATTGGACCTGATAGGCCGGTTCACAGGAAAGCTCGTCTTGTTGGGAATTCTGATTTGCGTCTGAGATCAGCAAAGACAGATATCATTTTTAATATTACTTCAAATTGCAGACCCAGGCAGTCAATAACGTGCACTTGGTTAAAACATTTTTATTTAACCAAAACTATTTTTTTTTCAAAACATTGAAACTTACAGACTGTCACTTTAAATGTCATATATACATATTTGCAGTGTGATACCTCCACCCCTGCCCCGGCTCAGAAAGGGCCAAGTCTCTGCTGTTATTTCGAATAAACCCAGTGTGTGTGGAAGTATTAAAGTGGCGGCGGCCTTAATGAAATGCGGAACAGCAGCAGCAGCAAAAACATTCAGGACGTCCCACACAAATACACTGTCGGCAACCCTAATTATTAGGACTCAGCCTGACCAAACTTTTCCGCTCATCCACAGAAACAAAAATGCAAAACCTACACGTTGAAATATCTTCAAAATGCTGCTCATGTGGAAGCCTATCTGCGGGCTAACTGTCATCCGAGTACAGTTTTTTTGTGTGTGCCTATTTTCCCCCGCGGGACTTGAAAGTTTGGCTCCAACCTATTCAGATCCTCCTTTTAATTAAGCAGTAGCTGGAAGAAGCTAATGTCTATCGGTCTTATGTTTTATGCTGAAACTTCTATCTTATAACAGGTTGAGGCGATACTAAAATAGACCGCGTTCGTAGCTAAGTGCAGGGGGTAGAAAGCATGATGGAGAGAGGGAGACGTGGGCACGCGAGGCGAAGACACGGATGCACGCATCCAGTCAGTTAGCAGGCGAGCTTTTAGCAGACGTACGGGTGAATGGGTTCCTCTCACCAAGTAGGCCTAAGTGTTTCATTAAAGAGCAACGAACGACCAAACCAACTTTATTCAGCTGATGAAGTATACTGTACTATATGATGTTTTAAAAGTATTTTCTGCTGTTCCCAGATCTTTTTTATTTTAATTTTAGTGTAAACTAGTGCCCAAAACCGCATGTGTACTCACCCCTTTTTGTAAAAGTAGAGCTTTGCATCATGTCCGATCACGGCCAGAAAAGAAAGACGCGAAAGTTTAGGTTTTCAGCGTAACATCCACAAAGCATCAGGTGCCACGTGCGGCGTGAGATTGTTCTGTTTATTTCACTTTGTACATGGCGGTTTCTCGTGGCACTGACCGCGCCCCCACCCAGCGCCCTCTTGTTTCCCGACCCACTTTGGCAGCTATTTCAAAATGGGTGGAGTTTAGTCTTTAATGCCACTTAAATGGGAGGTTTACACATACTGATGACAAGTCATGAATGCCACGAATCCACATTCACACGGAGGATCATGCAAATTAACCATGCAGACTTGCAGTTTTGTTTATAAGTGAAAAACAGAACTATGTAAAGCTTCCTTTGTTGAGCTCCTTCCAGCCTGTTGCAGCTCGCTGGCCTCTCTAAGCGTGAGAGAAAACAGTGATTCCTACACTGCGAATGCTGTAAGAATGCTGTCATGCTGAATTACGAATCATCACTAATCATCATGAAAGGACACGCTCTGTTGTCCTCCACTAATTGCTGAAATTGAACCTGTTGAACCAGACTATCACAGTACCACTGTACTTGGACATTTCTTGGATTTTCTTCCATAACCCTCTCCTTGTTGGCGAGACTTAGAACACAGAATTAGGAAAAGTAAAGTGCCAGTACATTGATAGCAGATTTTATTACAATATTATACTGTAGGTTGGTAGTACTCTCTAAAATTGCCATGACTACCTTTTGATCCGAACACTGCAGTCTTAGTTCAAAACATTGTATAAATAAAGCAGTACTAAGTAACTTATTTACCTTAATAAATCCTTTTCGTAGTCCCTCTGGGGGTAATACTAGTGTTACTGGGATGATTGGAGGGTCTTTCATCTCCCTCTGGCCAGAAAACTATGTTTCCAACTTGCCTGCCTCCGGGTTGGAACCACCAATACACTCTAATAGAACCACGAAGAAGAAGCTAACAAGCTAATGGGCAAAGCTAACTGCGGGCTAGCGCCACTTAAACAGTTTTCACAGCCAAGTTTGAGTTAATTTTTTTTAAATTTCCATTGTGTAATTGGATGTACAATATCCCTCTCTCCCTTTGTCTTTTCTGTCAGCGTAGTATTTACTCTCACAGAAAATTAACGAGTAAAAAAACGCAACATGCTACGACACCTGCAGTGGCGCTTATGGCCTCTAGGGTGCACAAGTTACTTAGTACTACTTTAATTAGACTCAGCTTCTTATTCATTCATGGTATTTATTCATTTTTGCTTCGTAACATTGAGATGTATTTTTTACATAAATGTAGCTGCCTGATGAAATAACAATCAGACACCACTCTCCTTCTCTTCACACAGCTGCCACTTACCTCCTTTAGTCGGTATGTGTGAGTACATACTTCTGTGTGTCGTGCACAATGTCCAGCGGAGTGTCTGGACCTTGACACGCCGCACAGTACCTACGCATACATATTACCGTGCAGCGGTGATCATCGGAGCCCACACAAGCCTCATGTATCGATCCGGCACTAAATCAAGGACTTGTCTTCTCTTACAGCGCGAGAGGAGAGGCGCTTTTTTTGTTTTTTCCCCTTTGGACAGAGCAGAGAGGAGAATTTCCTTTGACTAATTCTCTCTATGCTTGAAAATCTTAAGAAATTTTAAGAAATAAGTGTGGGTATAAACTGCTATTGAACTGTTGATGTTATGTATTGGACCCATCAATGCCACTGAAACAACTTGTAGTGCCATAGTCTTTTTTTGGCCTATTTTGCATAGCCCAGATTGATAGGAGTTAGAAGGGCACCCAGAAGAACCCACAATGCACCAAAAGGAAAGCGGCAGCATTTCTTCCACGACAAACATAACAACGACAAGTCTGTTTAGTGCTGCTCGGTTTGCGTGCCAGGACAAATCCAGTGTTTTGTTGTTTAGCTGCAGTACCTTGACCGTCGCTGGGCTCGCCCTCTGTAGGCGCCGCTTACTCCTCCAGTTTGCGCGTGCTCTGCTGCCCTTTCAAGTGTTTTAAGAAGTTCGGTGAACGTCTTGTTGCCTGGACAAAACCGACAACGGAATATTCTTTGCTTTAGACCAGCATAAACTCAAAAATATTGTCTGCACTGCCAGTTAATAAAACGTCTGGCTGTTCTCCCTTCACCTCCATTTGTTTTGCTGCTTACGTCTCAGATAATGTCTTTAGCCGGCACAGACACATCTTGAATCTGCAACGTAGATAGATAGATAGATGGATACATACTTTATTGTCAGATGCGAGGATCCGAAATTGGTTTGGCAAAGTTCAGCAGCTCCGTATCAACACAAAATACAAGGACATACAAATATATAAGACATTTCACAAAGACATGAAAAACATCCTTGTATTCAACTGTTATGCTAAACCTTATGAAAAGTTTTCAGCTTCAAAATATTACAAATATTGCCCGTTTCTGTTGTTGTGTTCTTTGACAAGACATTGCACTCTCTGTGGTCAAAGTTGGAGAGACTTTTGGCCACACATTTGCAGCCACATTTCCGTATGTCAGCCCAGGGCCGTTTTAAATGGTAAATGGTCTCAACTTATATAGCGCTTTCTACCTTCATTAGGCCCAAAGCGCTTTACAGCAAGGAGTCACCCATTCACACTCTTTCATACACCAATATATGCAGACACTGGACGCAATGTGGGTGAAGTGTCTTGCCCAAGGACACAACGATGCGCATGTTCAGGAGCTGGGATTCAGGACCTTCCGATCATGCCCGACCAACTGCGCCACTGTCCCCACTGTTTTGGTAAAGGGCCTGCCACAATTGGCGCATTGACCACAGCGATTTTGTCCCCCATTTGTTCTGCGCCAAAATTGAAATTGCCATCAGCCGCAAAGATCACAAAGTAGACCTTTAAGAAATCGCAGTCACAGTCACAATAGAGTACAGGCTGCGACTGGATGCGATTGATTTGGAAAGTAATGCGAGTGATGCAAGGAAGAAAGCGAATGGTTAGTGGCTTGGAGAGGCTGGTGAGCGAGTGTTTCACGGGCCACAGACATTGATTGCGGACAGTGGTGCGGACTAGGGTGCTGACACCCGACCGAAGTCCGAATGGACCCGTCAGACCCCGACAAATATTTAGAACTTATTTTAACACATCAGCGCGTTAAAACAAATGAAACTGGTGTAAAATTAAAATGGGCCTGTTTAGTTGACGTGACTTAGCATTTGTTTTTGTGGGGAAATAAATAAATAAATAAACTGGGCCCGCAGTGCACGATGTTGGCCGCCCCACACATGGCTGGGGGCATTAGTGCACCAGTGCTTTTACGCACCAAGCTCTGCAAGACCCTGAGCTCAGGCCCTGCTCCGGGAAGTGACCCGCTTCTGTATGACTTAAGGGAGGGAGCGCTCTGTGGAGCTCGCTGAACTCTCAGACACGAAGTGAACGTGACAGTCCAGTACTGTCTGAAATGGTTAACTCTGTGGTGGTGCAGAACGCAGCACGCCATGTGCCATGCTAACCTCACTTCAAAGGCTTTTCTCAATCCGTGCAGCGCTTTAAACACATAATTTATCCATTTATCAAAAATAAAATATAACACGCAAGTCCGTGTTGAAAGAGAGAGGGCAAACATGGCTCTTTTTAGCAGGTTAATGGGTTCTGTGAAGCGCTTTAAGCGCACGGACTGAGGGAAGTTTTGACACGTATTGACTTCACCTGCGCTACGAGGTAACAGCAGGTTTACGAGCACCCCCATCCCAATCCCCCTCCAAGGGCCGGGCACGGACAGAAAAAAACGGCCTGATCCGCGCTCTAGACCAAAGGGGGGAGAGGAAACAGCGTCTAGCCTCTATATACCTAGAGCAAGAATCGCACGAGACTGATCCCGGCGCTCACCAGTCTCTCACCATCTGCGTGACTGAGACGATTTATCTTTCACCATTTTCGTGACTGTAGCGGCCTGCTGCTGCTATATTCAGTCGCCACTGAATTTTGTGCATGCATGACATTCAGCTGCGACCGATGATCCAACTGTGATTCACACCTTTTCATGCGGTCAATAGCGGTCGCTATTGACCGCGACCACTATCAATAGCGGTGTTTACACCAAAAGAGTGTTCACACGACCTTCATATTTTGAGGCCGCAAACGATCGCATAGTGCCCGTGCGCCAATTGTGACAGGCCCTTAAAACACTGTAAGCCAACAAGAACAAAGTATGTTAAATCGAGACAGCTGTGTGCTGATCCAAACAGCCACTGATCATCCAAGAAACTTCATCATCATGTTGAGGCTGGCGTAGACACTCGGAACTCTGTGAAGGAGTGAACGATTACACACAGTCACCTGGGAACATTTCCCAAATTCATCAAAAAACATCAGCTGTTTGAATCAAGACATGTCCAGCTGTCTTGATTTATTCTACTTTGTCATAAAATCTACAGAGAAAGCTGAAAATAACTGATGGATTGGACCAGGATGTTTTTCCTGGTACTGGCACATCGTGTTTACCTCAACATCTATGATGGGAGATTCACTAGAAAAGTTTGGATAGCTTGAAAGACACGATCTAACTCCAAGACAGATATGAAGTTTAATTAAGCTATTTCTACTTTTGATAACAGTGTTTTTATATCTTCCTGTCTTCCTTCTTATCACTCCCCAGTCAGTCGACCTACCGAGACATGAAATATGAAACAGATTTTTATTGGCCCTGTATTGATTTGCTGTGTTGATCGGATGGCCCCAAAGCACAGGAGTCTGGGCGCCGACGCAATTACATCTTTAAACCATTATTACCCACCATGGGATGTCACGTAAAGTGTTTTGTCAAAGGAAGGACAGTTACACAACATAAGTGACTTCTCATTTGGCTTTGAACAAGTATCAGGCTAATAAACCAACAAAACACAGCCGAGGGAACCAAACGAAATGTGCAGCAAAGCAGCTCCGCTAAACATCAATGGAGAGGCGAGTGACGAGTCTTCCCACGAGGCACATGAAGTTATAAAATTAGAGATTAAAGCGAAAGGCCGCGCGATCCAATCATGTCGCTGAATATGGCTTTTGATCATTTTCCAAAGAGCACAAAACAAGAGCTGCTGCTGCTTCTAACAACATCACAGGAGGAAGTGGGGAAGAGATAATGAAAAGTTGGACTGAATGTTCTGCCTGTTAAAAATAATGTCAGTAAAGAACTATACAAATATCAAGTGTAGTAAGATGCTTCTTAAACTCTTAACACTAATTAACTATCATATTAGCATGTGCTTTGGACCGGACAGTGCATGAAAATGAACACTCTTGTTCCTTTGACACGTGGATCAAAATTAAAGAGAGGGAAGTGGCACCTTTTACAGATCACATCAATGCTCTGTAGATGCAATGTAGACCTGACTTTCAAGGTGCATTCTGGAACTTTTTATGAGAAAAAATTAACTTGATATGTGTGCGTAATTGACCTTTTTGTGACCCAGCGGCTGTGGTTAGCATGGCGTATTTACTTTTCATCACAGTGGCCTCTACAGCGCTCCAGGGTCAATGGTTCAGTAGGTTTTCTGTTGAGAGGGTCCGCCAGCAGTGAAAACTGACTGACCAGAAACTCTAAAACCAATTGATCCTGGAGCATCATAGAGACCACTGGGTAACTAAGATGTCAAATACACACAGAATTAAAACAAAAAGTTCCATAATGCACCTTTAAGCACATGTTATATTGTTATTGTACATTTATGTGTGGTAGAAGATGAGGGACCCTAGACACAGGGTTCGGGAACCGTCTTGTGTGTATGGGCTTCAGTCACATGACTTCTCTTGAACATTCAAATTCTGATTTTATTTATCATGTGTTACTATAGCAATAATCTTGCTAGCTGGATTGTCGGCAGATTTGTGCGGTCACAAACTTACGAAAGTCCATCTTGTGCGGCTCCCGTTAATTTGTTTGAGCACGTACCAATGGTGCTTTCAGCCAATGGTGTGGCAGAAATGTTGTGAGTGGTTTGGTACATTTGTCGACAGCAGCAGACTTTTTCATTGATACAGGTCCAGATTTATGATAAAGTGCTTATATCATTTCACTGTGATATCAATCCGGCTTTTGTCAGGTACCCAACGGCCCTCATTTCAACGCTTTGGAACCATGGATAGACATAGATGAATATTGCATACCAATTCTTACATAGGATAGGACGAAGATATGGCATAGCTGAAATCCATTCCAATCTGGTGATTACACTCAAAAGTACTGCCTTAAATATGAGTATTTATCACCCACATAATGTCTTTAGGTCCCAATTCATGCTATAGTAACCAAACAATTACTGTACATGATGCTGCAGAGGATTGCTTCTGGCAGAGTCCATTAGTCTTTAACGAAAGGATTTTAGAGAGCGAGAGAGAAGAGATAGCTGGATGCGCACTAATCAGGCACTTGTAATTGATGATGATCCTCAAGCTGAAATCAAAGCCTTTAGACACTCCACAGCACACATGTAGAAAAAGATAGGGAAGGAGAGAAGCGCACCATACGACGGAATGACGGACCCAGCTGCTTTGGATTTAAACTGTCTGCATCCGAGCATAAGCATATTTAATCTGGCTACACGCGCCATAAGTGTCGGTGACAGTCAACACATGTTTATTTTCCGCAACGGCAATACGGGTGATTTTCAATCATCAAAGCCGGGAATCAAATCATTTTAACAAGCGGTGAAAAACAGCTCTTGACAGATATGACAAGATACAGGCAAAGAGGCTTCAGCGAGATTTCCAGGGAAAGCGACGGAACATGAAAGGCACTTTTTAAATAACGCGTGGAGAAGTCGGACTGCCCTGGCGTCTATACAGTGCCTTGCGAAAGTACTAATACACCTTGAACTTTTGCACATTTTGTCATGTTTACAACCATAAACATAAAGATTTGATTTTGATTTTTTTTTTTACTGAAAGTTCACACACAAGTAACAGACAACTGTGAAGTGAAAGCAAATGATACATGATTCTGCAATTTTTCAAGAAATAGAAAAGTGAAAAGTGGGGCGTGCATAAGTATTCATACAGCATTTTCTGAGTGCATTAAATTGCCTTTATAACATTCCTAATGACTGCAGAATGTTCACACCTTGCCCTAACCATTAAATAGAGGCCACCTGTGTGTAATCTACTCTCAGTATAATTCCAGCTGTTCTGTGAGGGCCTCAGAGCTATGGTCAGAGTGTATTGGTCACTAACAACATTATGAAGGCCAAGGAGCACACCAGAGAGGTCAGGGATTAAGCTGTGGAGAAGTTTAAAGCAGCGTTAAGTTATACAAAGATTTCCCAAGATTGCAGAGAGAAGCGCTTTTCTCTGCGCTTTTCTCTGCACTTCTCTGTGCATTTCTCTCTAGAATTCTTGCTGCATTTTTCTTTGCACTTCTCTTTGCATTCCTGCCTCGGTTTTTCAGATGTCACATGTGCCTGTTTTTCTTGATAGTGTACTCTTATGGGTTCGGGAACATGGACCAAGCATCAGGGACTTTACCACTTTTGTTTCCAATTTGTCTAGAATACTAGAACCGCTACAATACATTACATTATTTTACCCATGAGGTCCACACATGAAGTTCTCAAATTTGTTACATGGGTTAATAAGCACCCATTATAAATAACTACATAATGCTGACATGCTAGTTATGAATTGTAATAAGCTGCTTTTGAGCAGATAACTTCTTAAATAAATAAATAAATAAATAAATAATATAAGTAATGCGAGAAACATACAGTACTTCCCATATGGCCTTAAACATTGCAAATGCGTTTTCCTGGACATGCATCATTTATTAGGAACTCCAAGCTCGGTGTCATTAGTACAAACAGTGCCTTGCGAAAGTACTAATACACATTGAACCTTTGCACATTTTGTGATTTTACACTCTAACATAAATATTTTATTTTGATTTTTTTACTGAAAGTTCACACACAAGTAACAGACAACTTGTAGTGAAAGCAAAATGATACATGATTGTGTTATTTTCAAAAAATAGAAAAGTGAAAAGTGGGGCGTGCATAAGTATTTATACAGCATGAACTAATACTTTGTGGAACCCCATTTGCTGCAATAAAGCAGCAAGTCTTTTGGGTATGACTCTACAAGATTGCACATCTAGAGACCCGACATTTAGCCCATTCCTCTTTACAAACAGAGAAAAGCGCAGAGAGAAGCGCATAGAAAAGTCCAGAGAAAAGCCAGAGAAAAGCCAGAGAGAAGCGCAGAGAGAAGCGCAGAGAGAAGCGCAGAGAAAAGCGCAGAGAAAAGCGCAGAGAAAAGCGCAGAGAAAAGCCAGAGAAAAGCCCAGAGAAAGCGCAAGAGAAGAAGGCAGAGAAAAGCCAGAGAAAAGCGCAGAGAAAAGCCGCAGAGAAAAGCGCAGAGAGAAGCGCAGAGAAAGCCCAGAGAAAAGCGCAGAGAGAAGGCAGCAGAAGAAAAGCGCAGAGAAAAAGCGCAGAGGAATCCCAGAGAAAAGCGCAGAGAGAAGCGCAGAGAAAAAGCCCAGAGAAGAAGACGAGAGAGAAGCCCACAGATAACAGCGCAAAAGAAAGCGCAGAGAAAACGCGTAGAGAAAAGCGCAGAGACAAAGCGCAGAGAGAAGCGCGAGAGAGCCACAGGAAAGCGCAGAAAACGCAGAGAAATGCCCAGAGAAAGCGGCGAGGAGAGGAAACGCAGAGAAAAGCCCAGAAGAAAAGCGCAGAGAAAAGCGCGGAGAAAAAGCGCAGAGAAAAAGCCCAGAGAAAAGCGCAGAGAAAAGCGCAGGAGAAAAGCGCAGAGAAAAGCCCAGAAAGAAGCCAGAAGAAAAGCACAGAGAAAAGCGGCAGAGAGCAAAACCCAGAGAGAAGCCAGAGAAAAGCGCAGAGGAAACCGAGAAAAAGCGCTCAGTAGAAAAGCCAGAGAAAAGCGCAGAGAAAAGCGCTGGAGAAAAGGCGCAGAGAAAAGCCCAGAAAGAAGCCCAGAGAAAAGCACAGAGAAAATCGCAGAGGAAAAAGCCCAGAGAGAAGCCAGAGAAAAGCGCAGATGAAAAGCCCAGAGAAAAAACGCAGGAAGAAGCGCAGAAGAAACAGCCAGAGAAAGCAGAAAAAGCGCAGATGAAAAGCGCAGAGAGAAGCGCAGAGAAAAGCGCAGAGAAAGAACGGCAGAGATAAAGCGCAGAGAGAGCGCAGAGATAAAGGCGCAGGAGAAAGCGCAGAAGAAGCAGAGGAAAAGCGCAGAGGAAAGCGCAGAGAGAAAAGCCCAGAGAAAAGCGCAGGGAGAAGCCAGAAGGAAAAGCGCAGGCAGGAGCGCAGAAAGCGCACGAGAAAAGCGGCAGAAGAGCGCAGAGAAAAAGCGCAAGAGAGAAGCGCAGAGAAAGCTCGGAGAAAAGCGCACGAGAAAAGGCGCAGAGACAAGCGCAGAGAAAAGCGCAGAGAAAAGCCGCAGAGAGAAGCACAGAAGAGAAAGCCCAAGAGAAGCCCAGAGAGAAGCGCAGAGAAAAGCGCAGAGAAAAGCGCAGAGAAAAGCGCAGAGAGAAGCGCAGAGACAAGCAGAGAAAAGCGCAGAGATGAAGCACAGATAAGCGCAAAGAAAGCGCAGGATAAAGCGCAGAGAGAAGCCCAGAGAAAAGCGCAGAGAAAAGCGCAGAAAGAAGCGCAGAGAGAAGCGCAGAGAAACTCAGAGACAAGCGAGAGAAAAAGCGCAGAGAATGCCCAAGAAACGCGCAGAGGAGCGCAGAGAAAGCCCAGAGAAAAGCGCAGAGAGAAAGCCCACAGATAAGCGCAGAGAAAAGGCGCAGAGAAAAGCGCAGGAGAGAAGCGCAGAGAAAGAAGCGCAGAGGAAAACCCCAGAGAAAAGCGCAGAGGAAAGCCGCGGAGAGAAAGCGCAGAACAAAAGCGCAGAGAAAAGCGAGAGAAAAGCCCCAGTAGAGAAGCCGCAGAGAAAAGCGCAAGGAGAAAAGCCGCAGAAAGAAAGACGCAGAGAGAAGCGCAGAGAAAAGCTCAGAGAAAGCGCAGAGGAAACCAGGGAGAGAAGCCCAGAGAAAGCGCAGAGAAAGCCAGAGAAAAAGGTTAGAGAAAAAAGCGCAGAGAGAAAGCGCAGAGAAAAGCGCAGAGAAAAGCCCAGAGAGCAGAAGCGCAGAGAAAAGCGGCAGAAGAAAGCTGCAGAAAGAAAGCGCAGAGAGGAAGAAGCGCAGAGAAAAGCTCAGAAAAAGCGCAGAGAAAAGCCCACCAGATAATCGCAGGAAAAAGCGCAAGAGAGAAAGCGCAGAGGAGAAGCGCCAGAGAAAAACCCCAGAGAAAACGCAGATAAAAGCGCGGAAAAAACCAGCAGAGAAAATGGCCCAGAAGAAAGCCCAGAGGAAAGCACAGAAGAAAGCGCGGAGAAGAAAAGCGCGGGGAGCAGAAGCGCAGGAGAAAAGCGCAGAGAGCGCAGAGAGAAGCGCACGAGAAAAGCCCAGAGAAAAGCCCAGAGAAAAGCGAAGAGAAACAGCCAGAGGAAAGCGCAGAAAAAGCGCAGAGAGAAGCGCAGAGAAAAGCGGGCAGAGAGAAGCGCAGAGAAGAAGCCCAGAGAAAAGCCGCAGAGAAAAGCGCAGAGAAAAAGCCCAGGAGAAAAGCGCAGAGAAAGCGACAGAGAAAAGCGCAGAGAGAATCCCAGAGAGAAGCCCAGATGAGAAGCGCAGAGAAAAAGCGCAGGCAAAAGCGCAAGACGAAGCGCAAAGATGAAAAAGCGCAGAGAAAAGCGAGGAGAGCGCCAGAGAAAAGCGCAGAGAAAAAGACGCAGAGAAGCGCAGAGAAGCGCAGAGAAAAGCGCAGAGAAAATTCGGCAGAGAAAACGCGCAGAGAAAAGCCCATAGAGCAGCCCAGAGGAAGCCAGAGGAGAAGCCCAGAGAGAAGCGCAGAGAAAAGCGCAGAGAAAAAGCGCCAGAGAAGAAAAAGCGCAGAGAAAAGCGCAGAGAAAAGCGCGAGAGAGCGCAGAGAAAAGCGCAGACGAAAGCGCAGAGAGAGCGCGAGAAAGCCAGAGAAAAGCGCAGAGAGAAGCCCACGAGAAATAAGCGCAGGATAAGCGCAGGAGAGAAAAGCCCAGAGAAAAGCGCAGAAGAAGCCCAGAGAAAAGCGCAGAGAACAAGCGCAGAGAGAAGCGCAGAGAAAAGGTTCAGAGAGAAGCGCAGAGAGAAGCGCAGAGAGAAGCCCAGAGAAAGCGGCAGAGAGAAGCCCACAGAAAAGCGCAGAGAAAGCGCAGAGAAATGCCAGAGAACAGCACACAGAGAAGGCACGAGAAGCCCAGAGAAAAAGCGCAGAGAGAAGCCCACAGATAAGCGCAGAGAAAAGCGCAGAGAAAAGCGAGAAGACGGAGGAAACCCCAGGAAAAGCGCAGAGAAAACGCAGGAGGAAAGCGCAGAGAATCGAGCCCAGAGAAAAGCGCAGAGCGAAGCCGCAGAGAAAAAGCGCAGAGAAAAGCCAGAGAAAAGCCCAGAGAAAAGCGCAGAGAGAAGCGCAGAGAAAAAGCGCAGAGAGAGAAGCGCAGAGAAAGCCCAGAGAAAAGCCAGAGAAAAGCGCAGACAGAGAAACAGCCCAGAGAAAAGCACCGCAGAGAGAAACCAGAGAGAAGGCCCAGAGAAAAGGCAGAGAAAGCCCAGAGGAAAGCGTTAGAGAAAAAGCGAGAGAGAGAAATACGCAGAGAACAAGCCCAGAAAGAGCCCAGAGAAAAGGCACAGAGAACAAGCGGGGAGAAAAGCGCAGAGAGAAGCGCAGAGAAAGCCCAAGAGAGAAGCCACAGAGAAAAGCGCGAGAAAAGCCCAGAGAAAAGCGCAGAGAGAAGCGGCAGAGGGAAAAGCCCAGAGAAAAAGCGCAGCAGAAAAAGCGCAGAGAGAAAGCGCAAGAGAAAAGCGCAAGAGAAAAGCGCAGAGACAAAAGCGCAGAGAAAAGCGCAGAGAGAAGCGCAGAGAAAAGCGCAGAGAAAGCGCAGAGAAAAGCCAGAAAGACAGCCAGAGAAAAGCGCAGAGAAAGCCCAGTAGAAAAGCGCAGGGAGAGCGAGAGGAAAAAAGCGCCCGAGAGAAGCCCAACGAGAACAGCGCAGAGAAAGCGCAGAGAAAAAAGCGCAGAGAAAAGCCAGAGAAAAGCGCAGAGAGGCCCAGAGAAAAGCGCAGCAGAAAAGAGGAAAAAGCGCAGGAAAAGCGCAGGAGAAGCGCAGAGAGAAGCGCAGAGAGAAGCGCAGAGAAAAGCGCAGAGAAAAGCGCAGGAGAAAGCGCAGAGAAAAGCCGCAGAGAAAAGCGCAGAGAAAAGCAAGAGAGAAGCGCAAGAGAAAAGCGCAGAGAAAGCGCAGAGAGAAGCCAGAGAAAGCGCGAGAGAAGCGCAGAGAGAAGCGCAGAAGAAAAGCGCAAGAGAAAGGCCCAGAGAAAGCGCAAGAAAAGCCAGAGAAAAGCGCAGAGAAAGCGCAGAGAAAAGCGCAGAGAGAAGCGCAGAGAAGCGCAGAGAAAGCGCAGAGAAAAGCGCAGAAAGAAGCCGCAGGAAAGAAGAGAAAGCGGCAGAGAGAAGCGCAGAGAGAAGCGCAGAAGAAAAGCGCAGGAGAAAAGGGCAGAGAAAGCAGAGAAACAAGCCCAGAAGAAAAGCGCAGAGAGACCGCAGAGAGAAGCCCATAGAGAAGCGTTCAGAGAGAAGCGCAGAGAGAAGCCCAGAGAAAGCGCGGAGAAAAGCGCAGAGAGAAGCGCAGAGAGAAGCGCAGAGAGAAAGCGCAGAGAAAAAGCACAGAGAAAAGCCAGAGAAAAGCCCAGGAAGCCTAGGAAAAGCCAGAGAAAAGCCCAGAGAAAGCGCAGAGAAAAGCCCAGAGAAAGGCCCAGAGAAAGCCCAGAGAGAAGCCAGAGAAAAAGCCAGCAGAAAGCCCGGAGAAAAGCGCAGAAAGAAAGCGCAGGAAAAGCGAAGAGAAGCCCAGAGACAGCGCAGAGGAAAAAGCGCAGAGAAAGCAAGAGGAGCGCAGAGAGAAGCGCAGGAGAAAAGCGCAGAGAAGAAGCCCAGAGAAAGCGCAGAGAGAAAGCGCAGAGGAAAAGCGCAGAAAAGGAAGCCAAGGGAAAGCGCAGAGAAAAAGGGCCAGAGAAAGCCAGAGAAACAGCGCAGAGACAGCGCAGCAGAGAGAAAGCCCAGAGAAAAGCCCAGAGAAAAGCCGCAGAGGAGAGGAGTCAAGAAGAGAAGCGCAGAGAAAAAGGCCAGAGGAGTAAAGCGTCAAGAGAGAAGCGTCCAGAGAGAAGGCCCAGAGAAAAGCGCGGAGAAAAGCGCAGAGAGAAGCCCAGAGAAAAGCGCAGAGAAAGCGCAGAGAAAGGCGCAGAGAAAAAGCGCAGATGAAAAGGCGCAAGAGAAGCCCAGAGAAAAGCGCAGAGAAAAAGCGCAGAGAAAGCGTCAGAGAGAAAAGCCCAGAGATAAAGCGGCAGAGAAGAAAGCGCAGAGAGAAGCGCAGAGAAAGCGCAGATGAGAAGCCCATGAAGACCAGAGAAAGCGCAGAGAGAACAAGAAAGCGACGCAGAAGAAAGAAGGCACAGTAGAAGAGCCCAGAGAAAAGCCCAGAGAAAAGCCCAGAGGAAAAGCCTAGACGAAAGACCCAGAAAAAAAGCCAGAGAAAAAGCGCAGAGAGAAGCGCAGAGAAAAGCGCAGAGAAAAGCGGCAGAGAGAAGCGGCAGAGAGAAGCGCAAGAGAACAAGCGCAGAGAAAAGCGCAAGAGAAGCGCAGAGAAAGCGCAGAGAGAAGCCCAGATAGAAGCGTCAGAGAAAGCGCAGAGAAAAGCGCAGAGAAAAAAGCGCAGAGAGAAGCCGCAGAGAAAAGCGCACGCAGGAGAGAATCCCAGAGAGAAGCGGCAGAGAGAAGCGCAGAAGAAGCCAGAGAAAAGCGCGGAGAAAAGCGCAGAAAAAGCGCAGAGAGAAGGCAAGAGAAGCGCAGAAAAAGCGCAGAGAGAAGCGCAGAGAAAGCCAGAGAAAAGAGCAGATGAAAGTTGAGAGATAAAGCGCCAGAGAGAAGCGCAGAGAAAAGCGACATGAGAGAAGCGCAGAGAAATAGCGCAGAGGAGAAGCGCATGAGAAGAAGACCAGAGAAAAGCCCAGAAAAGCCGCAGAAGAAAGCCTCAGAGAAAAGCGCAGAGAGAACCCAGAGAAGAAGCGCAGAGAAAAGTCGCAGGGAAAGGCGCAGTGAGAAGCCCAGAAGAAATAGCCCAGAGAAAGCGCAGAGAGAAGCGCAGAAGAAAAGCGCAGAGGAAAAGCGCAGAAGAGAGCGCAGAGAGAAGCGCAGGGAGAAGCGAGAGAGAAGGAAGAAGCGCAGAGAGAGAGCCCAGAGAAAAGCCCAGAGAAAAGCGCAGGAGAAAAGCCAGAGAGAAGCGCAGAGAAAAAGCGCAGAGAAAGGCAGAGAGACTCCCAGAGAAAAGCCGCAAGAGAAAGAGCGCAGAAGACCCAGAGAAAACCGCAGTTTGAGAAACACTATGAGAGAAGGCCCAGAAAATATCAGACCAGAGAAAAGCCCAGAGAAAAGCGCAGAGATTTAAAGCCAGAGAGGAAGCCAGAGAGCGCAGAGCAAGCGCAGAAAGAATGCCGCAGGAGAAGCCGCAGAGATGAAGCCCAGAGAAAAGCGCAAAGAGAGGAGAGAGAGCCGCATAGAAAAAGCGCAGAGAGAAAGCGCAGGAGAAAAGCGCAAAGAGAGAAGCGCAAGAGAAAGCCAGGAGAAGCCAGAGAGTAAGGCGCAAGAGAAGCGCAGAAGAACCCAGATAAAAGCGCGGAGAAAAGCGCAGAGAGAGCGCAGAGAGAAAGCGGCAGAGAAAAGACTCAGATGACTAAAGGCGCAGAGAAAGCGCAGATAGTATCAGCCTTCAGGAGACACAACCGCAGAGAAAAGAGCGCAGAGAAAAGCGGCAGAGAAAAGCGCAGAGAGAAGCCCAAGAAAAGCGCACGAGAAAAAGGCGCAGAGCGAGAAGGCGCAGAGAAAGCGGCAGAGAGAAGCGACAGCAAGAAGCGCATAGAGAGAACCGCAGAGAAAAGCTCAGAGACGCAAACGCAGAGAAAAGCGCCAGAAAAGGGAACAAAAGAGAAGAAAAAAGCCCTCAAAAAAAAGCGCAGAGAAAAGCGCAGAGAAAAGCCGCAGAGAGAACGCAGAGAAAAGCGCAGAAGAGAAGCGCAGAGAAAAGCCGCAGAGAAGGAGCACGCAGAGAAAAGCGCAGAGAAAAGCGCAGAGAGAGCGCAGAGAAAAGCGCAGAAGAAAGCGCAGAGAAAGCGCAGAGAAAAGCCAAGAGAAAAGCCCAGAGAAAAGAGCAGAGAAAGGAAGCCCAGAGAGAACCCAGAGAGAAGCGCAGAGAGAAGCGCAGAGAAAGAGCGACAAAGAGAGCGCAAAGAGAACCAGAGTAGAAGCGCAGAGAAAAGCGCAAGAAAGCCGCAGAGAAAAGCGGCAGAGAGAAGGCGCAGAGAAAAGCGCAGAGAAAAAGCGCAGAGAGAAAGCGCAGAGAAAGCGCAGAGAGAAGCCCAGAGAAAAGGCGCAGAGAAAAGCGCAGAGAGAAGCCGCAGAGAGAAGCCCAGAGAAAAAGCCCAAAGAAAAGCGCAGAGAGAAGCGCCGAGAGAAAAGCGCAGAGAGAAGCCAGAGAAGCGCAGAGAAAGCGCAGAGAAAGCCCAGAGAAGCGCAGAGAGAACCCAGAGAAAAGCGCAGAGAAAAGCGCATGAGGAGAAGCGCAAGGAACCCAGAGAAAAGCCCAGAGAAAGCGCAGAGAGAGCGCAGAGAAAAGCGCAGAGAGAAACGCAGAGAGAAGCGCAGAGAGAAGGCGCAGAAGAAACGCACGAGAGAAGCCCAGAGAAAGCGCAGAGTAAAAGCGCAGCAGAGAGCAGCGCAGAGAAAAGCTCAGAGAAAAATAGCGCAGAGAGAAGCGCAGAGAAAAGCGCAGAGAAAAGCGCAGAGAGAAGAGCCGCAGAGAGAAAGCGCAGAAGAAAAGCAACAGAAGAGTTAAGCGCAGAAGAAAAGCGCAGAGAAAAGCGCAAGAAAGAAGCGCAGAGAGAAGCGCATGAGAAAAGCTGCGAGAAGAAGCGCAGAGAGAAGCCATGAGAAAAAGCCAAGAAATGAGCGCAGAGAGAAGTCGCAGATGTAAATAGCGCAGAGAGAAGCCCCAAGAAAAAGCGCAGAGAAAAGCGCATGAGAAGGAATGCGCATGAGAAATAGCGCATAGAAAAGCGCAGAGAAAAGCGCAGAGAATAAGCCAAAGAAAAGCCCCACGAGAAAAGCCAGAGACAAGCGCAGAAAAAGCGCAGAGAAAAGTCAGAGACAGAGCGCAGAGAAGGCCCAGAGAAAAGCGCAGAGAGAATGCGCAGAGAGAAGCGCAAGAGAAAAGCGCAGAGAAAAGCGCCAGAGAAAAGCGCAGAGAGAAGCGCAGAGAAAAGCGCAGAGAAAAGCGCAGTAGAGAAGCGCATGAGAGAAGCGCAGAGGAAGAAGCGCATGAGAAAGCGCAGAGAAAAGCGCAGAGAGAAGGCGCAGAGAGAAGCCCAGGAGAAAAACGCAGAGATAAAGCGCATAGAAAGAGATAGCGCAGAGAAAAGCGCCAGAGAGTAAGCCCAGATGAAAAGCGCAGAGAAAAGCGCAGAGTAAAAGCCCAGGAAAAGCGGCAGAGATAAAGCCCATGAGAGAATCGCCAGAGAAACCAGAGAAAAAAGCGCAGAATAGTATAGCGCAGAGAGAAGCGCAGAGAAAGCTCAAGAGAAGCCGCATGAGTAAAAGCGCAGAGAAAAGCCGCAGAGAGAAGCGCAGAGAGAAGCGCATGAGAGAAGCGCAGAGAGGAAGCCAGATGAAAAGCGCAGAGAAAAGCGCAGAGAGAAGCGCAGAAGAAAAGCGCAGAGAAAAGCGCATGAGAGAAGCGCAGAGTAGAAGCGCAGAAGAGTAAGCGCAGAGAAATAGCGCATGTGAGAAATAGCGCAGAGAGAAGCCCAGAGAAAATGCGCAGAGAAAAGCGCCCAGAAGTAGAAGCCCAGAGAGAAAAGCGCATGAGAAAAGCGCATTAGAGAAGCCCAGAGAAAGCGCAGAGAAAAGCGCAGAGAAAAGCACAGAGAGAAGCCAGAGAAAAGCGCAGAGAAAGCGGCAGAGAAAAGCCGGCCACAGAAGAAAAGCCCAGAGAATAAGCCCATAGATGACAAAGTGCAGAGAATAAGCGCAGATGAAAACGCAAAAGTAAAGCGCAGAGAGAAGCGCGAGACAAGCGCAGGAAAAGGCGCAGAGAGAGAGAAGCCAGATGAAAAGCCGCAGAGAGAAAGCGCAGAGAGAGCGCAGGAGAAAGCGCAGAGAGAAAGCCCAGAGACAAGCCCAGAGAAAAGCGCAGAGAGTAAAAGCCCAGAGAGAAGCGCAGAGAAAATAACGCAGAGAAAAGCGCAGAGGAAAGCGCCAGAGAGAAGCGCAAGAGAGAAGCCCAGAGAAAACCCAGAGAAAAGCGCAGAGAGAAGCGCAGAGAGAGGCAGAGAAAAGCGCAGAGAAAAGCGCAGACAGAAAAGCCCAGAGAAAAGCACAGAGAAGAAGCCCAGAGAAAAGCGCAGAGAACAAGGCAGAGATGAAGCGCAGATGAAAAGCTGCAGAGAAAAGCCGCAGAGAGAAGCGCAGAGATGGAAAGCGCAGTAGGGAGAGAAGCGCAGATGAGAAGCGCAGAGAGAAGCCCAGAGAAAAGCGCAGAGAAAACGCAGATGAGAAGCGCAAAAGAGAATGCGCAGAGAGAAGCGCAAGAGAAAAGCGCAGAGAAAAGCGCCAGAGAAAAGCGCAGAGAGAAGCGCAGAGAAAAGCGCAGAGAGAAGCCCATGAGAAAAAGCGCATGAGAGATAGCTGCAGAAGAAAAGCTGCAGAGAGAACTGCAGTAGAAAAGCCGCAGAGACAAAAAGCGCATGAGAAAAGCCCAAAGAAAAGCGCAGAGAGAAGCGCCGAGAAAAGCGCATAGAAAAGCGCAGAGAGAACGCAGAGAGAAGCGCAGAGAGAAGCGCAGAGAAAGCCAGGATAAAAGCGCATTATGAAAGACCATGGAGAGAAGCGCAGAGAAAAGCGCACAGAGAGAAAGCGCAGAGGAAAGAAGCCGCAGAGAGAAGCGCAGAGAAAACTGTCAGTAGACAAGCGCAGAGAAAAGCGGCAGAGAAAAGCTGTCAGAGACATATGCCGCAGAGTAACAAGCGGTAGAGAAAAGCGCCAGAAAGTAAGCGCAGAGAGAAGCGCAGAGAAAAGCGCAGAGAAAAAGCGCAGAGAGAAAGCCGCAGAGAGAAGCGCAGAGAGAAGCGCAGAGAGAAGCGAGAAAAGCCGCAGAGAAAAGACTGCAGAGACAAGCGCAGAGAAAAAGGCGCAGAGGAAAAGCGTCAGAGACAAGCGCAGAGAAAAGCAGAGAAAAGCGCAGAGTAGAAGCGCAGAGAAAAAGCGCAGAGAACAAGCGCAGAGAAAAGCCCACGAGAAAAGCGCAAAGAAAAGCGCAGAGGAGAAATAGCGCAGATGAGAAGCGCATGAGAGAAGCCGGCAGTGAGAGAAGCGCATGAGAAAGAGCGCAGAGGGAAAAGCGCAGAGAAAAGCCCAGAGAAAAAGCCCAGAAAAAAGCACAGAGGAGAGCCATGGAGAAAGGCCGCAGAGAGAAGCGGCAGAGAGAAAAGCGCAGAGTAGAAGGCAGAAGAGAGCGCAGAGAAAGCGCAGAGAAAGC